>OX424465.1:18867191-19284361 GCA_949152455.1 Lithophane leautieri | reverse complement strand
AACCTAACCTAACCTAACCTAACCTAACCTAACCTAACCTAACCTAACCTAACCTAACCTAACCTAACCTAACCTAACCTAACCTAACCTAACCTAACCTAACCTAACCTAACCTAACCTAACCTAACCTAACCTAACCTAACCTAACCTAACCTAACCTAACCTAACCTAACCTAACCTAACCTAACCTAACCTAACCTAACCTAACCTAACCTAACCTAACCTAACCTAACCTAACCTAACCTAACCTAACCTAACCTAACCTAACCTAACCTAACCTAACCTAACCTAACCTAACCTAACCTAACCTAACCTAACCTAACCTAACCTAACCTAACCTAACCTAACCTAACCTAACCTAACCTAACCTAACCTAACCTAACCTAACCTAACCTAACCTAACCTAACCTAACCTAACCTAACCTAACCTAACCTAACCTAACCTAACCTAACCTAACCTAACCTAACCTAACCTAACCTAACCTAACCTAACCTAACCTAACCTAACCTAACCTAACCTAACCTAACCTAACCTAACCTAACCTAACCTAACCTAACCTAACCTAACCTAACCTAACCTAACCTAACCTAACCTAACCTAACCTAACCTAACCTAACCTAACCTAACCTAACCTAACCTAACCTAACCTAACCTAACCTAACCTAACCTAACCTAACCTAACCTAACCTAACCTAACCTAACCTAACCTAACCTAACCTAACCTAACCTAACCTAACCTAACCTAACCTAACCTAACCTAACCTAACCTAACCTAACCTAACCTAACCTAACCTAACCTAACCTAACCTAACCTAACCTAACCTAACCTAACCTAACCTAACCTAACCTAACCTAACCTAACCTAACCTAACCTAACCTAACCTAACCTAACCTAACCTAACCTAACCTAACCTAACCTAACCTAACCTAACCTAACCTAACCTAACCTAACCTAACCTAACCTAACCTAACCTAACCTAACCTAACCTAACCTAACCTAACCTAACCTAACCTAACCTAACCTAACCTAACCTAACCTAACCTAACCTAACCTAACCTAACCTAACCTAACCTAACCTAACCTAACCTAACCTAACCTAACCTAACCTAACCTAACCTAACCTAACCTAACCTAACCTAACCTAACCTAACCTAACCTAACCTAACCTAACCTAACCTAACCTAACCTAACCTAACCTAACCTAACCTAACCTAACCTAACCTAACCTAACCTAACCTAACCTAACCTAACCTAACCTAACCTAACCTAACCTAACCTAACCTAACCTAACCTAACCTAACCTAACCTAACCTAACCTAACCTAACCTAACCTAACCTAACCTAACCTAACCTAACCTAACCTAACCTAACCTAACCTAACCTAACCTAACCTAACCTAACCTAACCTAACCTAACCTAACCTAACCTAACCTAACCTAACCTAACCTAACCTAACCTAACCTAACCTAACCTAACCTAACCTAACCTAACCTAACCTAACCTAACCTAACCTAACCTAACCTAACCTAACCTAACCTAACCTAACCTAACCTAACCTAACCTAACCTAACCTAACCTAACCTAACCTAACCTAACCTAACCTAACCTAACCTAACCTAACCTAACCTAACCTAACCTAACCTAACCTAACCTAACCTAACCTAACCTAACCTAACCTAACCTAACCTAACCTAACCTAACCTAACCTAACCTAACCTAACCTAACCTAACCTAACCTAACCTAACCTAACCTAACCTAACCTAACCTAACCTAACCTAACCTAACCTAACCTAACCTAACCTAACCTAACCTAACCTAACCTAACCTAACCTAACCTAACCTAACCTAACCTAACCTAACCTAACCTAACCTAACCTAACCTAACCTAACCTAACCTAACCTAACCTAACCTAACCTAACCTAACCTAACCTAACCTAACCTAACCTAACCTAACCTAACCTAACCTAACCTAACCTAACCTAACCTAACCTAACCTAACCTAACCTAACCTAACCTAACCTAACCTAACCTAACCTAACCTAACCTAACCTAACCTAACCTAACCTAACCTAACCTAACCTAACCTAACCTAACCTAACCTAACCTAACCTAACCTAACCTAACCTAACCTAACCTAACCTAACCTAACCTAACCTAACCTAACCTAACCTAACCTAACCTAACCTAACCTAACCTAACCTAACCTAACCTAACCTAACCTAACCTAACCTAACCTAACCTAACCTAACCTAACCTAACCTAACCTAACCTAACCTAACCTAACCTAACCTAACCTAACCTAACCTAACCTAACCTAACCTAACCTAACCTAACCTAACCTAACCTAACCTAACCTAACCTAACCTAACCTAACCTAACCTAACCTAACCTAACCTAACCTA
The DNA here is from genome assembly GCA_949152455.1 of Lithophane leautieri. Lineage (NCBI taxonomy): Eukaryota > Metazoa > Arthropoda > Insecta > Lepidoptera > Noctuidae > Lithophane > Lithophane leautieri. The sequence continues at coordinate 19,281,955 of OX424465.1, read as the reverse complement.
ACCTAACCTAACCTAACCTAACCTAACCTAACCTAACCTAACCTAACCTAACCTAACCTAACCTAACCTAACCTAACCTAACCTAACCTAACCTAACCTAACCTAACCTAACCTAACCTAACCTAACCTAACCTAACCTAACCTAACCTAACCTAACCTAACCTAACCTAACCTAACCTAACCTAACCTAACCTAACCTAACCTAACCTAACCTAACCTAACCTAACCTAACCTAACCTAACCTAACCTAACCTAACCTAACCTAACCTAACCTAACCTAACCTAACCTAACCTAACCTAACCTAACCTAACCTAACCTAACCTAACCTAACCTAACCTAACCTAACCTAACCTAACCTAACCTAACCTAACCTAACCTAACCTAACCTAACCTAACCTAACCTAACCTAACCTAACCTAACCTAACCTAACCTAACCTAACCTAACCTAACCTAACCTAACCTAACCTAACCTAACCTAACCTAACCTAACCTAACCTAACCTAACCTAACCTAACCTAACCTAACCTAACCTAACCTAACCTAACCTAACCTAACCTAACCTAACCTAACCTAACCTAACCTAACCTAACCTAACCTAACCTAACCTAACCTAACCTAACCTAACCTAACCTAACCTAACCTAACCTAACCTAACCTAACCTAACCTAACCTAACCTAACCTAACCTAACCTAACCTAACCTAACCTAACCTAACCTAACCTAACCTAACCTAACCTAACCTAACCTAACCTAACCTAACCTAACCTAACCTAACCTAACCTAACCTAACCTAACCTAACCTAACCTAACCTAACCTAACCTAACCTAACCTAACCTAACCTAACCTAACCTAACCTAACCTAACCTAACCTAACCTAACCTAACCTAACCTAACCTAACCTAACCTAACCTAACCTAACCTAACCTAACCTAACCTAACCTAACCTAACCTAACCTAACCTAACCTAACCTAACCTAACCTAACCTAACCTAACCTAACCTAACCTAACCTAACCTAACCTAACCTAACCTAACCTAACCTAACCTAACCTAACCTAACCTAACCTAACCTAACCTAACCTAACCTAACCTAACCTAACCTAACCTAACCTAACCTAACCTAACCTAACCTAACCTAACCTAACCTAACCTAACCTAACCTAACCTAACCTAACCTAACCTAACCTAACCTAACCTAACCTAACCTAACCCACCATCAAACCCTTATAACTTTGCATCCCGGTGACGCAATCTGAAGCTGTTTTCAGCTATTTTGATTATTAATAGGCTCCGTCCTACTATCTGACTAATAATTTTTGACAAAAACGGGAAGAGTTTTTCATTCTGGGACTTTGAATTTTTTCATCCAAATTTCAACCCTTTATTAATTTTTATCTCAAAATTTTTCCTCTAAATCGTTTTTTCTAATAGTTACAATAGATACTTACCTGCCTTACCTGTATTCCTGTGCGCGTTCCGCGAACCCGAGTCCTGTTTGGTAGTAGTAATTTCAGAATTTTCAGTCGAAAAACACGTTTTTCGGCAAAAACACAAAATTTTTGCACTAAATTAATTCTAATAACCCTATAGATCGCTAGCCCGCGCCGAGACGCGTCTTCTGACACCTCGCACGTGCGTCTGGCGAACATAGAACTTCAAAAAATTCTTTGATCTAGTTAATTTAAATACCTACGAAATCCACCTTAGGTGGACCGCAATTTCATAGTAACATCATCAAACCCTTATAACTTTGCATCCCGGTGACGCAATCTGAAGCTGTTTTCAGCTATTTTGATTATTAATAGGCTCCGTCCTACTATCTGACTAATAATTTTTGACAAAAACGGGAAGAGTTTTTCATTCTGGGACTTTGAATTTTTTCATCCAAATTTCAACCCTTTATTAATTTTTATCTCAAAATTTTTCCTCTAAATCGTTTTTTCTAATAGTTACAATAGATACTTACCTGCCTTACCTGTATTCCTGTGCGCGTTCCGCGAACCCGAGTCCTGTTTGGTAGTAGTAATTTCAGAATTTTCAGTCGAAAAACACGTTTTTCGGCAAAAACACAAAATTTTTGCACTAAATTAATTCTAATAACCCTATAGATCGCTAGCCCGCGCCGAGACGCGTCTTCTGACACCTCGCACGTGCGTCTGGCGAACATAGAACTTCAAAAAATTCTTTGATCTAGTTAATTTAAATACCTACGAAATCCACCTTAGGTGGACCGCAATTTCATAGTAACATCATCAAACCCTTATAACTTTGCATCCCGGTGACGCAATCTGAAGCTGTTTTCAGCTATTTTGATTATTAATAGGCTCCGTCCTACTATCTGACTAATAATTTTTGACAAAAACGGGAAGAGTTTTTCATTCTGGGACTTTGAATTTTTTCATCCAAATTTCAACCCTTTATTAATTTTTATCTCAAAATTTTTCCTCTAAATCGTTTTTTCTAATAGTTACAATAGATACTTACCTGCCTTACCTGTATTCCTGTGCGCGTTCCGCGAACCCGAGTCCTGTTTGGTAGTAGTAATTTCAGAATTTTCAGTCGAAAAACACGTTTTTCGGCAAAAACACAAAATTTTTGCACTAAATTAATTCTAATAACCCTATAGATCGCTAGCCCGCGCCGAGACGCGTCTTCTGACACCTCGCACGTGCGTCTGGCGAACATAGAACTTCAAAAAATTGCCCTCCCACCCACCCTGTTGCGTCTAGCCAGGTAAACTTTTCAGTTTTGGCAAAAAAAATATTTTCAATTTTTTAGCATTTGCAGTTATTAGTCAGACGCTGACTAATTTTATTATTATTATTTAAAAGAAAAAATTGACCGTTTGGGTGTTTAACACGCTGCACGAGACTACAGATCGCATATAGCGGCGAACCTGTTAAACACATCGATTGCGACTGGAGTTAATTCATAATTCCTGGCTACATCTTTGTTGATTCGACATTTTTTCTATTGACACTTGACATATAATTCTTTATAACTTCTATTTCAAACTATTCTACTTCTTTACAACTTTTCTAATATAATAAAATCCTTTACAATTTTATTATATTATATTGTTATTACAATTTTATATTGAATTTGCTCGATTTTTACAACTTATACAAATTTTAACTCGAGACAAATTAAGGCGTTCCTCGGATAATTCAAACATGTTTAGGACACCATCAAAGGAAAAAACGGGTAATAAGGACCCCGCCAAATCACCGACGGTGGGAAACAAGACCTTTATTAAAATTGCCTCACCGAACAAACAACCTGAAGCTACTTCAGTAGTCAGGAAAAGCATTGGAGAGTGGGAGGCTGGGAAGTTGGATAGTCAAACACTGGAGAAGCCTCAGACCACCACCAAGGAGGCCTCGTCTTCACTTTCCTCCCTGTCAACAGAGCCAAAAAAACTAAAAGCAATGCCAACAGACTCACAAGAGCCAATAAGGGCTACACAGAGATCCCCAAACAAGCCAGAGGGAAGTGCCCCTGAAGAGGCAGAGAAAACACCTAAATTCGCTAACAGGATCTCAGAAGCACGAGCCTGTCTCTTAAAAGCGAAAATGCATATGCAGAGCTCACGAAACACGAAGACGGAAATAAAGACGGAGGTCATCCAGGCACTAGAAAGACTCTTTCAGCTTGTTAAGGAGGCAGAAGCCGATAAAGGGAAGTGTAAGGAACCTCGAAGAGACATACAGAATGAACAGAAAGTGTCGCAGAGCGGAGAAACAGAAAGAAAGAAGGAAGGGGATAAAGAGATTACGGATCTCATCGGAAAACTGAAGGAGCATGCTAACCTCATCAAAGAAAATACCGAGAGCATGGGGCAACTAAAGGAACAAATAGAAAGTATGGAAAAGCGGTCTTACGCTGGTGTAGCCGCGACCCCTATTGGTAAGCGGATCCCAGTGCAGACCGCTCTGCACTCCTTCATAGTAACCGCAAATGATGACCAAGAAACAGGAGAAGAAGTCATGAATAAGATAAGGAAAGCTGTCAACGCCAAAGAAGGAGGATTCGCGGTAGAGAAAATAAGGAAAGCAAAAGACAGAAAAATAATAATAGGCTGTAAAACCGATGAGGAAAGAGAGCGAGTCAAGAACAGAATAAAAGAATCCGGTGAAAGTCTCATAGTCGAAAACATCCAAAATAGAGACCCCCTCGTTATCTTAAAGGACGTGCTCAGTTGCAACAGTGACGGTGACATTTTAAATGCGTTGAGAAACCAAAACAAAAGAATGTTTTTGAACCTGGATGAGCAAGAAGACAAGCTTGAAATTGCATATAAAAAACGCACCAGGAACCCCCACACGAGTCATATCGTGATGAGGGTATCCCCCAAAATGTGGCAGAGACTGACAGAGGCTGAGTCGGTCCTCATCGACCTGCAGAGGATAAGAGTGACCGACCAATCTCCGATAGTACAGTGCTCGCTATGCCTTGGCTATGGACACGGTAGGCGCTTTTGCCAGGAGACCCAAGCAAAGTGCAGTCATTGCGGGGGACCCCATATGAGGGCAGAGTGCCCCGAATGGCTTGCGGGTGCGACCCCGTCTTGCTGCAACTGTGTGCGCTCAAAGATAGACAAGACGAACCATAATGCTTTCAGCCAGGAGTGCCCAATCAGGGTAAAATGGGATGCGATAGCTAGATCGAAGGTGGCGTACTGCTAAGGTGGTCCCCGGCAAAAACTCTGACTCCCAAAGAAGGCCATACCTCGTGGCACAAGCAAACTTGCGGAGGAAGGCTCTTGCCACAAACGAGATTATGCTTGAGGCTCACAAAAAGGGGGTGGCTTTTGCACTGCTCCAGGAGCCGTACATCGGAAGTTTGGGTAAAATGAAAGATTACCGCGGTGCTAGAATATACCAGCATACCGGCGATGGAGACAGCGTCATCAAGACTGCAATCGCAGTCTTTGATGGCGATATAGACGTCATCCAGTGTCCAAACTTCACCACGCCCAACATCACAGTGGTGAAGATGAGGACAAGCGCCTGGGAAATCGTGGTAGTCTCATTCTACTTAGAACCGAAACCAGCACCGATAGGGCTATACCTGGAGCAACTCATAAATATAGAGAGGAGTTTTGGCGAGAGAATCATCCTGGGCGGAGACGCCAATGCGAAAAACTCCTGGTGGGGAAGCCAAAAAATCGATCAAAGAGGTATCGAAATGGCCGGTGCCCTGGAAGAGATGGGATTGCAGGTGCTTAACATAGGGGACACTCCGACTTTCCATACAGTAAGGGGAACTACACTGTACACCAGCTTTGTGGACCTCACGGCATGTACGGCTGATCTGCTCGACCTGGTTGGGGACTGGAGAGTAGACGAAGGCATGACGAGCTCAGACCACAACACCATCATTTTCAAAATTAATCTAGAAAGAGCAAAGGGATTTGGCATAAGTAGAACAACTAGACAATATAACAGTAAAAAAGCAAACTGGGAGCAATTTCATGAGAAACTGGGCCAGTTGCTAGAAGTAAATAAATTAAGTAAAACGGAATTTTTAAAAATTAATAATAAAACTGAATTGGAATTTAAAATAGAATCATATATTAATATAATTATAGAAGCATGCAATAGTAGTATACCAAAAATAAAGACTAATAGCGAAATTAAATTACCTTGGTGGTCCAATGAGCTCGCATCGCTGAAAAAGGCGGTCGCCACTAGGAAGCGTAGAGTCCGCTGTGCAGCGCCCATCCGGAGGGCGAAAGTCGTCGATGAGTACCTGCAAATGAAAGAAAAATATGAGCAAGCAGCAAAAACGGCCCTAACAGAAAGCTGGAAAAGCTTCTGTGGGAAGCAAGATAAAGAGGGACTCTGGGAGGGTATTTATAGAGTTATAGGCAGGACTATGAGAAGACAGGAGGATCTACCCCTGACCAAGGAAGGAAAAGTACTGAACCATCTTGAATCTGCCACATTGCTGGCCGAAACATTCTACCCCGAAGACAGGATGGAAGAAGACAATGAGGAGCATAGGCGTACCAGGTTTTTAGCAGAAAAAGTTAACGAGTTGGGCCATGATGAAGAACATGACCCACCGTTTACTCAGGAAGAGCTAAACTCCAGTATACGAAGCTTCAACCCTAAAAAAGCCCCGGGGGCAGATGGCCTTACGGCCGACATCTGCCAGCAATCTGTAAGTCATGACCCGGAGCTATTCTTATCACTGGCAAACAAATGCCTAGAGCTGGGCTACTTCCCCAAGATCTGGAAGGAAGCTACAGTAGTGATCCTGAGGAAACCCGGAAAGGACAGCTACACAATTCCTAAATCATATAGGCCAATAGGACTGTTGCCAGTGATGGGGAAAGTTCTGGAAAAAATGTTAATAGGTAGAGTAAAATGGCACATTATACCCGGACTCAGCACACGCCAATATGGCTTTATGCCACAAAAAAGCACCGAAGACTCCCTCTATGATCTGCTGGAACTTATACGCATTAAATTAAAAGACAAAAAACTGATTGTCATGCTATCGTTGGACATAGAGGGAGCCTTCGATAGCGCATGGTGGCCAGCCATAAAAACCAGGTTGGCGGAAGCGAAGTGTCCAATAAACGTCAGAAGAGTGGTGGACAGTTACTTGGAAGACAGGAAGGTCAAGATAAGGTACGCGGGAGAGGAGGTCACCAGGGAAACTAACAAAGGCTGTGTGCAAGGATCGATAGGGGGCCCTATTCTTTGGAACCTCCTACTCGACCCCCTATTAAAAGGCCTGGTACAAAGGGGAGACTACTGCCAAGCCTTCGCCGACGACGTAGTCTTAGTATTCGACGGGGACTCCGCGATGGAGGTCCAGCGACGTGCCAATGGCGCTCTCGAATATGTTCATCAGTGGGGAGTCAGCAATAAGTTAAGATTCGCACCGCACAAGACAAATGCAATGGTCATCACGCGGAAACTTAAATATGACACCCCACTGCTGAGCATGGGCGGGGTCGACATTGGTATGTCGCGGGAAATCAAAGTCCTGGGACTAGTCATTGACGACAAGCTGACATTTAACAGCCATGCATCTGGTGTATGCAAAAAGGCATTAAACTTTTACAAGCAGTTGTCAAGGGCAGCCAAGATCAGTTGGGGACTAAATCCGGAGGTAATACGTACCATCTACACGGCAGTAGTTGAACCGACAATTATGTATGCGGCAAGCGCGTGGGCACCAGCAGCCGGAAAACTGATGATACGCAAACAACTAAACGCCGTTCAAAGGGGATTTGCACAAAAACTCTGCAAATCGTATCGCACAGTCTCCTTAAACTCGGCACTGGTGTTGGCTGGGATACTACCCCTTGACCTCCGAATACAAGAGGCAGCAGCCCTATACGAGGCAAGGAGAGGGGTACCCCGGGCAGAGCTAGGAGACAAGGAGATTGAGCGATGTACCGCTTTCAACAGAACACCCCATCCGGCCAAACATACAAGCCTGCAGTTCATATGCCTGGCGGACCAGGAGCAAGTTAACAGCCACTGCACTCAAGCAGTTAGGATATACACGGACGGCAGCAAAATCGAGGGCAAGGTCGGGGCATCATTATCCCATTGGAGTAATGATGCAGAAACCAAAAGCCAAAAACTGAAGCTGTCGCCCCACTGTACCGTCTACCAGGCGGAACTGCTGGCTGTATGGAAGGCCACACAGGAAATTTTGCGTAGCTCACAAAACAGTTTCGGCATCTACAGCGACTCCAGGTCGTCGTTAGAAACGGTCACCAACCACCGCTCTCTCCATCCCCTCGCAGTCGATATTAGAGAAAACCTGCGACATTGCAAGGATCAGTCCAAAAAAGTTGAACTTTTTTGGATCAAAGCTCATGCAGGACTAGAGGGTAACGAGAGAGCCGACCAGCTGGCAAAGGAAGCTGCCCTAAAAACAAAAACAAGGCCAGATTACGACCAATGCCCGATTTCATTCGCCAAGCGGCAGATTCGTTCGTCCACGCTTGGGGAATGGAACCGGAGATATAGATCCGAGGATACAGCCAGTGTTACCAAAATGTTTTTCCCGGACGCCATTCTGGCGTTCAGCCATATAAAAAATTTGAAACCGACTGGAACATTGACGCAAATACTGACAGGGCACGGTGGGTTTTCCGAATACTTGAGCAGGTTTAAGTGTAAGGAAAGCCCATCGTGCATATGTGACCCTGACAAACAGGAAACTGTTATACATATCTTAACAGAGTGTCCCGCCTATTGCCTGGAGAGATACGAGATCGAACAGGAATTAGACGTCGAGGTTACTATTGGGACCTTAAATGCCCTAATAACCAGTAAGAGAACAAAAGCCAGGTTTATTGGGTTTTGTATAAAGTTAGCCAACAAGGCCATTAGGAGGAACAAGTAAACGAACTTATGCTTAGTATTCATATTTGAACATAATATATAACAGTAGCATAACTTTAATAAGATCGTTGAAATTGTCCGAACTAGGATAACTGTCAAACCCAATAAACATTGTACCTGGATGTATGCACAAAAGTGAACAAAAATGTACCTAACAAAAGTGTTGAACTAAAAAAGTAAAAGAAATAATGATAGAATTTTATATAAACTGTAAGAATTACCTGATGACACGAATAAAATGTAAATAAGGTCTCAGACAATGTCCGAGGAAATTGTAAGGCAGGAGTGCGGTTTTAGCCGGTAAGAGTCCGGCACTGCCCGGACTGGCTCGCCTGAGCCAGTCCGGGCGTCCATGAGGATTTCCCACTCCTGCCAAACCAAAAAAAAAAAAAAAAAAAAAAAAAAACCTAACCTAACCTAACCTAACCTAACCTAACCTAACCTAACCTAACCTAACCTAACCTAACCTAACCTAACCTAACCTAACCTAACCTAACCTAACCTAACCTAACCTAACCTAACCTAACCTAACCTAACCTAACCTAACCTAACCTAACCTAACCTAACCGATCAAACCCCTATAACTTTGCATCCCGGTGACGCAATCTGAAGCTGTTTTCAGCTATTTTGATTATTAATAGGCTCCGTCCTACTATCTGACTAATAATTTTTGACAAAAACGGGAAGAGTTTTTCATTCTGGGACTTTGAATTTTTTCATCCAAATTTCAACCCTTTATTAATTTTTATCTCAAAATTTTTCCTCTAAATCGTTTTTTCTAATAGTTACAATAGATACTTACCTGCCTTACCTGTATTCCTGTGCGCGTTCCGCGAACCCGAGTCCTGTTTGGTAGTAGTAATTTCAGATTTTTCAGTCGAAAAACACGTTTTTCGGCAAAAACACAAAATTTTTGCACTAAATTAATTCCAATAACCCTATAGATCGCTAGCCCGCGCCGAGACGCGTCTTCTGACACCTCGCACGTGCGTCTGGCGAACATAGAACTTCAAAAAATTGCCCTCCCACCCACCCTGTTGCGTCTAGCCAGGTAAACTTTTCAGTTTTGGCAAAAAATCTTTTTTAAATTTTATCTCCTAAAAATACTTCTAAGTCCTTAAACTTAACTTATTGACTTTCTTTTATTTTAGGTTGTTGACCTGACGGTCTTTTGGCCGTGGACGATTCTTTTAACTTAACTTTAAGCTACTTCTGTGCCTATCCCCCATTTACAGGGACGCAGAAATATCGCTAGTGTCTTCTGACGGTCCCCCTTTTGTTTTTTGTATTTTGTTTTATGAATCTCACATTCACTCAGACCACCGCTATGTTCCGTACACCGGCCAAGACAAACGCGAGCTCACCGGGTGCCAGGGGTTCGCCGCGTTCGGCAGAGAAGGCTGGACCCTCGCTTCCCTGTGTGAGGCGTAGCATCGGAGAATGGGAGGCCGGGAAAGCGGAGCCTCAGACCAAGTCTCCCGCCCACACAAAGCGTGAAGCCACACCACCCGCTCCCAGCACTTTGGAGACGCGCCGAGTACCCACGGATACCACAAAATTGACGACGAAGTCCGAGTCTAGGTACCCCAATCTCCTTGCGGAGGCGAGAGCTTGCCTAAGTAAAGCAAAGCTTCACTTGGGCAACTCTCGCAACCTAAAGACTGAGATAAAGGAGGAGGTACTCAGGGCTATTAACAGGCTCTATGAGCTGGTGAAAGAATCAGAGCGGAACAAGGTCCCAGTCCCACCAACACCAGCGGTCATAGCTGCAACCGCGCCTACAGCCGCGCCGCTGAGGCTGACCACGGATGAGCCGACGGAGTTAATGCAGAGCCTTGTCGAAGGCCTCAAACTGCACAAGCAGGCATTGCAGGAGTGCCAACAACACACCCAAACTCTGTCGGAGCATCTCCAGCAGGCCCCTCGCTACGTCGCAGGCCAAGGTCCAACCTTCGCGGAGATGGCCGCCGCCGTACCGAAGCAGAACATCCAACAGCCTCTTCACTCGGTGGTCGTATCATCTGTCAACGATCAGGACACCGGTGAAGAGGTTGTTGAGAAGCTCAGGACGGCGGTGGATGCCAGGAATGAGGGGACCCGAGTTGAACGGCTGCGCAAAGTGAGGGACCAGAAGGTGGTGGTCGGCTTCAGGACCAGGGAAGAGCTGACCAGAGTGACAGAGCGAATCAGAAAGACGGGCGGTCTGGTGGTAGAGGAGGTTAAAAACAAAGATCCGCTAGTGATTGTGAAGGATGTCCTCTCCTGCCACTCCGATGTGGAAGTTACCCAGGCCCTGCAGCGGCAAAACACCCACCTGATAGGGGACATACCAGCGGAAGACTTAAGGATGGGGGTGAAGTACCGTCGTAAGACGAGGAACCCCCACATGTGCCACGTCATCCTGCAGGTGTCCCCTTCAGTATGGCAGAGGCTGACGATGGCGGGTCGCGTGCACATCGACCTACAGAGAGTGCGTGTGCAGGATCAGTCGCCACTGGTGCAGTGCACTCGCTGTCTGCGCTACGGCCACAGCCGTAAACTGTGCACGCAGCCTGCCGACCTCTGCACCCACTGTGGTGAGCCCCACATGCGGGCAGACTGCCCGTCACGACTGGCGGCGGAGGCGCCGAAATGCCATAACTGCTTGTTGGCCAAAGCAGTGAAGACTGACCACAACGCCTTCGACAGCGAGTGCCCGATACGGGTGAAATGGGACGGACTGGCGCGCCTGTCGGTGGCGTACTGCTAAGGTCCAGCCAGCTGTTATTGGAAACACTAACCCAGGCAGTTATACCCGAACTCACCCCAGTGCCCGCAAAAACTACCCGGTGATCCAAGCGAATCTGCAGAGGAAGAACCTTGCGACCCAAGAGCTCATGGTAGTGGCCAGTGAGCGGAAGGTCGCATTTGCACTGCTCCAGGAGCCATATGTAGGCGGGGTTAAAAGGATGCGAGACTACCGAGGAGCGAGAGTCTACCAGTGCGCGGAACAAGGAAGTGGAACTGTGAAAGCGGCAATAGTCGTCTTCGATCAAGACCTTGACGTCTCACAGTGTCCAAAACTCACCACCAATAACATCACGGTGGTGAGGATCCGAACCAGCGCCTGGGAAATCGCAGTAGTCTCTTTCTATTTTGAACCGGACAAGCCTATACAGCCTTATCTGGAGCAGCTTATGCAGATTCGTGAGGAAATTGGCCCCACAAAAATCATAATGGGAGGCGACGCAAATGCGAAGAACACCTGGTGGGGTAGTTTGGTCATAGATAGCAGGGGTGAAGAAATGTCGGGAACGCTCGATGAAATGTGCTTGCAGGTACTCAACGTCGGAAATACGCCAACTTTCGACACCATCAGGGGTGGGAAGTCATACACCAGCTTCATTGACGTAACAGCGTGTTCAACGGATATGCTGCACCTGGTGGAGGACTGGAGGGTCGAGGAAGGCATCATAAGCTCGGACCACAACGGTATTTTATTCGAAATTAATCTTCTAAAATCAAAAGGGACAAATATTAAAAGTACAACAAGAATTTATAACACAAGAAAAGCAAATTGGAGCCAATTTCATGAGAAATTGGCCCAATTAAAAGCGAATATTAATTTAGACACCACAGAAATAAACAAAATTTGTAATAAAATAGATTTAGAAAGTAGTATAAATAATTACATAAGCACAATTACCGAAACATGCGAAGAAAATTTGGCTAAAATAAAAAATTATGACACAATTTCAATACCGTGGTGGTCCAATGAGCTTGCCGACATGATGCGCGACGTAAGCACCAGGAGACGCCGCATACGATGCGCTGCGCCAGTCCGGAGAGCGAAGGTCGTCGAGGGGTACCTGCAAGCAAAAGAAAAGTACGAGTTCCAGGCCAAGAGGGCGCAGACTGCGGGCTGGAAGGCATTCTGTGAAAAACAAACCAAGGAGGGAGTATGGGAGGGCATTTATAGGGTCATAGGACGGACCGCTAAAAGACACGAGGACTTGCCCTTGGTGAAGGATGGGTTACCACTGGATGGCAGCGATTCGGCTTCACTGCTGGCAGAGACCTTCTACCCCGAAGACCTTGAAGAGGACGATAATGATGACCACCGTCGGACGAGAGAAGCGGCCAGTCGTGTAAACGAGTGGGCGCATGATGAACAACATGACCCACCGTTTACGCGACAGGAGCTAAAAACCGCGGTGGAAAGCTTTAACCCTAAGAAGGCACCCGGGGCGGATGGCCTCACAGCCGATATCTGCACCCAAGCCGTTTCCCGGGACCCGGGGATGTTTCTTGCTCTGGCAAACAAGTGCCTCGAGCAGGGCCACTTCCCCGGGCCCTGGAAAGTGGCCACTGTGGTGATACTCCGAAAGCCTGGGAAAGAGGATTACACCACCCCGAAATCTTTCAGGCCGATCGGCCTCCTACCAGTCCTGGGTAAAATCTTGGAAAAAATGCTGGTAGCAAGATTGAAGTGGCATCTGATCCCGCGGTTGAGTACTCGTCAGTTTGGTTTCATGCCCCAGAAGAGCACTGAAGACTCCCTCTATAACATGATTCAACATATCAAACTAAAGCTGAAACAAAAGAAGCTGATCACTGTTGTCTCACTTGACATAGAGGGAGCCTTCGACAGCGCATGGTGGCCGGCAATCAGGACCAGACTGGCTGAGGAAAGGTGCCCGGTGAACCTCAGACGGATGCTGGATAGCTACCTGACTGGTAGGAGCGTTCGCGTTAGGTACGCAGGAGCGGAGTGCCAAAGAAACACGAGCAAGGGGTGTGTGCAGGGGTCTATTGGCGGTCCGATCCTGTGGAACTTACTGTTGGACCCTTTGTTGAAGGGGCTGGAAGAGCGCGGGCATCACTGCCAGGCTTTCGCCGACGACGTCGTAATGATCTTCGACGGTGACACAGCATTGGAGGTTCAGAGACATGCCAATGCCGCCCTCGAGTATGTTCGGAGGTGGGGTATCCGAAACAAGCTGAAGTTTGCACCACACAAAACCTGTGCAATGGTAGTAACCAAGAAGCTTAAGTACGATGTCCCACTTCTGAGCATGGGCGGGGTCGACATTGCCATGTCTAATGAAATAAAAATACTGGGGCTCACAATCGACCACCAGCTCACTTTCAACACCCACGCCGCAAACGTGTGCAGAAAAGCTGTCAATATTTACAAACAGCTGTCAAGAGCGGCCAAAGTGAGCTGGGGTCTGCACACGGAGGTCATACGGTGCATTTACACGGCGGCGGTGGAGCCGGTAGTGATGTACGCGGCAAGCGCCTGGGCGCCGGCTACAAAAAAGATCGGAGTGCAAAAAATGCTGAACACCGTCCAACGAGGATTTGCCCAAAAGCTCTGCGGATCCTACCGCACCGTTTCGCTGAACGCGTCCCTGGTGCTGGCTGGGATACTCCCCCTCGACCTCCGAATACAGGAAGCAGCTGCTCTGTATGAGGCAAAGAGAGGGGTGCCCCAGCCAGCTCTTGTGGGCAGGGAAGTGGAGCGTGTGGTGGCATTTGCGGAGACGCCACATCCGGCGAAACATATGGCCATGGAGTTCGTGAGTCTGGAGGACCGGTTCCGGGTAGACACCCACAACAGCCAAGCGGTTCGGTTCTTCACCGACGGCAGCAAGATCGAGGGCAAGGTCGGAGCAGCACTGTCACTGTGGGATGGTGAGGCCGAGATCAAGTCCTTAAAGCTTAGCTTGCCGTCGTGCTGCACGGTCTACCAGGCGGAACTTCTGGCCATATGCGTAGCCACGAGGGAGATTCTCAAGCGCAAAGAGGGAACTTTTGGAATCTATAGTGACTCAAAGGCAGCACTTCAAACAGTCACGAATCAGGGTTCCCTCCACGCCTTGGCGGTGGAAGCGAGAGAAAACGTGGGCGCGGCATTGACCCAGAGCAAAGATGTTTCCTTGTTCTGGGTTAAGGCTCACGCCGGATTGGAAGGCAACGAACGCGCAGACCACCTTGCCAAAGAGGCTGCACTCCGATCGAAAAAGAAGCCGGACTATGACCGTTGCCCGGTTTCATTCGTCAAGCGGCAGATCCGTATGGGGTCGCTCGACGAATGGAACCGGAGATACAAAAACGGCGAAACAGCCTCCGTAACAAAAATATTCTTCCCGGACGCAATCGACGCCTTCAGGATTATTAAAAAGGTGAAGCCAACCGGTGTGGTAACACAGATTTTGACGGGGCACGGTGGGTTCTCCGAATACCTGCACCGCTTTAAGTGTAAAGGGAGCCCATCGTGTATCTGCGAGCCGGATGCGCTGGAGTCGATCCCTCATATACTCATGGAATGCCCTGCGTTTGGAGAGGAGCGACTAAATGCGGAGTTTAAACTGGATACAGAAATAAATAAAGCTAATATAAATAAATTAATGACAAATAAAAAGCTAAGAAAAATTTTGTTAGAATACAGTGTCGAAATAGTAAAAAGAGTAATTAAAAGAAATAAGGAAACATAAAGCTATGCTTTTAATATATACTACTATATAAAGACAAAGCATACAAAAATAAACAGATTTTTTAGAAAAGACTACAAGTTAACGTACACGATTAATATAAAATAGATTTCAATAAAAATTCAGTAATACTTATGAATATAGCAAATAAAACACATAAAGTAAATAAATATAAAAATTAAATTTTAAGGTCTCTGACCACGTCAGGGGGACACGTAGAAAGGCAGGAGTGGTTTTTAGCCGGTAAGAGTCCGGCACTGCCCAGACTGGCTCACTAGTGAGTCAGTCTGGGCGTCCATGAGGATTTCCCACTCCTGCCAAACAAAAAAAAAAAAAAAAAAAAAAAAAAAAAAAAAAAAAACCTAACCTAACCTAACCTAACCTAACCTAACCTAACCTAACCTAACCTAACCTAACCTAACCTAACCTAACCTAACCTAACCTAACCTAACCTAACCTAACCTAACCTAACCTAACCTAACCTAACCTAACCTAACCTAACCTAACCTAACCTAACCTAACCTAACCTAACCTAACCTAACCTAACCTAACCTAACCTAACCTAACCTAACCTAACCTAACCTAACCTAACCTAACCTAACCTAACCTAACCTAACCTAACCTAACCTAACCTAACCTTTTTTTTTTTTTTTTTTTTTCCGAGGTGGAAAATCCTCATGGATGTCCTCCGCCCTGGGGTGGGCGGAGGGGTCTGTCAGACTCTTACTGACTAAAAACCACCCCGGTGTTCCGACTCACACCTACGCCGGGGGTCGCGGGAACGTAAGAATCTTCCGCAACCCCCGACTGGTGCCGGCCCGCCACTGCGGGCCTCCTCGGGTCAGGGGGGGGAGTGAGGGGTTTGACTCCCCCCGTGACGTCTAAGAGGGGCGCGCGTGGAACACTACGCGCCGCCACCTCGGGTCCTGATGTGTGGGGGGCGACGGACGTCCCCGAGTCCGTCACCCCTGGACCCATTTAGGGGGGCTGGAAGAGGGCGTTATCCGCCCTCCGCCGACGCCCGGTGCGCCTGCTGCGGGCCGGGTGAGTGGACGAGATCTCCCTCTCCCTTTCCGCAGCCTCCTTCTGCGAGACGACCGTCTCGCAGTAGGAAACCACCGCGTCCCAGGACTCCCCGCTGCCGACCATGGCATTCACCACAGCCGACAGCGACAAGTCACTGCCTACTTCTGAGATGAGGGCACGGCGTGGCTCCTCCCAAGCGGCACACTCTGCCAGCGTATGCCGCGCCGTGTCCTCCCGGCAGTCGACGCAGTGGTGACACCGGGCGTCCGGCTCCCTGTTAATGCGACACAGGTACTTCCCGAAGCAACCATGCCCCGAGAGCACCTGCGTCACCCGAAACGACAGGGAGCCGTGCCTCCTCCCGAGCCAGCGCTCGAGCACCGGCCGGACCGCCTCGATGATGTCGAGGCCGGCGGTAGGGCGTGAAAGCCTTTCCCGCCATTCCGCCACCAGGACCTCGCGAAGCTGAGACCGATGCAGCTCTATGTGTCGCTGCATCGGTTGCTCACCCCGCGCCCTCGCTTCCTCGCGCCACCGATACGATGACGCGAGTACTTTCGCCTCGAGGTCCCAGGGCGGGGATCCGGCCAGTGCACAAGCCGCCTCGTAGGAGATCGTGCGATACCCCCTGATGACTCTGACGGCCATCGCTCTCTGCGGCTTGCGCAGGACTGCGATACTACCGGCCGTCAGGTCAGCCGCCCAGATCGGGGCCCCGTAAAGGGCCATCGATCGCACGATCCCCACGTAGAGCCGCCTACAAGCGGCGCTCGGGCCCCCCAGATTGGGAAGCAGCGTTGACAGCGCCCCAGCAGCGCCCAGCAACTTGGGCGCCAGCCGTCGGAAGTGGGGCCCGAAGTCCCACCGGCTGTCGAGCACCAATCCTAGGTACTTCATGGTAGACTCGACAGCGATCCGAGCCCCCCCGACCACGATGTGTGAGCCGGGTGGCGGCGCCCGCCGGGGGCCATGAAACACCATGGCCTCCGACTTGCTGAGGGCCACCTCCAGGCCTAGGCGACGTATGCGGCTCACCACCTGTGAGACCGCAGCCGTCGCCAGCAACGCTGCCTCCCTGTGCGAGCTCCCCCGGGCAGTGACCAGCGTGTCATCCGCATAACACGTCAGGTCTACCCCCGGACTGAGCTCGCCCCTCAGCACCCAGTCGTACCCGATGTTCCACAGGAGTGGGCCTAAAACCGAGCCCTGTGGAACACCGCACGACATGCGGCGCTGGTTTCCGCCATCACGTCCCATGTAGGTGACACACCTCTCTGACAAATAAGCCCCAACGATGTGGCGGAGGTAGGGAGGCACCCCATGGTACCGCAGTGCCTCCCGAATACAACTCCAGGGCAGGGTGTTGAAGGCGTTGGAAATGTCCAAGGACACCGCCAACATCACCCCGCCCCGGGACACCGCTTCCTCCGCCAGGACTCTTACCCGCGACACAGCGTGGATTGTGGAGCGCCCGTGCCGAAACCCGAACTGGCTGTCGTCCAAGTCCATGACACTCGTGCCCTGGAGGAGGGCTCCCCGCAGGAGCCAGTCGAACCCGATGTTCCACAGGGGCGGCCCCAGCACTGACCCCTGCGGAACACCGGACTCTGCGCCGTACCGCCTCACCGTGGCCGTCTTGTCCACGAGGAGGACCTCTCGGTCCTCCAAGTAGCTGGCCAGGAGGTTCTGCAGGTATTGGGGCACTCCGTGATACCGAAGCGCCTCCAATATCGTCGAGTGGGGCACGGAGTTGAAGGCATTCGAAATGTCGAATGACACCGCCAGCACTCCGTCCCCCGCCTCCACCGCCTCCTTCACTTGGCCCTTGAGTAGGGCCAGCGCATCGATCGTCGAACGCTCTCGACGGAAGCCGAATTGGGCGTCCGACAGGTCCGGCCCTACCCCACGCAAATGGCTATTAAGCCGGGAGGCGACAATCCCCTCGAACAATTTACCGACCTCATCGAGCAGGACGATGGGCCGGTATGCCGAGGGCGAGTCCACCGGTCGTCCTTCCTTTCGGAGGAGGCAGAGCTGCCCCTCCTTCCACAGTTTCGGGAACCTCCCAGCCGTAAAGCACGCGCTGAAGAGATCCCGAAACCTGGTCTCCATTTGGGAGGCGGCGATCGCCGCCACCCGTGCGGGGACACCGTCCGGTCCGGGGGCCGTCTTCTTCGCGCGGAGGCTGAGAACCCCCGCGTAGAACTCCGACGTCGTCACCGGGGGGACTTCCTCCTCCGGAGGTGGAGCCGCCCCTTGCGGGGGATCCATCGTTGGTGGGGTGAAGTCGGTCCTGCGCGGAAACAGGGACCGGACCACCCCATCCAGCAACGCCGGCTCGAGGGTCTCCGTCAGTGGGGGACCATACGGGCGCAGCTGGTTCCGCGCCGCTTTGTACGGTCTCCCATAAGGGTCCCTATCGAGGCCCTCCAGCATCTCGGCCCTCGCCGAGTCCTCTGCAGCGAACATTGCAGACTTGAGGACCGTCGTCGCCTCTCGGTAAGAGGCGTATAGGCGGTCCTCTTCTGCCCGGACTCGGTTTTGGGCGCTGCGCCGTCGGCTTCGCGCGTAGGCCCTTCTGGCCGCCACGCAGGCGGCCCGGAGCCCCGCCAGCTCCTCCGTCCACCAATAGACGGCACGACGGGGAGGCGGACGACGAGACCGAGGCATGCTGGAGTTGCACACCTCGGTCAGGGACCTCCTGAGCCGGACCGCTGCGGCGTCCACGTCCAGGACCTCAACAGGAGGCGACAGCCAGTCCTGGAGAAAGGACCGGGAGGCCGCCAAGGAGGCGGCCTCCCGGTCCAGGCGAGTGAGTGCCCACCGCGGGAAGGGAGATTGCCCAGCACGGGCCATCCCACCCCCCCGGGTGGAGATGTCGAACCGCACATATCGGTGGTCCGACAAGGTCTCCACCATCTCAACTCGCCAGTTGACGACGCGGGCGGCTAGTGCAGGGGTGGCAAACGAGACGTCCACCACCGACCCACCCTGTTGCCGCACACACGTGTGGACCACCCCCCTGTTGAGGAGGGACACACCGCATGAGGCCGCCCAAAACTCGACGGCGCGTCCCCGGACGTTGCAACCGGCAGCTGGGTTGCCCCAGGCCACCGACTTGGCGTTCAGGTCACCCAACACCACGACCTGGCGTGGCGCCGCCCTCCCTACGACTGCGGTGAGGATCTCGAGGAAATCCTCAAAGTCCGAGAGAGGGCGGTTTGGGGAGAAGTAGACCCCCACCAGGGCCATGTCTCCCCACGCGGCGGCCACGTATCCCGGTCCCCTCTCTAAGAGCGAGAGGGGAGGGGAGTCCGTGGAAGACCGCGAGACCAACGCCACCAAGCCGTCTCGGTCACCCAGCCAACGGCCAGGGACCGAGTAAGGTTCGGCGACCACCGCCAAGTCCACCAACCACTCAGCCATGGTCTGCATCAGCAGATCCTGGGCTGCCCTGCAGTGGTTGGTGTTCGCCTGCAGTATGCGATGTTCGACCCTATCCATCAGTCGGACATCGCACCCTCCTCCGCTGTCGCCGCCGCAGGAACAACGGTGCTAGCGGCGGCAGCAGGCCCGGTCGGCGCCTGCGCTTTGCCCCGCTTTGGGGGAGGATTGCAGTTCCTCCCCTTCATAACGTGGGCTGCCGGGCAGCCACTGGCGGCACACACCGCGCAGTGCGGCGTGGCGGCCCCGCAGGAGGCGGCTTTGTGGCCCTCCCTGCCGCAACGGTAGCACGCGTCCGTTCTGTCCACCGTGGACGGACACAGAGCCCGGGTGTGTCCGATGCCGAAGCACCGGAAACACCGCAGAGGCTGGTCCTCGAGTGCCCGGACTGCACCCGAGCTGAACCCGACTATGAGCCGCCCCTTGGCAAGGATGGCTTTGGCAGCGGCGATCGGGCATTCGAGGCGAATGGCGCCCATGCCACCGCGGCCGGGCCTTATGTCCCGACCTTGGACCGCCGGGACGCCACAGCCTCCCATCGCCGCGACCGCCGCCACCACCTCCTCCTTGGTGACTGAGTCATCTAGCTCAGTCACCTCTATGGCCGCCGACTTCACCGGTCGGGCCACCTTGGCCGAATCTGCGATGACCTCCTGCAGCTTGGCTGCAAAGAGGTCCGCATGGGCACTCCCCTCTGTCCCCGGGAACTCGAAGATTCGAGCCCCGGCTTGGGTCCGTCGGCAAGACACACTGCCGATCCCCAGCTGGGTGGGATCGGCATTGGCACGCGCCCGCACCAAAATGGACGCGTACGTCTCCCCTCGCTCCGCAGCCTCCGCGGTGAGCGTCACCACGACGGCCGCGGTCTTTGGGGAGACCAGTTTCCTTTTTCCCGCCGTTTTCCCCTTCCCCTTCCCCTTCCCCTTCCCCTTTCCCTTGTCGGTCGTCTGGGACCGGCTGGGAGCGGTGGTGGCGGGGGCGACAGGGGCTGCCGTCGCCGACTTTTTGCCTTTGCCCTTCCCCTTACGGACCACTTCCGTCCACTCGTTGGACGGGGTGGTTGAAGGGAGAAGGGCGTCTTCCGCCTTTGAGGAGGAGGACGGCCCCGGGTCGCAGCGCCTCTTATCCGCTGCAAGCGGTGGTCGGAGGCGTTTCTCTGGCAAGAGCCGGTCCTCAATGCCTGCTAAACAGGCTCTTGTGAAGGCCCTCTCCTCCATTACAACCTTGCGGATGATATCCTCAAGGTTAGAGGAGGGGCCCTCCGCCGCAAGGCTCGTCTCGGCTTGTGGTGGTGGCCGGGCCGTGGCTTCAGCCAGCTTCTGATGAAGCTGGCTGACCTCCGACTGCAGGCGATCTATCTTCGCCTGCATTTGCCGCGTCTCGTCAGTGGCCTTCCGACGGACCAGCTCCGCGACGACGCCACGCATGCTCGCAGCCCGGCTCTTGAGGGCCTTCTGGAAGGTCCCCTTTAGATTAGACGATTTGGAGGCAACCTCCACAATCTCCTCTTCGTCCTCCTCCGCCATTCTCTCCAGCTCGGCCAGAGAATGGTCTGCGTAGAGAACACGGGACGCACCGTACCCGGCCCTGGCCCGGGCGACTTGCGCCCGTTTCTCTTTCGCAGCGACCCGCTCTTCCAGCTCTTGCTGGAGCTGCACCCGCCGAGCCAGGTCCAACTGGCGTTGGGCGTCCGCGAGCCCAACGACATGGGTATCCGCGGCCGCCGTCGGCTTTTTTGCCTTCAACCTAACCTAACCTTTTTTTTTTTTTTTTTTTTTTTGACGCTGAGGAATGCGTTACGCATCCCCGCTCGTGGGGGACGAGTCTGGGGTATGTGGGACTCCTGTCGCTAACGACAGTATACCCACTAAAACTCAGCGGTGTTCCCACATCGCCGTAATGGGAGGGCCATGGGAATCCGGCTCAGCCTTTACATCCACAACCCTCCCGGCGCATGCCCGCCTAGCTGGCGGGCCCCGCATGCCCCCCAAGATGGGGGGCTACGGGAATGGCCGGGAACACCTGGCCATTCCCGTCCGACACTGGTGGAGACCTGTGCAATACAGGCAAGGGTGCCCCCGCACCAATTGCCTGCTGGCCTCCACCTGGGAGGAGTCGGAGATGACTATCAAATTGACGTCTTCTTCGACCCCTCCTCCGCCTTCGGAGCGGCGCTGCGTCGGGATCGTCCTCCCGCGCGCGCTCTGCCGCCTCCTTCTGGGACATGACGTGTTCACAGAAGGAGGCGACTGCCGCCCAGGACCTCTCATCCCTCAGCATGGCGTTAACCAAGCCGGGGAGCGACAGGTCCGGTCCGATCACTGCGATGAGACTGCGGCGCGGCCCGGACCACGACGGGCACACCTCGAGGGTGTGCTGCGCCGCGTCCTCCGCCGCACCACAGTCGAGGCACGACGGCGTCCTCTCCCGTCCGATTCGGTGCAGGTACGATCCGAAACAACCATGTCCGGACAGCACCTGCACCAGACGGAAGGAGAGGAATCCATGCGACCGCTCGAGCCAGTCTCGCAGGACTGGCCCAATCGCGTCGATGGTTCGGCGGCCGAAGGCTGTGGTGGCGAGGTCCCCCGTCCAATGGACGACGATAGCGTCCCTCGCCTCCCGCCGGACGGCCTCCCGCTCTTCTGGGGCTGAGCGTTGCCCCCTCGCCCTCCGCTCCGCCGTCCATTCATATACTCTGGCGAGCACCCACGCCTCGAGTTCCCAAGGAGGGGTGCCGGCCAGAGCACATGCTGCCCCAAAACTCACCGTGCGGTAAGCCCGCGCCACTCGCTGGGCTATGGCCCTCTGGGGTGCCCGCAAGGCGGCGGCGTTCTCTCTCCTTTGGAGGGAGTCCTCCCAGATAGGAGCCCCGTAGAGGGCCATACTCTTCAAGATACCGGCGTAGAGTTGCCGGCATCGCGCGCTGGGCCCCCCCAAGTTGGGAAGCAGCCAGGAGAGCGCGCCCGCGGTCTTCAGCAAGCGCGACGACAGCCCGCGAAAATGCGGACCGAAGCGCCACTTGCTGTCGAGTACAAGGCCCAGATATTTCATCTGGGCCTTCACCTCAATTCTGACGCCCTCCACGAAGATGTGGGCGTCAGGTGGTGGGGGGCGCTGCCGAGGGCCGTGGAAGAACACGGCCTCGGTCTTGTGCAGCGCCACCGTTAAACCTAGGCGGCGGATCCTCCCCGCGACCAAGGATCCGCCCGCCGAGGCCAAGTTGGCCGCCTCCCTGAAACTCCCCCCCCGGGCAGTGAGGAGTGTGTCATCCGCATAGCAGACGACACTCGTGCCTCGGAGGAGAGTTCCCCGCAGGAGCCAATCATAGCCAACGTTCCAGAGGAGTGGGCCTAAGACTGACCCCTGCGGAACGCCGGCCTCAACGGCATACCGCCGGACTTGGCCAGTCCTATTAACCAGGAGGATCGCCCGATCCTCCAGGTAGCCGGCCAGCAGCCTGCGCATGTATCGAGGCACTCCGTGAAATCGGAGCGCCTCTAGGATGGTGGAGTGGGGAACGGAGTTGAAGGCGTTGGCTATGTCGAATGACACCGCCAACAGTCCGTCCCCCGCCTCCATCGCCCCCTTCACCTGACCCTTAAGGCAGGCCAGCGCATCCACCGTCGAACGCTCAGCCCGAAAACCGAACTGAGCGTCCGACAAGTCCGGCCCGATAGTACGCAGATGGCACTTTAGGCGGGCAGCGATTATCCCCTCGAACATTTTGCCGACCTCATCGAGCAGAACGATGGGCCGGTATGCCGAGGGGGAGTCTGCTGGGCGGCCCTCTTTGCGAAGGAGGCACAGTTGCCCCTCCTTCCACGGTTTCGGGAACCTTCCAGACGCAAGGCATGCGCTGAAAAGGTCCCGAAACCTCTCCTCCATTTGAGTGGCAGCGATCGCCACCACTCTTGCCGGAACACCGTCGGGGCCCGGAGCTGTCTTCTTGGCGCGGATACGGAGAATCGCCGCGCCGAGTTCCGACTCCGTGACAGGAGGGGCCTCCTCTTCTTCCTCAGCTGGCGGAGCTGTCTGCGGTGGGTCCATCACTGGTGGGGTGAAGTTGTCCCTGCACGGGAACAGGGACTGAACCACCCCACCAAGAAATGAGGGCTCCAGGGTCTCGGCCACCGGGGGACCAAACGGGCGCAACTTGTTGCGCGCCGCCTTATATGGTCTCCCGTAGGGGTCGTTGTCGAGACCCTCCAGCATCTCAGCTCTCGCAGAGTCTCTGGCGGCGGCGATGGCTCGATCGAGGACCATTTTTGCCTCCACGTATACCTCATAGAGGTGGTCCCCGACGGCCTGGTCCCTTCGGCGCCGCCGCCGACTCCGCGCGTATTCCCTCCTTGCCTCCACACACGCTGCTCGGAGCCCCGCCAGCTCCGCCGACCACCAGTACACGGCGCGTCTGGGTAGCGGTCGGCGGGACCGAGGCATGCTGGAGTTGCATACCTCGGTCAGAGACTCCCTCAGGTGCCCCGCGACGGTGTCGACATCCAGGCCGGTGGAAGGCGGCGAAAGCCAGTCCTGGACGAACGCCGCCTCCCGCGCCGCTTCCCTGTCCAGGCGGGAAAGAGCCCACCGTGGGAACGGTGAACGCACCGAGCGGGGCCGCGTCTCTCCGGGGCCACTGGTGGAGACGTCGAACCGCACGTAGCGGTGGTCCGACATAGTCTCCACCAGGTCCACCCGCCAGTTCAACACGCGCGCGGCTAACGCAGGGGTGGCGAAAGTGACGTCCACTATTGAGCCACCCTGCCGCCGCACGCATGTCTGGACGCTTCCTCTGTTCAAGAGGGAGAGTCCAGACGAGGCTGCCCACATCTCTACTGCCCGCCCGCGTGCGTCGGTTGCTGGGTTGCCCCAGGTCACCGACTTGGCATTCAGGTCTCCCAGTACGGAGACCTGACGCGGCGCCGCCCTGCCGATCACGGCGGCCAAGACTCCGAGATAGTTCTCGAAGTCCTGAAGAGGGCGGTTTGGGGAGAAATAGACGCCCACAAGGGCTAAGTCTCCCCACGCGGCGGCCACGTATCCCGGTCCCCTCTCTAATAGCGAGAGGGGAGGGGAGTCTGTGGAAGACCGCGCCGCTAGAGCCACCAAGTCGTCCTCGTCACCCAGCCAGCTGCCGGGGATTGAGTAGGGCTCGGCGACCACCGCTACGTTCACCAACCACTCGGCCATGACCTGCACTACTAGGTCCTGGGCCGCTCTGCAGTGGTTGGTGTTCGCCTGGAGGATGCGGTAGTCTGAAATTATTATTCCGACATCGCACCCCCCTCCTCAGCTACCGCCGCTGGAGCAACAGCGGCGACGACGGCGACGGCTTTAGCAGCAGGGCGAACCTGCATCGGCACCACACCCTTCCTCACGGGGGGCTTGCAGCTCCTGCCCGTCATCCTGTGGTCCGCGGGGCGGCCACCGGCGGCACACGCCGCGCAGTGTGGCGCGGTGGCGGTGCAAGTGGCCCACCCGTGTCCCTCCCGCCCGCATTGGTAGCACGTATCTCCCCAGTCGGACTTGGAGGGACACGTGGCCCGGGTGTGTCCGACAGCGAAGCACTTGTAGCACCGGACAGGCTGGTCCTCAAGCGGCCGGACCACAGCCGAGCCGAACCCCACTTGCATACGTCCCTTGGTCGCAGCAAGGACGGCCCCAGCCGCGGCGACTGGGCACTCGAGGCGGATGATGCCCATGCCGCGGCGGCCGGGCCTGATGGCTCCACCCTTCACCGCGCCAGCGTCACAGCCTCCAGCCGCTGCGACGGCCGCCACCACATCCTCTTTGGTGACTGAATCGTCCAGATCGGCCACCTCCAAGGCTGCGGTCTTAACAGGTCTGGTGACCCTTGCCACATCCGCGATGACCTCTTGCAACTTTGTTGCGAAGAGGTCCGCATTTGTGTCTCGCTGCTCCCCCGAGAACTCGAAAATTCGAGCCCCGGTCAAGGTTCGGCGGCACGTGATGTTGTTGCTGATCCCCAGCTGGGAGGGATCAGCATTGGTACGAGCCCGTCTTAGGACGGACTCGTACGTCTCGCCCCGCTCCGCGGCCTCCGGGGTGATGGTCACCACGACGGCCGCAGTTTTGGGAGGAACCAGCTTCCTCACCGCCTTTTTGCCGACTGCAGGACCAGTCGCAGCAGACTTGGGGGCCGACTTTTTGCCCTTTTTCCCTTTTCCCCTCCTGACCACTTCCGTCCACGACTGGTTGGATGGGGTGGTGGAGGGAAGAAGGGCGTCTTCCTCCTGCGAGTTCTGGGGGGCTGCTGGAGGGGCAGACGACCCAGACGCCACCTCCGCGCTTGTGGTGGGCGTATGAGGAGCCGCCCTGGTCCTCTTGCCCTTGCCTTTGCCCTTGGAGGGCTGCGATACCGGGCCTGCTAAAGGCGCAGGTTCCGGCTCCCTCGACGGTGGACTCTTGTCCGCCGCTAGCGGTGGGCGGAGCCGCTTTTCCGGCAAGAGCCGGTCCTCGATGCCTGCGAAGCAGGCTCGGATGAAGGCCCTCTCCTCCAAGATCACCCCGCGGATTGTTGCCTCAAGGCTGGCAGGGGAGGAGGAGGAGCCTCCTACCACCGGACAGACTGGGGCAGATTGGGCAGGCCTGGCCGTAGCCTCGGCCAGCTTTAGGTGTAGCTGGCTAACCTCCGCCTGCAGGCGATCCACCCTCGCCTGCAGCTGCCGCGTCTCGTCCGTGGCCGTCCGCTTCACCAGCTCCATAATAATGCCGTGCATGCTGGCGGCCCGGCATTTGAGGGCCTTCTGGAAGGTCCCCTTCAAATTGGACGACTTAGAGGCGACCTCCAGAACCTCCTCCCGATCCTCCTGCGCCATACGCTCCAGTTCCGCCAGGGAGTGGTCGGCATATAGTACATTGGATGCACCATAGCCAGCCCTCGACCTGGCAACTTGCGCCTGCTGCTCCTTGGCGGCGACCCTCTCCTCCAGGTCCATCTGCAGTTGCGCCCTTTTCGCCAGATTTAGCTGGCGCTCAGCGTCCACCAAGCCCACATTGTGGGAAGAAGGCGCAGCAGAAGTCGAAGCCTTTTTAGACTTAGACTTCTTCTTCGCCTTGCCTCCGGTCGACTCCGAGGAGCCCTCGGACCTCTTCCGCTTGAAGAGGTCACTTTCACCCGCTGACGTGTCCATATTGGAGTCGTCGGAGTCCGACAACTCGTATGGCCTTCTGAATAAGCTGGCCGCAGATGATACGCGGTCAGCTTCCGACGCCAAAGCGCCGCCAGCGTGGCCCTGAGAAGGGCCGTTGGATTGGCCCTGAGAAGGGCCGTTGGATTGGCCCTGAGAAGGGCCGTTGGATTGGCCCTGAGAAGGGCCGTTGGATTGGCCCTGAGAAGGGCCGTTGGATTGGCCCTGAGAAGGGCCGTTTGAATCGCCCTGAGAGGAGCGATTCGAGATAAAACGTCCTGAAGGGTCACGCATTGGCTTTTTCGTCATATTCGCGGACGACTGCCTTTAGCCGCCGGTCTGCCACTCCGTTACGGTGGTCAGACACGGCGTTGCCCGGGGGAAACTACGTGGAAGTATGCACTGTGGGGGATCCCCCAACCTAACCTAACCTTTTTTTTTTTTTTTTTTTTTTAATTTTTTTTTTTTTTTTTTTTTTTTTTTTTTTTTTGTTTGCGCTGGGAAAAAATGCATTACGCATACCCTCCCATCGGGGGATGGGGGGGGTATGTGGGACTCCCCGGTCTGACCCGGTATACCCACTAAAATAACCCAGCGGCATTCCCGCTTCGTCTTAGTGGCGGGGGACTGGGAAACCGGCACAGCCTTCACGTCCAGTCCTCCGCCGACGATCGCCCTTCATGGCGGGCCCCTCACGCCCTCCCCGTGGGGAGGGGGATGGGCCCGGGAATGACCGACGAAGGTGGTGACGGGTGCAATGCGGGCGAAGGCACCCCCGTGCCTGTCACCCGCCCGTCGCCACTAAAAGGAGGGGGAGGACGGCGCCCTCTCCGACCCCTTCTTCGTCTGCGGAGCGGCGCAGCGAGAGGGTCGTCCTCCCGCACGCGCTCCGCCTCCTCCTTTTGCGAGATTACGTCCTCGCAAAAGGAGGCAACCGCCGCCCAGGCCTCCTCGCTCCCCAGCATGGCGCTGACCACGCCGGGAAGCGAGAGGTCCTGTCCAATCACCGCCGTCAGACCGCGGCGCAGCCCGGACCAAGCTGGGCACACCTCGAGGGTGTGCTGCGCCGTATCCTCCGCCGCACCGCAGTCGTGGCAGGCCTCCACCCTCAATCCCAGGCGGCGGATCCTCTCTGCAACCAAGGATCCGCCAGCCGAGGCCAGACAGGCCGCGTCCACAAAGTTCCTCCCCCGGGCAGTGAGGAGAGTGTCATCCGCGTAGCAGATGACACTCGTGCCCTGGAGGAGGGCTCCCCGCAGGAGCCAGTCGAACCCGATGTTCCACAGGGGCGGCCCCAGCACTGACCCCTGCGGAACACCGGACTCTGCGCCGTACCGCCTCACCGTGGCCGTCTTGTCCACGAGGAGGACCTCTCGGTCCTCCAAGTAGCTGGCCAGGAGGTTCTGCAGGTATTGGGGCACTCCGTGATACCGAAGCGCCTCCAATATCGTCGAGTGGGGCACGGAGTTGAAGGCATTCGAAATGTCGAATGACACCGCCAGCACTCCGTCCCCCGCCTCCACCGCCTCCTTCACCTGGCCCTTGAGTAGGGCCAGCGCATCGATCGTCGAACGCTCTCGACGGAAGCCGAATTGGGCGTCCGACAGGTCCGGCCCTACCCCACGCAAGTGGCTATTAAGCCGGGAGGCGACAATCCCCTCGAACATTTTGCCGACCTCATCGAGCAGAACGATGGGCCGGTATGCCGAGGGGGAGTCTGCTGGGCGGCCCTCCTTGCGAAGGAGGCACAGCTGCCCCTCCTTCCACAGTTTCGGGAACCTCCCAGCCTCAAAGCACGCGCTGAAGAGGTCCCGAAACCTGGTCTCCATTTGGGAGGCGGCGATCGCCGCTACTCGTGCGGGGACACCGTCCGGTCCGGGGGCCGTCATCTTCGCGCGGAGGCTGAGAACCCCCGCGTAGAACTCCGCCGTCGTCACCGGGGGGACTTCCTCCTCCGGAGGCGGAGCCGCCGCCTGCGGGGGGTCCATCGTTGGTGGGGTGAAGTCGGTCCTGCGCGGAAACAGGGACCGGACCACCCCATCCAGCAACGCCGGCTCGAGGGTCTCCGTCAGTGGGGGACCATACGGGCGCAGCTGGTTCCGCGCCGCTTTGTAAGGTCTCCCATAGGGGTCCCTATCGAGGCCCTCCAGCATCTCGGCCCTCGCCGAGTCCTCTGCGGCGAACATTGCAGACTTGAGGACCGTCGTCGCCTCTCGGTAAGAGGCGTATAGGCGGTCCTCTTCTGCCCGGACTCGGTTTTGGGCGCTGCGCCGTCGGCTTCGCGCGTAGGCCCTTCTGGCCGCCACGCAAGCGACCCGGAGCCCCGCCAGCTCCTCCGTCCACCAATAGACGGCACGACGGGGAGGCGGACGACGAGACCGAGGCATGCTGGAGTTGCACACCTCGGTCAGGGACCCCCTGAGCCGGACAGCTGCGGCGTCCACGTCCAGGACCTCAACAGGAGGCGACAGCCAGTCCTGGAGAAAGGCCGCCTCCTTGGCTGCCTCCCGGTCCAGGCGAGTGAGTGCCCACCGCGGGAAGGGAGATTGCCCAGCACGGGCCATCCCACCCCCCTGGGTGGAGATGTCGAACCGCACATATCGGTGGTCCGACAAGGTCTCCACCATCTCAACTCGCCAGTTGACGACGCGGGCGGCTAGTGCAGGGGTGGCAAACGAGACGTCCACCACCGACCCACCCTGTTGCCGCACACACGTGTGGACCACCCCCCTGTTGAGGAGGGACACACCGCATGAGGCCGCCCAAAACTCGACGGCGCGTCCCCGGACGTTGCAACCGGCGGCTGGGTTGCCCCAGGCCACCGACTTGGCGTTCAGGTCACCCAACACCACGACCTGGCGTGGCGCCGCCCTCCCTACGACTGCGGTGAGGATCTCGAGGAAATCCTCAAAGTCCGAGAGAGGGCGGTTTGGGGAGAAGTAGACCCCCACCAGGGCCATGTCTCCCCACGCGGCGGCCACGTATCCCGGTCCCCTCTCTAAGAGCGAGAGGGGAGGGGAGTCTATGGAAGACCGCGAGACCAACGCCACCAAGCCGTCCCGGTCACCCAGCCAACGGCCAGGGACCGAGTAAGGTTCGGCGACCACCGCCAAGTCCACCAACCACTCAGCCATGGTCTGCATCAGCAGATCCTGGGCTGCCCTGCAGTGGTTGGTGTTCGCCTGTAGTATGCGATGTTGGACCCTATCCATCAGTCGGACATCGCACCCTCCTCCGCTGTCGCCGCTGCAGGAACAACGGTGCTAGCGGCGGCAGCAGGCCCGGTCGGCGCCTGCGCTTTGCCCCGCTTTGGGGGAGGATTGCAGTTCCTCCCCTTCATAACGTGGGCTGCCGGGCAGCCACTGGCGGCACACACCGCGCAGTGCGGCGTGGCGGCCCCGCAGGAGGCGGCTTTGTGGCCCTCCCTGCCGCAACGGTAGCAGGCGTCCGTTCTGTCCACCGTGGACGGACACAGAGCCCGGGTGTGTCCGATGCCGAAGCACCGGAAACACCGCAGAGGCTGGTCCTCGAGTGCCCGGACTGCACCCGAGCTGAACCCGACTATGATCCGCCGCTTGGCAAGGATGGCTTTGGCAGCGGCGATTGGGCATTCGAGGCGAATGGTGCCCATGCCACCGCGGCCGGGCCTTATGTCCCGACCTTGGACCGCCGCGACGCCACAGCCTCCCATCGCCGCAACCGCCGCCACCACCTCCTCCTTGGTGACTGAGTCATCTAGCTCAGTCACCTCTATGGCCGCCGACTTGACCGGTCGGGCCACCTTGGCCGAATCTGCGATGACCTCCTGCAGCTTGGCTGCAAAGAGGTCCGCGTGGGCACTCCCCTCTGTCCCCGGGAACTCGAAGATTCGAGCCCCGGCTTGGGTCCGTCGGCAAGACACACTGCCGATCCCCAGCTGGGTGGGATCGGCATTGGCACGCGCCCGCACCAAAATGGAGGCGTACGTCTCCCCTCGCTCCGCAGCCTCCGCGGTGAGCGTCACCACGACGGCCGCGGTCTTTGGGGGGACCAGCTTCCTTTTCCCCTTCCCTTTCCCCGTCCCCTTCCCCTTTCCCATGTCGGTCGTCTGGGACCGGCTGGGAGC
Source organism: Lithophane leautieri (assembly GCA_949152455.1). Lineage (NCBI taxonomy): Eukaryota > Metazoa > Arthropoda > Insecta > Lepidoptera > Noctuidae > Lithophane > Lithophane leautieri. Next base: position 19,251,376 of record OX424465.1, on the reverse strand, counting down.
GGTGGTGGCGGGGGCGACAGGGGCTGCCGTCGCCGACTTTTTGCCTTTGCCCTTCCCCTTACGGACCACTTCCGTCCACTCGTTGGACGGGGTGGTTGAAGGGAGAAGGGCGTCTTCCATCTGGGAGGAGGAGGACGGCCCCGGGTCGCAGCGCCTCTTATCCGCTGCAAGCGGTGGTCGGAGGCGCTTCTCCGGCAAGAGCCGGTCCTCAATACCTGCTAAGCAGGCTCTTGTGAAGGCCCTCTCCTCCATTACAACCTTGCGGATGATATCCTCAAGGTTGGAGGAGGGGCCCTCTGCCGCAAGGCTCGTCTCGGCTTGTGGTGGTGGCCGGGCCGTGGCTTCAGCCAGCTTCTGATGAAGCTGGCTGACCTCCGACTGCAGGCGATCTATTTTCGCCTGCATTTGCCGCGTCTCGTCAGTGGCCTTCCGCCGGACCAGCTCCGCGACGACGCCACGCATGCTCGCGGTCCGGCTCTTGAGGGCCTTTTGGAAGGTCCCCTTTAAATTTGAAGATTTAGAGGCAACCTCCACAATCTCCTCTTCGTCCTCCTCCGCCATCCTTTCCAGCTCGGCCAGAGAATGGTCTGCGTAGAGAACACGGGACGCACCGTACCCGGCCCTGGCCCGGGCGACTTGCGCCCGTTTCTCTTTCGCGGCGACCCGCTCCTCCAGCTCTTGCTGGAGCTGCACCCGCCGAGCCAGGTCCAACTGGCGTTGGGCGTCCGCGAGCCCAACGACATGGGTATCCGCGGCCGCCGTCGGCTTTTTTGCCTTCGGCAACCTCGTCGACCCAGAGGCCGAGGAGCCCTCGGACCCTCTTACTCGGACCCGCTTCCGCGACCGAGAGTCGTCCGCATCCGACACGGTCATAAGCGAGTCGTTGTCGGACGACTCGCTTATGTTAGCCCCTCCAAATAAGCTAGCCGCAGACGGCGCGCGGCTAGTCTCTGACGCTGAAGTGTCGGAGAGGCCCTGAGAAGGGCCTTTGGGTTGGCCCTGAGAAGGGCCTTTTGGTTGGCCCTGAGAAGGGCCTTTGGGTTGGCCCTGAGAAGGGCCTTTTGGTTGGCCCTGAGAAGGGCCTTTGGGTTGGCCCTGAGAAGGGCCTTTGGGTTGGCCCTGAGAAGGGCCTTTTTGTTTTAAAAATCGCCCGCAGGCGTCTCTCTCAAGTTTTGGCATAGCCTCCGCAGTTTCGTATGCAACACGACAATAGGGTTAAAATAGCTACGAATGCACAGTGCACTTTGGCCAACCCAATCTGCCACTCCGTTACGGTGGTCAGACTGGGTCGTTTCCAGGGGACGCGACGTGGACGCAAGCACTGTGGGGGGTCCCCCAACCTAACCTTTTTTTTTTTTTTTTTTTTTTTTTTTTTTTTTTTTTTTTTTTTTTTTTGCGCTGGGAAAAAATGCATTACGCATACCCTCCCATCGGGGGATGGGAGGGGTATGTGGGACTCCCCGGTCTGACCCGGTATACCCACTAAAATAACCCAGCGGCATTCCCGCTTCGTCTTAGTGGCGGGGGACTGGGAAACCGGCACAGCCTTCACGTCCAGTCCTCCGCCGACGATCGCCCTTCATGGCGGGCCCCTCACGCCCTCCCCGTGGGGAGGGGGATGGGCCCGGGAATGACCGACGAAGTTGGTGACGGGTGCAATGCGGGCGAAGGCACCCCCGTGCCTGTCGCCCGCCCGTCGCCATCATGAGGAGGGAGAGGACGGCGCCCTCTCCGACCCCTTCTTCGTCTGCGGAGCGGCGCAGCGAGAGGGTCGTCCTCCCGCACGCGCTCCGCCTCCTCCTTTTGCGAGATTACGTCCTCGCAAAAGGAGGCAACCGCCGCCCAGGCCTCCTCGCTCCCCAGCATGGCGCTGACCACGCCGGGAAGCGAGAGGTCCTGTCCAATCACCGCCGTCAGACCGCGGCGCAGCCCGGACCAAGCTGGGCACACCTCGAGGGTGTGCTGCGCCGTATCCTCCGCCGCACCGCAGTCGTGGCAGGCCGCGGTCTCCTCCCTCCCTATCCGGCACAGATGCGATCCGAAGCAGCCATGGCCGGACAACACCTGCACCAGACGGAACGAGAGGAAACCGTGGGACCGCTCGAGCCAGCCGCGCAGGACCGGACCGAGCGCGTCCAGCGTTCGGCGGCCAAAGGCGGCGTTGGCGAGGTCCTCCGTCCAGTGGAGGACGACGGCATCCCGCATTTCCCGCCGCACGGCCTCTTGCTCCTCGGCGACGGGGCGCTCACCGAGCGCCTTCCGGCGCGCCTTCCACTCGTACACCCTGGCGAGCACCCAAGCCTCCAACTCCCATGGAGGGGTGCCGGCCAGGGCGCACGCCGCCGAGAAGCCCACCGAGCGGTAGGCCCTCGCCACCCGCAGTGCAATGGCCCTTTGGGGCTTGCGGATGGCGGTCGCATTCTCCCTCCTGTGGAGGGAGTCCGCCCAGATGGGGGCCCCGTATAGGGCCATGCTCCGCAGGATGCCGGCATACAGGCGCCGGCATTTCGTCTTGGGCCCCCCCAGGTTCGGGAGGAGCCATGAGAGGGCGTCAGCGGCTTTCAATAGGCGCGTCGACAGCCCGCTGAAATGCGGACCGAAGCGCCACCTATCGTCCAGCACCAGGCCCAGATACTTCATCTGGGGCTGGACCCGTATCCTGACGCCCTCTACGACAATGTGGGCGTCGGGAGGGCAGCGCTGCCGAGGCCCGCGAAAGAACACGACCTCGGTCTTGTGCAGCGCCACCCTCAACCCCAGGTGGCGGATCCTCTCTGCAACCAAGGATCCGCCAGCCGACGCCAGACAGGCCGCGTCCCCAAAGTTCCTCCCCCGGGCAGTGAGGAGAGTGTCATCCGCGTAGCAGATGACACTCGTGCCCTGGAGGAGGGCTCCCCGCAGGAGCCAGTCGAACCCGATGTTCCACAGGGGCGGCCCCAGCACTGACCCCTGCGGAACACCGGACTCTGCGCCGTACCGCCTCACCGTGGCCGTCTTGTCCGCGAGGAGGACCTCTCGGTCCTCCAAGTAGCTGGCCAGGAGGTTCTGCAGGTATTGGGGCACTCCGTGATACCGAAGCGCCTCCAATATCGTCGAGTGGGGCACGGAGTTGAAGGCATTCGAAATGTCGAATGACACCGCCAGCACTCCGTCCCCCGCCTCCACCGCCTCCTTCACCTGGCCCTTGAGTAGGGCCAGCGCATCGATCGTCGAACGCTCTCGACGGAAGCCGAATTGGGCGTCCGACAGGTCCGGCCCTACCCCACGCAAATGGCTATTAAGCCGGGAGGCGACAATCCCCTCGAACAATTTACCGACCTCATCGAGCAGAACGATGGGCCGGTATGCCGAGGGGGAGTCTGCTGGGCGGCCCTCCTTGCGAAGGAGGCACAGCTGCCCCTCCTTCCACGGTTTCGGGAACCTTCCAGACGCAAGGCATGCGCTGAAAAGGTCCCGAAACCTGTTCTCCATTGCGGAGGCGGCGATCGCCACCACCCGTGCGGGGACACCGTCCGGTCCGGGGGCCGTCTTCTTCGCGCGGAGGCTGAGAACCCCCGCGTAGAACTCCGCCGTCGTCACCGGGGGGACTTCCTCCTCCAGCGGAGCCGCCGCCTGCGGGGGATCCATCGTTGGTGGGGTGAAGTCGGTCCTGCGCGGAAACAGGGACCGGACCACCCCATCCAGCAACGCCGGCTCGAGGGTCTCCGTCAGTGGGGGACCATACGGGCGCAGCTGGTTCCGCGCCGCTTTGTACGGTCTCCCATAAGGGTCCCTATCGAGGCCCTCCAGCATCTCGGCCCTCGCCGAGTCCTCTGCGGCGAACATTGCAGACTTGAGGACCGTCGTCGCCTCTCGGTAAGAGGCGTATAGGCGGTCCTCTTCTGCCCGGACTCGGTTTTGGGCGCTGCGCCGTCGGCTTCGCGCGTAGGCCCTTCTGGCCGCCACGCAGGCGTCCCGGAGCCCCGCCAGCTCCTCCGTCCACCAATAGACGGCACGACGGGGAGGCGGACGACGAGACCGAGGCATGCTGGAGTTGCACACCTCGGTCAGGGACCTCCTGAGCCGGACCGCTGCGGCGTCCACGTCCAGGACCTCAACAGGAGGCGACAGCCAGTCCTGGAGAAAGGCCGCCTCCTTGGCTGCCTCCCGGTCCAGGCGGGTGAGTGCCCACCGCGGGAAGGGAGATTGCCCAGCACGGGCCATCCCACCCCCCTGGGTGGAGATGTCGAACCGCACATATCGGTGGTCCGACAAGGTCTCCACCATCTCAACTCGCCAGTTGACGACGCGGGCGGCTAGTGCAGGGGTGGCAAACGAGACGTCCACCACCGACCCACCCTGTTGCCGCACACACGTGTGGACCACCCCCCTGTTGAGGAGGGACACACCGCATGAGGCCGCCCAAAACTCGACGGCGCGTCCCCGGACGTTGCAACCGGCAGCTGGGTTGCCCCAGGCCACCGACTTGGCGTTCAGGTCACCCATTACCACGACCTGGCGTGGCGCCGCCCTCCCTACGACTGCGGTGAGGATCTCGAGGAAATCCTCAAAGTCCGAGAGAGGGCGGTTTGGGGAGAAGTAGACCCCCACCAGGGCCATGTCTCCCCACGCGGCGGCCACGTATCCCGGTCCCCTCTCTAAGAGCGAGAGGGGAGGGGAGTCTGTGGAAGACCGCGAGACCAACGCCACCAAGCCGTCTCGGTCACCCAGCCAACGGCCAGGGACCGAGTAAGGTTCGGCGACCACCGCCAAGTCCACCAACCACTCAGCCATGGTCTGCATCAGCAGATCCTGGGCTGCCCTGCAGTGGTTGGTGTTCGCCTGCAGTATGCGATGTTCGACCCTATCCATCAGTCGGACATCGCACCCTCCTCCGCTGTCGCCGCCGCAGGAACAACGGTGCTAGCGGCGGCAGCAGGCCCGGTCGGCGCCTGCGCTTTGCCCCGCTTTGGGGGAGGATTGCAGTTCCTCCCCTTCATAACGTGGGCTGCCGGGCAGCCACTGGCGGCACACACCGCGCAGTGCGGCGTGGCGGCCCCGCAGGAGGCGGCTTTGTGGCCCTCCCTGCCGCAACGGTAGCAGGCGTCCGTTCTGTCCACCGTGGACGGACACAGAGCCCGGGTGTGTCCGATGCCGAAGCACCGGAAACACCGCAGAGGCTGGTCCTCGAGTGCCCGGACTGCACCCGAGCTGAACCCGACTATGAGCCGCCCCTTGGCAAGGATGGCTTTGGCAGCGGCGATCGGGCATTCGAGGCGAATGGCGCCCATGCCACCGCGGCCGGGCCTTATGTCCCGACCTTGGACCGCCGCGACGCCACAGCCCCCTATCGCCGCGACCGCCGCCACCACCTCCTCCTTGGTGACTGAGTCATCTAGCTCAGACACCTCTATGGCCGCCGACTTGACCGGTCGGGCCACCTTGGCCGAATCTGCGATGACCTCCTGCAGCTTGGCTGCAAAGAGGTCCGCATGGGCACTCCCCTCTGTCCCCGGGAACTCGAAGATTCGAGCCCCGGCTTGGGTCCGTCGGCAAGACACACTGCCGATCCCCAGCTGGGTGGGATCGGCATTGGCACGCGCCCGCACCAAAATGGACGCGTACGTCTCCCCTCGCTCCGCAGCCTCCGCGGTGAGCGTCACCACGACGGCCGCGGTTTTTGGGGGGACCAGTTTCCTTTTCCCCCTCCCTTTCCCTTTCCCCTTCCCCTTTCCCTTGTCGGTCGTCTGAGACCGGCTGGGAGCGGTGGTGGCGGGGGCGACAGGAGCTGCCGTTGCCGACTTTTTTCCTTTGCCCTTCCCCTTACGGACCACTTCCGTCCACTCGTTGGACGGGGTGGTTGAAGGGAGAAGGGCGTCTTCCGCCTGGGAGGAGGAGGACGGCCCCGGGTCGCAGCGCCTCTTATCCGCTGCAAGCGGTGGTCGGAGGCGCTTCTCCGGCAAGAGCCGGTCCTCAATACCTGCTAAGCAGGCTCTTGTGAAGGCTCTCTCCTCCATTACAACCTTGCGGATGATATCCTCAAGGTTGGAGGAGGGGCCCTCCGCCGCTAGGCTCGTCTCGGCTTGTGGTGGTGGCCGGGCCGTGGCTTCAGCCAGCTTCTGATGAAGCTGGCTGACCTCCGACTGCAGGCGATCTATTTTCGCCTGCATTTGCCGCGTCTCGTCGGTGGCCTTCCGCCGGACCAGCTCCGCGACGACGCCACGCATGCTCGCGGCCCGGCTCTTGAGGGCCTTCTGGAAGGTCCCCTTTAGGTTGGATGACTTAGAGGCAACCTCCACAATTTCCTCCTCGTCCTCCTCCGCCATTTTCTCCAGCTCGGCCAGAGACTGGTTTGCGTAATCAACACGGGACGCACCGTACCCGGACCTAGCCCGGGCAACTTGCGCCCGTCTCTCTTTCGCCACGACCCGCTCCTCCAGCTCTTGCTGGAGCTGCACCCGCCGAGCCAGGTCCAACTGGCGTTGGGCGTCCGCGAGCCCAACGACATGGGTATCCGCGGCCGCCGTCGGCTTTTTTGCCTTCGGCAACCTCGTCGACCCAGAGGCCGAGGAGCCCTCGGACCCTCTTACTCGGACCCGCTTCCGCGACCGAGAGTCGTCCGCATCCGACACAGTCATAAGCGAGTCGTTGTCGGACGACTCGCTTATGTTAGCCCCTCCAAATAAGCTAGCCGCAGACGGCGCGCGGCTAGTCTCTGACGCTGAAGTGTCGGAGAGGCCCTGAGAAGGGCCTTTGGGTTGGCCCTGAGAAGGGCCTTTTGGTTGGCCCTGAGAAGGGCCTTTGGGTTGGCCCTGAGAAGGGCCTTTTGGTTGGCCCTGAGAAGGGCCTTTGGGTTGGCCCTGAGAAGGGCCTTTGGGTTGGCCCTGAGAAGGGCCTTTTAGTTTTAAAAATCGCCCGCAGGCGTCTCTCTCCAGTTTTGGCATAGCCTCCGCAGTTTCGTAACTAACAAGACAATAAGGTTAAAATAGCAACGAATGCACAGTGCACTTTGGCCAACCCAGTCTGCCACTCCGTTACGGTGGTCAAACTGGGTCGTTTCCAGGGGACGCGACGTGGACGCAAGCACTGTGGGGGGTCCCCCCCCCCAACCTAACCTAACCTTTTTTTTTTTTTTTTTTTTTTTTTTCCGAGGTGGAAAATCCTCATGGATGTCCTCCGCCCTGGGGTGGGCGGAGGGGTCTGTCAGACTCTTACTGACTAAAAACCACCCCGGTGTTCCGACTCACACCTACGCCGGGGGTCGCGGGAACGTAAGAATCTTCCGCAACCCCCGACTGGTGCCGGCCCGCCACTGCGGGCCTCCTCGGGTCAGGGGGGGGAGTGAGGTGTTTGACTCCCCCCGTGACGTCTAAGAGGGGCGCGCGTGGAACACTACGCGCCGCCACCTCGGGTCCTGATGTGTGGGGGGCGACGGACGTCCCCGAGTCCGTCACCCCTGGACCCATTTAGGGGGGCTGGAAGAGGGCGTTATCCGCCCTCCGCCGTCGCCCGGTGCGCCTGCTGCGGGCCGGGTGAGTGGACGAGATCTCCCTCTCCCTTTCCGCAGCCTCCTTCTGCGAGACGACCGTCTCGCAGTAGGAAACCACCGCGTCCCAGGACTCCCCGCTGCCGACCATGGCATTCACCACAGCCGACAGCGACAAGTCACTGCCTACTTCTGAGATGAGGGCACGGCGTGGCTCCTCCCAAGCGGCACACTCTGCCAGCGTATGCCGCGCCGTGTCCTCCCGGCAGTCGACGCAGTGGTGACACCGGGCGTCCGGCTCCCTGTTAATGCGACACAGGTACTTCCCGAAGCAACCATGCCCCGAGAGCACCTGCGTCACCCGAAACGACAGGGAGCCGTGCCTCCTCCCGAGCCAGCGCTCGAGCACCGGCCGGACCGCCTCGATGATGTCGAGGCCGGCGGTAGGGCGTGAAAGCCTTTCCCGCCATTCCGCCACCAGGACCTCGCGAAGCTGAGACCGATGCAGCTCTATGTGTCGCTGCATCGGTTGCTCACCCCGCGCCCTCGCTTCCTCGCGCCACCGATACGATGACGCGAGTACTTTCGCCTCGAGGTCCCAGGGCGGGGATCCGGCCAGTGCACAAGCCGCCTCGTAGGAGATCGTGCGATACCCCCTGATGACTCTGACGGCCATCGCTCTCTGCGGCTTGCGCAGGACTGCGATAAACCTAACCTAACCTAACCTAACCGCCAACAACATACCCAGGCTCTGTCGGAACACCTTCAGCAGGCCCCTCGCTACGTCGCAGGCCAAGGTCCAACCTTCGCGGAGATGGCCGCCGTCGTACCAAAGCAGAACATCCAACAGCCTCTTCACTCGGTGGTCGTATCATCTACAAATGATCAGGACACCGGTGAAGAGGTTGTTGAGAAGCTCAGGACGGCGGTTGATGCCAGGAATGAGGGGACCCGAGTGGAACGGCTGCGTAAAGTGAGGGACCAGAAAGTTGTGGTCGGCTTCAGGACAAGGGAAGAGATGACTAGGGTTACGGACAGGATCAGAAAGACGGGCAATCTAGTTGTAGAGGAGGTCAAAAACAAAGACCCCCTAGTCATCATCAAGGATGTCCTCTCCTGCCACACCGATGTGGAGGTTACCCAGGCCCTGCAGCGGCAAAACACCCACCTGATCGGGGACATACCTGCGGAAGATTTGAGGATGGGGGTGAAGTACCGTCGTAAGACGAGGAACCCCCACATGTGCCACGTCATCCTGCAGGTGTCCCCTTCAGTATGGCAGAGGTTGACTATGGCGGGTCGCGTGCACATCGACCTACAGCGAGTGCGAGTGCAGGACCAGTCCCCACTGGTGCAGTGCACTCGCTGTTTGCGCTTTGGCCACAGCCGAAAACTGTGCACACAGCCTGCAGACCTCTGCATCCACTGTGGTGACCCCCACATGCGGGCCGATTGTCCGTCACGGCTGGCAGAGGAGGTTCCAAAGTGCCACAACTGTCTGTTGGCCAAGATGGAAAAGACTGGCCATAACGCCTTCGACAACGAGTGTCCGATGCGCCTAAAATGGGATGCATTAGCACGCCTATCGGTGGCGTATTGTTAAGGTGCAGCCACTGTTCCCCAGAAATTTGTCAGACCACAACGTTACCTTTTTCAAAATTATTTTTAAAACATTTAACACTATGTTAATAATTATTAGAGCCATAAAAAAATTCAAACTAAAACAAGCAAATTGGAGCCAACTTCATGAGAAATTGGCCCAATTAAAAGCTAACTCCAATCTAAATTCACTACAACCTGACACAATTAACCACAAAATAAATATAGAAATTAGTCTACACACTAAAATAAAAATAGATTCAATATTCAAAACTCACATCAAAATTATTTTACCGTTGTGGCCAAACGAGCTCGTCGAAGAAAAAAAGGAGACCAACACCCTAGAAAGCAGCATTTGGGGCGTTGAACCATTCCGGAGTGTACATCCAGTCGATCAGTATCGAAAATATAAGTATGAGGCGTCGGCAATTGTGGTAACAGCTGCGAGTCTGCCAGAAATTATAAAAAATTACATAAAAGAAAAGTATAATAAGCTAGTAATAAACATTTATAGGATAGGTAATAAATATAAAAAACTGATTAAGAAACTATGTCTATACAATATATTGTATATATATTAGGATAGCCATAATGTTAATAGCATAGATAAATAAATAAATATAGCATAATTATTATTAAGAATTAGTAAAAGTAGGCTCGTAAAAGGGATAAACAAAGAAAATGCACAAAAATAATGAGTTAAGGGCGCTTTCACAATTTTTCTTGAATTTGAGCTTTTTACTCGAGTTTTGACGTAAGATTATGGTTTAGTTATAGACACAAAATTAAAAAAAAAATATGCCCGGGAATGTTTGATTATTTCTCTTGGGAATGTTGGTAATAGATATTTCAATTTGTCTACACAAGTCAGTAAAAACCTTGTCTTTGCAAAGGATGTTTCATAAAATTTAACTTTTGGGCGACTTTTGATGCTTTGTTTTATCGAAGATATAGTAATTTAATCATTTATAAAAATGTTCATGGTACAACTGTCTCTTGAACTTGGGAATGCATATGCCAATTTTTTATGTTTTATTCAGTAATACACCAAAAATAATTCCGTAAAACAGATCGATATTGAGAATTTTTCGTCCGAAATTATATTTTTTATCTATGAACATAGATTCCAAATTTAAACAAAAAGTATTTCATAACAAGGGTCAGCATGTTACCTTGATTGAAAAAAAAAATTATACGTTTTTAAAGTAAAACAATATTTTTAAATAATTGTTGCATGCAATGCTAAAAATCAATATAAATCTCGGGACGCGCGGACTTTAGCTTTAGTCCGCGCCGAGCGCTTTCAGAGGGAGGACGTATCGCTTGATGACATCGCGTCGTGCGCCTGTGTGCGCCGCGTAATCTCGCCAAATCGCTAAAAATATAGTGCAACCAAGACATTTTGATACGTGAGTTTTTTTATTTTAAATTAATTATTATATGATTGCATTTTAAATATGTAAGTATGTGTTTTCTTCTGATAAGTACTCTAATGTGAATGAAAATGAACATACGTAACTATAGTTGTTTTATTTTTATTTTATTGTTTATTTAATGTAATCTCCAACTTAAATTCAATTAATTATTTTCAGACAAAGTTCATAATAATGGACAAAAATAGAAATAAAACATACGGCGCCGTCAAAATTAAAAAAAAAGGTTGGGCGATAATTTGAAATGCGCAAGAGAAGCTTATCGGTAAGAACTTTGTTTTTAATGTTTGAAATGTTTACTTTATATTTATTCTGTAATATTGTAGGTAACAAATATTTACATTACAACACACGCCTTATACTCTTTTCACTTTTTTGCGCTAAAAACTTCTCGATGTCGAGGAGTATCTTGTTACCCGACTACGGCGAAGCAAAAAGGAGGGTTATGATTTTGACCGGTACGTATGTATGTTCATCTGTTCCGTCGTATCTTCTAAACGACTCATCACAATTTGACAAATAAGGTATCGTTGGAAGCATCTTGATCGTCCGCTGGTTATAAGACGATTTATTTGACGCCACATTAAATTAAAAATGGCGCCATGTAGGTGCCATAAAGTCATGACTAAAAAAAATTTTTTTTAATCATTCCTTGTTGGCTATCAAATGAAATGGCTTAATTAGCACATTTCAATAATATAGATATTGTTGCCGATTCTCTTGTCACAAAGTTGTCTAAACTAGATTATAAATCACTAAAATTTATTTTATTCCTGTCAAACGATTTCCTATTCTGAAATAGACTATAGTGCCACAACTTAACTATATTTTAGTTTGACAGCACTAAGATGGCACGGAGTTATTAATTTAGTGAAAATGTTATTCTGAATTTGATGATTTAACCTACTTATAACTAAAAATCCTCTAAATAAATCTGACTATTTTTAATCGCGATTAAAAATGGTGGAATAAATTTAGATGTCATGAACTAAAATTCAAACCAACACAATACTGTATCTTTTTTTTATTTTCTTTTGCTTATATCTCGGAAATGGTGCGTCCTATCGCAAAAATAATGAAAATTTCGACCCCCTTTAAGAAACCACTACTTCTCAACATGTTGATATATTTTTTTTTGTTTTTTCGTTATTTTTCATACAAAAAGTGAAAAATTCCATAGAAACACGTCGAGGTTGCAGTAATAGCGCGGCTCTGGCTCTAAAGTACCAAGTGGAGGCGCAATTGTCAAATTCGATTTTAGTTGTGTCAAATTAATTTTTGGAGAATTTATTTAGTAGAATAGCTCCAAGATTCATAGCAAAAAGTAAGGAATTTTAGTGATATTTTAGTTCGGTGTACAAGAGAATCGGCACCATTATAAACCCGTCATAGTTGGGTTTTAGTTTTATAACTTTTTTTTTGTTGTATTTTTATACGACTGCTCAAAAGAGGTCTGTTATGTTTCTTAGGTAAGTACTTGTATGCATGTTTATATTTGTACGTATGGTTTTTATTCCATTTCATCCAAAAAACATGTTTACATTTCATCCAAAAAACATGTTTCATAAGCAGTGATCGGAGTAGGTAGATTGAACTGGGGCCATTGATCCGAAACGTATATATTAATATGGACATTCCTCCGGAATTGGTGGATTATTAAAAAAAACCGGAACTTATGTAGGAATTGTATTCTGCCAGAGTGGAAGGAGTCATTTGATGATTTGCCATCCTCAAAAAAATCGGAAATCGAAAATCGGAATTCGATTGTTTTTATTACTCAACAGATAAATAATGAATTAATTTAGTTTTGATACCTTCCTTTAAATTTTGAATTGAGTAGTAATAATATCACTACCAACATTAACAATATTTAATTGAATCCGGAAATAACGGAATTACTTTCCGGAAAAATGGCTTATCCATGTTATTCTTTCTGTGTGCATTTATGATACAAGTACCAAAAATCAATCTACCTACTCCGATCACTGTTCATAAGCAAATACTCTCGAAAAAAGCTAAAATGCAGCAGAGGCAAATAAATTCGCCAAATGAAAATATTGATTCTGATTTAAAAAAGGTAAATTTTGCACCACTTTACCAACATAATTTATTTCATGTGCTATTTAATTATATTACTGCTACCATATAATATTTATGTACCTACATTTATCGAACTATTTTACTTTTACAGAACAATGAAAGCACACTTGACCCAACGACAGTTTTTACAGTGCCTTCTGACAGAAATACAAATAACATGGTAATTTATCACAACTAACTATCCTATCCTGACTAATAATATAAATGCGGTATGGTACGTTTTCATATCATGTAATATATTTAATTATTTTGAATAGCTATATTATTTTCTGCAGATTTAAATACTCTATGAGCTACCGCATAATTAATGGACTTCTTTATTTCTTACAGGATAATGAAAGCACATTTCGAGGAAAGCACGGTATATGACCCTTCGCAAAATATTATTTTAATTTATTTTTACAATTATACTTTTGTAATCAGTCTTTGTTTTTTATTTACTATTTTTACTCATCCATAAAAATTAAATAATAAGTTATCTTGAACGATACACATTTAAGGATTGCATCACTATAAATAGTGATGAAGTCTTTAAATATGCATATTTTGTATAACTACCTACTAACCTACCTTCGTATGCATTTTATACTACTATCCAAACATTATTCAAACTGTAGAAACAATATCATATAATTACTAAAAATGTGTACTTACCTGCTGAATTAATTACATATAAGTAAAGAAAATTAGTAGTTACATGCTACTAGTAGCAGTTGCATGCTAGTTTGCCGCTTTAGCTGTATAAAAATTCAAGCAAATTCTGATGACCCTATAGTAAATCAATAGATAAGCCGTTCTAGGTAATAACATTCATCGATTCAAATAATATTTAAAAAAATATAATATCAGTAATTTAATTTATTTCGAAAGTAAAGTGGAAAGGATCAAGTTTGTTTGTTCCTCGCGTCCGACGCATTGCGGTTTGCATGTGTGTAGCGTACTTCACTAGACGCACACGAGCGCATATCCGCTACCGCGCGCCGTCAAATTTACCTAAAACTGTGTACTTCGATTTTGTAATAGCGCTCTTAAGAGAAGAAATCAGTTATTAAGATGAGCTTAATGATATTAGTACGAACAAGCGAAAGAAGAACGATTTTAATTAATAATCAAGAAAAAATAAGGTCTCTGATTATGTCAGAGGGACACTGAGCAAGGGCAGGAGTGTGGTTTTAGCCGGTAAGAGTCCGGCACTGCCCAGACTGGCTCATGAGTGAGGCAGTCTGGCAGATCCTATGGAACTTACTGTTGGACCCTTTGTTGAAGGGGCTGGAAGAGCGCGGGCATCACTGCCAGGCTTTCGCCGACGACGTCGTAATGATCTTCGACGGTGACACAGCATTGGAGGTTCAGAGACATGCCAATGCCGCCCTCGAGTATGTTCGGAGGTGGGGCATCCGAAACAAGCTGAAGTTTGCACCACACAAAACCTGTGCAATGGTAGTAACCAAGAAGCTTAAGTACGATGTCCCACTTCTGAGCATGGGCGGGGTCGACATTGCCATGTCTAATGAAATAAAAATACTGGGGCTCACAATCGACCACCAGCTCACTTTCAACACCCACGCCGCAAACGTGTGCAGCAAAGCTGTCAATATTTACAAACAGCTGTCAAGAGCGGCCAAAGTGAGCTGGGGTCTACACACGGAGGTCATACGGTGCATTTACACGGCGGCGGTGGAGCCGGTAGTGATGTACGCGGCAAGCGCCTGGGCGCCGGCTACAAAAAAGATCGGAGTGCAAAAAATGCTGAACACCGTCCAATGAGGATTTGCCCAAAAGCTCTGCGGATCCTACCGCACCGTTTCGCTGAACGCGTCCCTGGTGCTGGCTGGGATACTCCCCCTCGACCTCCGAATACAGGAAGCAGCTGCTCTATATGAGGCAAAGAGAGGGGTGCCCCAGCCAGCTCTTGCGGGCAGGGAAGTGGAGCGTGTGGTGGCATTTGCGGAGACGCCACATCCGGCGAAACATATGGCCATGGAGTTCGTGAGTCTGGAGGACCAATTCCGGGTAGACACCCACAACAGCCAAGCGGTTTGGTTCTTCACCGACGGCAGCAAGATCGAGGGCAAGGTCGGAGCAGCACTGTCACTGTGGGATGGTGAGGCCGAGATCAAGTCCTTAAAGCTTAGCTTGCCGTCGTGCTGCACGGTCTACCAGGCGGAACTTCTGGCCATATGCGTAGCCACGAGGGAGATTCTCAAGCGCAAAAAGGGAACTTTTGGAATCTATAGTGACTCAAAGGCAGCACTTCAAACAGTCACGAATCAGGGTTCCCTCCACGCCTTGGCGGTGGAAGCGAGAGAAAACGTGGGCGCGGCATTGACCCAGAGCAAAGATGTTTCCTTGTTCTGGGTTAAGGCTCACGCCGGATTGGAAGGCAATGAACGCGCAGACCACCTTGCCAAAGAGGCTGCACTCCGATCGAAAAAGAAGCCGGACTATGACCGTTGCCCGGTTTCATTCGTCAAGCGGCAGATCCGTATGGGGTCGCTCGACGAATGGAACCGGAGATATAAAAACGGCGAAACAGCCTCCATAGCAAAAATATTCTTCCCGGACCTCAGACCAACCAAAATAGAAAGACAGAGCATTACGAACATCAAAAATGACGCCACCTTTTTATCTATGTTTGTGTAAAAAGGGTTGTCATTTGTTAAAGTTTTTCCCTATAATTTGGGGAATAATATTTTGGGTAGGATAATATTGTACGAGTAAGATATTGTTGAGTATGGTATTGTACCTCAATCGTTAGGAAGGATTCCGAAACAAAACCATTTTTTTTTACATCGCAAAATAAAATAACAATTAAGTACAAAGTGCATTTACATACATGATTTGGAGATTACCTTTTAATCAAGAATTGCTTGTATTAGGAAGCTCCGCTCTTTCACTTAGAACTATCCATTAATTATCAATGGAATGTAAAAAAAATTGGTTTGTAAATTTTTAAAAATTAATTTATAAGTTATAAGGTTGTTGAAGCGTAAATCATAACATCGTCATGGGTATGTGTCATTAAGTAAATTGTTTTGAAATAAAATAGGTACTTAATTATATTTACAATCAACTTTATTAAATTCAAGAAGACCACGATTAACAAAATCACTGACTATAGAAAGCACGTAAAAAGCGTCCGCAATTTGGGAAAAAATAAAATTTGGGACAGTAGTATTTAAATTAGCTAGTCTAAGCTGAGAAACTAACTAAAATAAAATAAAAAATACAGTCTCGTGTTTAATTACTGTTTTGATAAAATCTCATTTTTGTTTTTTAAATTGTATGTACCTTTTTAGGATATCCGGTTTTGATCACACGGCGAAGTCCACGATTAGTTGAATAAAGGTCATTATTATCAAAATGATCGGAACAAACCACGCTGGTTTTCGATGGAAGCCATTCTGGATCATTCCGACTATTTCTTATAGCTGCTATCCATTTACTTTTATTTTCAATATTACTTGGAAATCTAAAATATTAAATACATAAAAAAACAGGCATATAATTACTCGAACTAAAAAATATCGAACGGGGAAATTTCAAATCATATTATGGCAGCTCCCGCACTTTAAATGTCACTGTTTTCGTTCGTTCATTCGTTCAGGATTTTGTTCCAAGTAACCTAAAATTCATAGTTTACTAAATTAAGAAACGATGTTATTTGAAGTACTTGCATGTGAAAAGTGATTCCGTGAGACTTTTTATGTGATTTGCTATTGTTTTTACAAGTTTTCACTACACAAGAAGGCATAATTCAATTTTTTTTATTGAAGTTTACTAGACGACGACTCGTGACGTACTAGGAGCGATGAGCATAGTTTTTGTGTAGGAGTGTGCGTGAGCCTGTGTGTTTACTTGCAGGAGCATAGTTTTGTGGCTACACGTTTGATGTACGTAGTGATCCGTCTTTCTATTTTGGTTGGTCTGAGTCCCGGACGCAATCGACGCCTTCAGGATTGTTAAAAAGGTGAAGCCAACCGGAGTGGTAACACAGATTTTGACGGGGCACGGTGGGTTCTCCAAATACCTGCACCGCTTTAAGTGTAAGGGGAGCCCATCGTGTATCTGCGAGCCGGATGCGCTGGAGTCGATCCCTCATATACTGACGGAATGCCCTGCGTTTGGAGAGGAGCGACTAAATGCGGAGTTCAAACTGGATACACAAATAAATAAAGCTAATATAAATAAATTAATGACAAATATAAAGCTAAGAAAAATTTTGTTAGAATACAGTGTCGCAATAGTAAAAAGAGTAATTGAAAGAAATAAGGAAACATAAAGCTATGCTTTTAATATATGCTACTATATAAAGACAAAGCATATAAAAATAAATAGATTTTTTAGAAAAGACTACAAGTTAACGTACACACTTAATATAACATAGATTTCAATAAAAATAAAAAATTAGTAATACTTATATGAACATAGCAAATAAAATACAAGGTAAATAAATATAAAAATAAACTTTTAAGGTCTCTGACCATGTCAGGGGGACACGTAGAAAGGCAGGAGTGGTTTTTAGCCGGTAAAAGTCCGGCACTGCCCAGACTGGCTCATTAGTGAGTCAGTCTGGGCGTCCATGAGGATTTCCCATTCCTGCCAAAACAAAAAAAAAAAAAAAACCTAACCTGAGCGAACCTAACCTGAGCGAACAGAGACACAATAACCAAGCCATCCGCATATTTATCGATGGTAGCCGGATCGAGGGCAAGGTTGGAGCAGCACTAACCTTATGGAACAGTGCTGCAGAGGTGAAAACTCTCAAGCTCAAGCTGGCTCCATACTGCACGGTATGCCAGGCGCAACTCCTCGCAGTATGCAAAGCCACTGAGTTAGTAGAACGAAGAAGCGAGGTGAGCTATGGAATTTACAGCGACTCCACGTCAGCCCTGGAAACCATAGCAAACCCCAGCACAACGCACCCCCTGGCGGTTGATACCCGCAAGCAATACAATATTTTTACACGATAGCTAGATAAAGCAACTATATGATTTTATAATAATTTGAGGGTAGGTGTCGATATTTTACATAAGTACTATAAAATCGAGAAGTTGACATTCGTGATGTGGATTTTGTAATCGTTGTTCATTCGCTTTTTAAAGTGATTGATTGAAGATGTTTCACGGGTGAAAGTTTAGATAGTTATACAGAAACGTATTAACAGCTACAATATTTTAGGTATGTATTAGAAAGTGAATTTGAAAGTTAGGTATGTATTACTTATACGTGTTTGTTTTCTTTCAGTTTATATTTTTAATTACGCATATGTTAAGACATTAGAAAATGTATCCGCGTGTATCCGAGCTGAAACAGTTTTTTTCTAATTCCTTGACTAGTGCTCTAAAGGAATCAGTTGCATTCCCATGCACCTATTTGCGCATCCCATACAAAGTTTTTTTTTTCTTTAGCTAGACATAAATGAAGAAAATTACCATCTTTGAAGTTTGGCATTCTACTTACAAAAGGAACGAAATCAACGGATATTAAATTATATATTGAGGGAGAATAATATGTTAGATAGAAGCTGCGATTATAGGGAGCTCAAAGTGTACAACAGCAGCCTATGTGCATTATTTTCTGCAAAATGGGAAGCATGCAGCAGATCTTTGTATCTACTATCTTGTACAAAAAGCAAAAGAGAAATGTTACCCACAAAAAGATTCTATCACAGTAACTGACGTTTCAGCTGAGGTAAAGTTACAGGCTTTGCTTGATCTTACAGCCACATGAATCTGTACGTTACAATTAGAAGTTCTCAATCAGCTTCCAACCCTTACGTCTCTAAGGCTAATTTCTAAATGGGGTTGTGACGGCAGTTCTGCGCAGAGTCGATTTAAACAGAAAATTATGCGAGATTCGGCTGAAAACATCAGTGACGAGCACTTGTTTTCAATAACATTTGTTCCACTTCGTTTGATTGATGATGGAACTAACTCTATTATCTGGCAAAACCCTCGTCCGAATTCAAACAGATTCTGCAGACTGGTTAAGTTTTCATATCAAAAAGAGACGAAAGAGGTCATAAAAGCTGAAACCAGACAAATGAAAGAACAAGTCGATGCCCTGGTTACCACTAAACTAGAAATAAATAACTCTCAGAAGGAGTGTAGGCACGAGATGGTTTTTACCATGGTTGACGGGAAAATTTGCAACGCATTATCAGAAAATGCGTCCATTCAGAAGTGCTACATCTGTGGAGCTCGTCCAACGGAGATGAACAATGCGATAGCAGAAACCAAAATACCTAACCCAGACATGTATAATTTTGGCATATCTCCATTACACTCTTGGATTAGGGCGTTTGAGTTTCTTTTACACATAGCCTACAAATTAGACATCAAGAAGTGGCAAGCGAGATCTTTTGAAGAAAAGAATCATTAAAAACTTGGAAGGCTACTATTCAACGTAGATTTTGTGAAGAAATGGGAATACTTGTAGACATGCCAAAACAGTCTGCTGGCAACACTAATGACGGCAATACGGCTCGTAGATTTTTTAGAAATACTCAGATGACGGCAGATATAACAGGGCTCGATAGAGATCTTATCTACAGATTTCTTGTCATATTAGAAGCATTGTCGTGCGACTATGAAATTGATCCACAAAAATTTGATGATTACGCTAAAGAAACGCGAAGAAAATATCTTCAGCTATATGATTGGTACTATTTACCGGCGAGTATTCATAAAATACTGACTCATGCTAAAGAAATAATTAAAGCATGTATATTACCTTTAGGACAGCTGGCAGAAGAAGCTCAAGAAGCAAGCAATAAGGAATATAGACGCTTTCGAGAGCACTTCAGCCGCAAGACTTCTAGAAAAGACACCAACAGAGACATTTTGAACCGGTTTCTTATAAATTCCGATCCAATATTGTCCAGCTCGAATACACGTCTTGGTCCCCATAAAAAACACGCTCTTCCTCAGGAAACAATAACATTGCTAAAGGCTACAGAAATTGCCGGACTAGAGAATTCGGATGAAGAAGATTTCACCGAAAACATAAACTCTGATTCAAATATTGAGATGATTGATGATGATAGTATCTAAACAAAAAACTTTTTCCAATAATATTATGTATATGCAATCATTTAACATATATTTTAATGTTGCTATGAACGGTAGTAACGGTAAAAAATAAAACCAAATTAGTAAGTAATTTTTTTTTTATAAAAAAAAACAGTTCAAGTTTTTTTTTACATACAAGTCCTTCGCTGACACCCTTCTGTATGTCCAAAAAAAGTTTCAGTTTAAAATATTTACTATGCTACGAGATAGAAAAAGAAATAGGAAGTATTGAATAAAGTGACGCTAGATACGACATATTTCACAGTGTGCGACGTTCCCTACTCTAGAGAGGATAGGATGGGCACACGGGTAGACCATGACCTGGAATAGGACATAGAATAGAATAGAATATATTTTTATTGTAAAACATGAGTGTGCACATCAAATAATGTGCGAGGTCTTAAAATACCAGGTAGATCTGCATGTTTTGCCATTTATGGCGTACAAAACAACATAATTTTTGTTTTAGAAAAACCATAAAAAACAATATTTGAGTTTACATAACAAACTATGAGATATACTTAATCCTAATGCTCATTTGTTTTTACAATACGGTAAAATCGTGAAAATGTCTGATAGTTTTTTAAATCGTGTAGGATTGTTTTGTATAAAATTTGCCATTTCATACATAAATAAGGAAGGTAGACTTAAAATGTTATTATCTACACTAATATTATAAAGAGGAAAACTTTGTTTGTTTGGTTGTAATGAATAGGCTCAAAAACTACTGGACCGATTTTAAAAATTCTTTCACCATTCGAAAGCTATATTATCCACGAGTAACATAGGCTATATTTTATTTTGGAAAAAAATAGGGTTCCGTAAGATATTTGGGTTTTTCGGACACAAGGTGTAAAAAATCAACCAGAAAAGTTACTTATTTTGCGTACGCTGCCTAAACTATAAAAGACAGAACCATAAAATGTTCTAATTAATTGTAGATCTTATAAATATCTACAAAAAAGTCCTCGACACACTATACCTATCTATGTCGAGTGAGGCACAACAACCGTTTTTTTATTTAAAAATCTAGAATTTTTTTTGGACTACACTTAAACGCGTTTATTTTACTCATGCTATTAATCCTTATCAAAATAAATTATTTCATCACTAAGTACAGTTTATGTAGATAATATTTGGTCTTAGAATGATTAAAATTGGACGTTTGGTTTAGAAGTTATGGCGAAATTAAAATATTACGATTTCTGCTGCACGGCCCGTTGCGAAGTGGGCGTCACCAAGGCCCCCGGTGCGCGTGCGGGAGGGGAGTTTATCTATACTAATATTGTAAAGAGGAAAGATTTGATTGTTTGTTTGCATTGAAAAGGCTCCGAAACTACTGAACCGATTTGAAAAATTCTTTCACTGTTGGGAAGCTACACTATCCCCGGGTGACAGGCTATATTACATTTGCAAAAAAATTAGGGATCCTTACTAAAAGTCCAATAATGAAACCCAAGGTGTAAAAAAGGGTAGGGTAGGTAGGGTAGGTAGGGTAGGTAGGGTAGGTAGGGTAGGTAGGGTAGGTAGGTAGGTAGGGTAGGTAGGTAGGGTAGGTAGGTAGGTAGGGTAGGTAGGGTAGGTAGGGTAGGTAGGGTAGGTAGGGTAGGTAGGGTAGGTAGGGTAGGTAGGGTAGGTAGGTAGAGTAGGTAGGTATGTAGGTAGGGTAGGTAGGGTAGGTAGGGTAGGTAGGGTAGGTAGGGTAGGTAGGGTAGGTAGGGTAGGTAGGGTAGATAGGGTAGGTAGGGTAGGTAGGTAGGGTAGGTGCGCCTTAGATAAGTACTTAGTGCTACCCGTGCGAAGCTGGGGCGGGCAGCCGTAATTACATTATAAAACAAAGTCCTCCGCCGCGTCTGTCTGTCGTCCTGTACGCGATAAACTCATATTTAATAAAATACTGTTTGCAACTATCAGTTATTTTCAATGCAAACATAGCCCTAATACACCTTTTTTGTGACTTGAAAATGATTTCTTTATTAGTAGAGTTTCCCCAAAATATAACTCCGAACCTCAATAAGGAGCCGACCATACCATGGTAGGCAGTTATCAGCGCATTCGTACTTATAATAGGTTTTAATTTATAGAGAGCATAGGCAGAAGAACATACCATTTTATTTAATTCTTCTGTGTGAGCTTTCCAGTTCAGACGTTTGTTAATAAATACACCAATTTTTTTTGCAGTATCTACCTTTTTTTACAACGGTTAATTTGTGCTGAAAATTAATATTTGGTGCTTCTAAACGTTGACTGAAAAACATTATTTTTGTTTTTTCTAGATTTATTTTTAGATTATTGTTATCTAACCAGTTAATTATTGAATTGATTGTATTATTAATTTCATGTTCATACCTATCTTTATTTATAGAATTGATTAATAGTGACTGTGCTGTCATCGGCAAAAAGTGATATAGGATAATTTAATGCTATCCTATCAATCCATCCTATCAATCTATTATTCCTATCAATTTCAATGCTATCCTAGCAATGATCGCTGATAGGCTGGACTGCCCTTATGTCCGGCATTGCTGTAGAAGGCATGTTGCTGTTCCAATGCCGGTTAGAAAATTATAATTATTGTGTTTATTTTGTTTGTTTAATTTTTTGTTTTGTTATTGAATTGTGAGCCTAATAATCTGTATGAGTCTATTGTTACTTGATTATGAATAAATAATAATAAATAATTAGTTACTGATGGCAAGTCATTTATATAAAATTATGAATAATAAAGGACCCAATACGCTCCCTTGCGGGACTCCATATTTAACTATACGTTTTTTTTGAAGCATATGTTTCATCTTTTTTAGTATTAATGTTTATTTTAGAAATTTCTGTATATTGCTTACGATTTTTCAGATAGGATTCTATGAGATTTAGTACATTGCCTCTAATGCCATAAGCTTCCAGTTTACGGAGGAGAATGTCATGATTAACATAGTCGAAAGCCTGGGTCATATCGCAGTAAATGGAACGTTTTATCCCTATATTCCCACGGGATCGAGAGCTACGCGGGTGAAACCGCGGGGCAAAGCTAGTCGGTAATAAGATCAGGGAACCCTTCCTTACCAGTGTAGTTTAATTAAATTAAAAGACCAAGTTTCTTTTAGTAAGTCTTTATTGGTCGTGTCAAAATTTACACAACGATTCAATAATTTATTTTTTATTTTATAAACCTTTCTTTATAAAAAAAAAAGATACAGATAAGCCAGCGCTGAGTGGCCGCGCGTCCGCCCCCGTGACGTCAAAGCGCGCGGGCGCGCGGCACCCGGCTGACGCGCGGCTCGCCGTCGCAGACGGCGGCTCATCCGCTATTCTTTGTGTACATATAAAAATAGATCCCTTATTTTACACTAATCTAGGAGGAGAACGCATCGGCTACTCGACGTATAAATGCACAGTTTAAAGTATGATATGAAACTACAATTGGAGCACCATTTCATTAATATATCCCCGCGGCAGGCGGGGCGCGGCGTCTCGCTCGCACAGTCGTACCGCTCGCACACCCCACGTGATCGCGATATCCAATAAGAATCCCTATCTAACATGTTAAGAATAACAAAAAAAAAAATAGGAGCCGGGTAATACAATAATTATGTGGATTGTTGGAGGGTTAAATAATTAGTTACAGCTAGGTGCTGTCACTGCTGGGATGTAAGTAGTAAAGCTTTACAAATTTCGCCTGCAGTACGGTATTTTCTCGATACCGACTACCAAGTGATGTGGTCGTTTCGTCCGAAGTCTACGTTTGGTATCAACCTCGTCAGTCTCGTGCGTGTCGCTGTGTACGTCCTTCTTTCATAAAAAATTATATTAAAATGTGATTGCTCCTGGCGAACATCGGAATTTCATCGTGGAAAGGGAAAGTTATACAAATAAACGTTTATCAGTTTCTTACAAATTATTTACAACACGATCTATCTAATTCGTAATTATATACTAATACTATGTACAAGTCTTATAAATCCTATGTCCTCTGTTCATACCACTTGAGGTACAAGGAACACGCACGTCCATTATTAATATACAAATACAATCACGTGCTTACATTGTCTTGTTTTAATTCATCTATTTCTCAATAATCTTATTATAGTTGCCTTATGGACCAACTATCGAATGTAAATACGTTTTGTAATTTTTGATAGTTCATACGTCGATAAAACAAGACAATTGTACATTATCTAGTACTCACAGGCAGCAACCGGGGATAATAATCGTCAGTAGCTTGGTCCATATTACAGATCTATATTAGAAATCCCAAAATCACAACCAACTTTTACCAATCGCGCAACATTCATATTTTTTGCTTTACTATGGATTTGAATATTGATATTATGTTAAATTTTTCACCAGTCTTATTCGTATGACGGTGATATCTCAGCGGTAAAAGTTACTACATACGTCATTCAATCCATATTTCTACTATAATTATTATAATATAAGGTACGTCAGCCTTCTGCACACTGCAGTAACGGAGTGTCAATAATGTTCATATCGCACGGGCGTGGGTCGTGCGCGCGTGTTAGAGCCCGCGCGCACAGCCGCGCGGGCGCGCGTGTGGCGGCTCGGCGGCCGCGCGCCGGCGTCACACGTCCGTGTGGCGCGCGCCTTGCACCGTGTCCGTCTCCGCGTCCGACTCCTCGATCTCGCACAGGTTCGCCGACAGCTCGCTGCCGGAGCCGTCGTCGTCCCCTCCCAGCAGCGAGTTGCGCTCTTCTGTGGACAGAGAACGGACGGAGTGAGAACGTGCGCAGGAGCGAGAGGTGCACGACGACGAGACGGCGTTAGCTCTCACCTAGCATCGTGATGAGACTGGCGGCGTCCGGCTCGCGCAGGGTGCGCGCCCGAAGCTGCTCCGAGTCGCTCGCGGCGCGAACTCCGTAGTCGTCGGCGTGCAGCAGGTAAGAAGAGGCTGAAACCAGGAAGCGAACGCTTCAGTCAGGGGCGGCTCGGGCGAGCGGGTGTCGGTCCCGGCGCGAGACACTCACCGTCGGCGAGGCGCGGCGCGTCGGCGTCGTCGGGCGCCTCGTCGGTGTCGGACGGGCGCAGCGCGCGCGCCGGGCGGGCGCGGCGGCGCGGCGCGGGGCTGGCGGCCGGCGAGGCGGGCGAGGTGGGCTCGGACGAGTCGGGCCGCTCGGAGCCCGCCACCTCGCTGATGCCGGGCAGCGCGCCGCCGCCGCCGCACCAGTCGGAGCAGTCCCAGTGGTAGCCGCCCACGAGGTGCGGCTCCACCATGCCGCCCGCCCCCGCCGGCCCCGCCGGCCCCACCGGCCCCACCGGCCCCGCCGCGCGCCGCGCGCAGCCTGGTGACCGCGCTCGGATTCGACTCTTGCATCCTTTTAGATCTAAAACACAAAGTTCAATTTATTTTTAGGAAACTATTGAAATAGCCTAAACATTTCTGGTCTTATGTAAATGGTTTAAAGTCCAACAAACACGTAAACAGTGGTCAAGAGATATTTGTGAATTGTTCACACAACATTTTAACCCAAAAAGAGAGCAACTCGTATTACCGTTGTATATCTTGTTGTCGACGAAGGTGTGGAGATGCATCTGCTCGGACCAGGGCTTGCGGTCGGCGACGTCGATGTTGAGGTTGCGGCGGTAGTCGGGCGGGATGCCCTCCAGCTCGTCGCCGGCCGAGCCGTACGAGCGCAGCGTGTCCACGTTGTTGAGCGGCGGCGGCTCCGCGCACGACGCGGGCCGCTCGCGCCGCACCGCCTCCAGGTTGGACAGCTTGGAGCGCGGCGCCAGCTTGTCCAGCGCGCGGCTGTTGAGCGGCTCCATGGCCGCGGGCTTGCGCAGGCGCGCGCGGCGCCGGCGCAGCGCCAGCGGCAGCGCGGCCGCCAGCAGCAGCAGCAGCGCCAGCGCGGCGCCCGCGGCGCCCAGCGGCCAGCGCGCCGCGCACGCCCAGCGCCACGCCGAGCGCAGCGCGCGCGCCGGCCCGTCGCCCGCGCCGCCCGACACCACCGCGTCCGAGTACAGCGGGTTGCCGCAGTTCATGCCTGTCGACCGTGCCACGCGGGTGAGAACAGAATACAGAGCGACGAATGAACAAATAACAAAAACTACTGCACGACGGAACCTGTCTTGTCTGGCGGACAGAGGCACCGGAAGGAACCGGGCTCGTTGACGCAGGTGGCTCCGTTGAGACAGGGCTCCCCGGCGCACTCGTCCACGTCGTACTGGCAGCGCGGGCCGTAGTAGCCGCGACAGCGACAAGACGGGCCCCACTCGCCCTCTTCGCACGCGCCGCCGTGCGCGCACACGTCGGCCGCGCACCAGCGCCCGTGCTCGCACCGCTCGCCCGTCAGCCCAGCCGCGCACGCACAGCGGTACCCGCGCGCGTCTGCCGCACACGAGCCGCCGTGCAGGCACGGCGCCGACGCGCATGGGTCGCTATCCAATTCGCAGCGCCGGCCCGAGAACCGCGCATGGCATGTGCACGCGTAACCCTCGGAGGCGTCGGGCGTGGCCAAGTCCTCCAGTAGGTCGGCCACGTCGCGGCACGAACCGCCGTTGAGGCACGGGTACGACGCGCACGGCGTGGGTGGCGGCAGAGCCGGGCACGCGCTGCCCACTCGCACGCGCACGCGGCGCACGAGCTGAGCGCGCCCGTCACTCGAAGTGCCGCCTTCCTCTAACGGTAAGATCGCACCTCCTAGTTTCACCTCCGATATGCAGCCATGAAATCCGTATGTCACCTGTAATATCAAATAAAACGGTTGACGGTGTGGTATAATTCTAATGATTTTCAATTCAGGCGGCAATTAAGGACGGCCAGTAGGCACCTGTTCAGCGGCGAAGGCATGCGCATGTCGCTGCAGCGCGGCGCCGAGCAACAAGCGGTCGGCGCGCACGTCCAGCACGGCGGCCGGCGCCGGCGTCTGCGCCAGCGCGCTGCGTCGGTCCACGGTGAGGCGCATGCTGGCGCCGCGCCGCTCCAGGCGCGCCTCGTGCCACAGCCCGTCCGCCACCGGCACCGCGGCGCGCACCTGCGCCGGGCCCGCGCCCAGCTCCATGCGGAACTGCAGGTAGCCCTCCGCCACCTCCAGCGTGGCATAGTCCACGCGGCCGGCCGCCTGCAGCAGCGTGCCGCGCTCGCGCCGCGTGCGGAAGCGCAGCGACAGCGCCAGCTCGTCGTCCAGCAGGCGCGCGCCCTCCACCGCGCCGCGTTCGAGGCGGTACACCAGGTAGCCGTCGCCCGCCAGCTGCGCCACGGGCGGCGCGCGGCACTCGGCGCAGTCGGGCGGCGCGCGGTCGCAGCGCTCGCCGCCGTAGCCGGGCGCACACGCGCACTCTCCGCGCAGGCGGTGCGGCGGCGCCACGAGCGCGAACACCTCGCAGCTGACGGCGCGTGCGGCGGCCCGCAGCGTGACGCGCTCGGCGCAGGCGCCGTGCACGCAGCCGCCGCAGGCCGCGCGCACGAGTTCTTCCACCACGAGGCGCGTGCGCTCCTCCAGTCGCTCCAAGTGCGCGTGCAAGCGGCGGCGCAGCGCGTCAGCGGGCAGGAACCCGGTGGCCGCGCGCACGGCGAAGGCCACGTCCAGGTCCTGCGCCACCTGGCGCCGCGCGCGTTGCGCGTCTGCGTCGCCCTCTCCCGACGGCTGCACGCTCACTATAACGACGTCACCAGGCTCGCAGTCGGTCGCCTCGCCGATTGCTCGAACGAAGCCTTTGCGATGGCTCAGAATAAAGTCGCGATCGGTCACTTCGCGAAAACGCACTACTATCGCTTGCGCGAGCATCTCGTCTGATATGAGTGTAACGGTAACCTTGACGATCGCAAACCCGAGAAATTTCCCATCGCCGACGGTCACGTTGAGTCGGTAATCTCCCACGTCCAGGCGAGGTGCAGCTTTTAATGTGCCGTCAGCCACAGCAATTTCAAACAAGTCCGTCGGGGGATAAGGTGCTCCGTCGATCGGAGCAATTGCGTATGTGAGAGTGTCGTAAGCGTCGCGATCGGAAGCGAACACTCTTCCTATGATGCCTCCCGGGAATTCGTCCAAATAAGAGTTGACGATGACTTCTAATGGCGTCACTACCGGTGGATATTGAGATTCTTCTATCACTCTTATGTACACCCACGCATCCGAGAACAACGGTGGCGTGCCGTTGTCGAACACGCGAACTTGCAGCACGTATCGGTCTTTGATGCGATGGTTGAAGCGAGTCGCCGAGCGCAAGTAGCCGTCCTGTTCCAGACGAAAAGCACCCATTTCATTGCCAGACTGAAAATCAAATGTGTAAGGTGCAGCATTGGGCGGAGCGTCAGCGTCTTCCACAACGAACTTTAAGATAGTATGTCCAAGCGGCCGATCTTCCTGGACGACTGCGCTGTAGTTAGACTGTGCGAACAGCGGTGGGTTATCATTAGCATCGATTACTTCGATGTTAACTAAAGCGGAGGCCTCGAGAGCGGGAAGGCCATGATCCCGTGCGTGCACTTCCAGCACATAGGCGGGCGCAGTCTCTCTGTCCAACGGCGCGGAAACGGACAAGTAGCCGGTATCGGCGTCGATGGAGAAGCGCGCGTCGCGGTCCCCGCGGGCGATCGAGTACGAGACGCGGCCGTTGGCGCCCGAGTCCGCGTCGTCCGCGATGACCTGGAGCACGCGCGCGCCCAGTGCCGCGTCCTCGCGCACGCGCGCGCCGTACGACGCCTGCGAGAATAGCGGCGCGTTGTCGTTGCCGTCCGACACGCTGA
The DNA here is from genome assembly GCA_949152455.1 of Lithophane leautieri. Lineage (NCBI taxonomy): Eukaryota > Metazoa > Arthropoda > Insecta > Lepidoptera > Noctuidae > Lithophane > Lithophane leautieri. The sequence continues at coordinate 19,223,002 of OX424465.1, read as the reverse complement.
TGTTGAGCGTCGCCAGGTCGCTGAGCGGCGGAGTGCCACCGTCGATGGCCTGCACCGTGAGCAGGTACTCCTTGCGGCGCTCGAAATCGAGGGGGCGCGCCACGGTCAGCACGCCAGAGGCGCGGTCGAGGGCGAAGTCCTCGCGGTCGTCGCCGCCCACGAGCGAGTAGTACACGTCGGCGTTGACGCCGGCGTCGCGCGACGTAGCGCGCACGCGCAGCACCTCGGTGTCGGGCGCGTCCAGCTCGGGCACGGCGGCGCGGTACTGGTGGAACTCGAACTCGGGCGGGTTGTCGTTGACGTCGGCCACGGTGAGGCGCAGCGTGGCGGTGGCGGAGCGCGGCGGGCGGCCGGCGTCGGTGGCGCGCAGGAGCAGGCGATGCTCGGCCTGCGTCTCGCGGTCGAGCGCGGCGCGCAGCGTGATGATACCGCTGTCGGGCGCCAGCTCGAACGCGCCGGTCGTCTCCTCCACGAACGAGTAGCGCACTAGACGGTTCTCGCCGAGATCTGCGTCCGTCGCATGTACCTGAGTGTAGTTACAATTTAATGTATATATGTATATCATACAGGTCCCGAACCCAGTAGACTCCAGCTCTCACAAAGGTTTGAAACTGCCTGTAACCTAGATATCATGTTCCTTTTTGAGAGAATAAAATTACTACCTACTGCTTACTTACACTGCGAACGATTACGTTACACATCCGTAATTGGGTCACAGACATTCATATATTATGTACCTATCGGTAAAGAAGATTCGGCTGTGACAGACGGACAGACAGATACACGAGGGATCCTATCAGGGTGTTTGAAAACAAAAACAGAAAATAGTTCTATAGTATTACAGGAACACCTATAAGAAGACTGCGGTGGTTCGGACTAGAGAATGCTGTGCATGCGTACCTTAGCGACGAGAGTGCCGAGGTCGGCGTCCTCGGGCAGCGTGACGCTGTAGGTGCCGGCGGAGAAGCGCGGCGCGTTGTCGTTGACGTCGTCCAGCGCCACCTGCAGCTCCGAGCTGCACTCCCAGTCGGGGCGCTCGCGGTCCTGCGCGTGCGCGCGCAGCCGGTACTCGGCGCGCGCCTCGCGGTCCAGGCGCGCCGCCACGCGCACCTCGCCCGTCTCCTGCAACACGACACACCGCGCGTCACGTGCCGTCGTACCGCGCACTCGCAGCTGCACCCGCGCCGCCATGCATGCACCGCTCACCTTGTGGATGCTGAAGTGGTGCGCCATGTCACCGGTGAGGTAGTATCGCAGACGTGCGTCGCTAGACTCATCGGCGTCTCCGGTCTCCAGCGTCATGACGCGCGTGCCGTTCGCCGCGTCTTCCGGAAGGCGCGCATAGTACCGGTGTCGGAGACAGTACGGTGGATTGTCTGGAGATAGAAATCAAAGGCGTGAGTATTGAGCTCGAAGAGCGAAAACAAAAGAAGCGGCCAGTGACTCACCGTTTACATCGAGAACGCTAATGCGGACGCGCGTCTGCGCCGTGAACTTGCCGTCCGTGGCGGCGACGAGGAGATCGTAGAGCGGCTCGGTCTCGCGGTCGAGCTCGCGCGCCACGTACAGCTCGCCAGACGCGCGCAGCTGAAAGCGCGCGCGCGGGTCTCCGTCGGCCACGAAGAACGACAGCGGTGCGCCCGTGGCGTCCGCGTCGCGCACCTCCAGACGCACCGCCACCGTGCCGGCCGCCGCGTCCTCGCGCACCTGTGCACACACGACACGTGAGCCCGCGTCGCCGAACGAAAGGATGAGTCATCCTAATCTCGTAACGGGCTAGCGGGGCGGCTCTCACCTCGGCCTCGTACTCGTCCTGGCGGAACACGGGCGGGCAGTCGTTGTAGTCCACGAGGCGCACGACGAGCGTGCCGCGCGCGACGCGTCGCGTGGCGCCGGCGTCGGCCGCCAGCAGCGCCAGGCGGTGCTCGGCGCGCGCCTCGCGGTCGAGCGGCGCCAGCGACGTGACCCAGCCGGTGTACGGGTCCACTGCGAACAGGGCGCCGTCTGCGACCGAGCCGTCGCTCTCCGTCGCGAGTGAGTAACGAACCTCGCCGTTGGTTCCAGAGTCCGGGTCGTCGGCCATCACTGAAATGTTACACCGTCGAATCCCAATCTGCAGTATGTTTTTCTTAAAACAAATCTTTTGTCATTTGGTACAAAAACACAATCTTGAAGAGTGTGTCAATGTCAATCACAAAATGTGATTTTCGGTAAAGTCAAAGTCAAATAATTAATTTCAAATAGGCACATAAAAGGCACTTTTGAACGTCAATGAAAAACAAAGAAATAGAATTGATTCTAGTTGCCCATTCCAAAAGGTAGCTTTCGAATGGAAAAGAAGTTAAGGGGGTTGTTTTACCGGAGCCGTAGCCAGAGATTTTAAATTTGACTGATTGGAGTCGGAACCGGAACAGAAGCCCGAGGCGGAGGACGAAGAAAGATGTTCCATAACACATTTTTTTTAAATTTCTTATTGAAATTAAGTTATCACTACAATTAAAGTACATAATGTCACGATCTTACGCGTTTGACATACACAAAACAATAAACTGAGACTCCGAGCGCGAGCGTGTATCAAAATTATCCGGGCGACAAGTTTGGTCAGCGGTTTTTACGCGCTCTAGTCACGTGTGTCGCTGAGATGCGATCTTCAGTATAACTCCGATTCAAAATTATTGGAGCCGAAGTCGGAGGCGTAATATTAATGGAAAGTTCCGACCTTTCGGAGTCGAAATCGAAGCTCTATAACATCTGTCTCTGTCAACGTCAAAAATATTGTGTTTCATGAAGGCGAAATGGATCGACGAAAATGAGTTTTGAGCTCAATGTTACTATGATCAGGAATACAGATTCAATTTGTATTGATGGCGACTATGCATGGCATCTCACATTGCACGAGGCTGGTGTGCGGCGGCGTGTTCTCAGCTACGTGTACGACGTATGGCTGCGAGTGGAACGATGGCGCGTGCTCGTTCACGTCCAGCACGTGCAGTCGCGTCACCAGCAGCGTCGCCGGCGCCGGGCTGCCCGAGCCTTCTGCTATTATACCTGTAAAATTTGCCAATTGTAATTTGAATCAATACCTATTTATTATTATCCATTGCAATATACTTATAACCAAGCGAAATGATGTAATGTAGGCATTTCGACATTCTGTCTCATCGTAGTATATTTATGTAATGGTTATGTAAACATTATGTCATGCATATATATGCAAAACGTATTTTAAACGTTTTAAACCATTTGGTTTTAAACAGTCTTTTTGGTTTAATAGTACATTGTGATAAGAGTGTGCTCTATTGGATATTACATCCGAGGCGGTATTATTAGCGCGAGCCGAAGGCGAGCGTGTCAGAAATATGTAGCATTACGTAAAATTAATATTCGATTTCATTCATAATCTAAACTTTCGCAGTATTTCTAGATGAACAATCAATTCCGAACGAAACCTGTGATCTGTGAGTCGGTCTAAATAAATACAAAAACATTTACTTTTACCTAAAATTTAATGATAACAGAACTATAAATTGTACAATGTACTTAAAATATATCCTTGGTTTTATATACTATTTTGATGTATACGTTGTTCTATATTAATGGTTTTTATTGTGACTTAAAAGACTATTATCAAAAACAGCGATTTCTAGACGAAAAGTAGGTCATCAAACTTATGTTATGATTTGTGGTTTTTGAATAACCAAAACAAATGTTTATTAATTTAGTGTTTCAATAAATGATCAAGTTATAATTAATATGATATTATAATGTTAATTAGTATTTTATATTGTAATTCAATAGTCACAAGTAGTTTCAAACGATTCTCCTAACTTTAAGTTGATGTCAATAACTTATATGATTTTACTTTTCGATATCAAATAAGTACATACTAAATTGCTAAATTATTGTATTAAGTTTTAAAATGGTTCCACTATATAAGATTTGTTCATTATTAACTATGTTAGAGATTATTAAACAATAATCTATGACCATCTGCGATTGGTCTAAAATGGCGGCAATGTTAGATGTACTTGAGCAATATTGGGAGACTATAAAATACGTGTACCCGCCAATTCGGGATCTTCTTTTTGATACAACTGTGCTGAAAGATGTACTACCTACCTATAATGTTCACGTAAGTTAATTGATCATATTTCTTGATTTATTGCTGATAGCTATGTTTTTCGTATGTGTTATAATATGTCTTAAATTGAATTAGGGAATATTCATGTTCTGTTTCTTCACGTTGATAAGTTGCTATAACTTTGAGAAATAGTCCCAGAGACTAATGTGATAACAATGATTTATGCTAAAGTAAATATGTGTTGATCCAATACTTTTAAATTAGCTGCCATGGAGTTTCTTGTCCTTCTTCTCCATGATGACCTTGATTTGGTACGGACAACTAGTGTTCTCATTACCGTATTTAACCGACAAGCCTAATTGAAATAAATGCCTAGTCTTGTCTTTCTGTGCTTTTCTTCATAAAACCCTTTCCTTAAACACTATATAGATACATACTTTCATTCACAGTAAATAACTAGTAACCATTCTGACATTCGAAACCTTACTAATTAGGGGAATATCATATACAAGTAGCGGCACGTAAGTCTAGCGCTGAGCGATACGTGGAAGGGATTGCTGCGCATGTGTACTGTCGCGCACGCAATGCATTTATTAGCAAAATAATGTTTATGACATTATTTTTATGTAATGCCAAATAATAGGTTTGGTGCTAAACGAAATGTGTACAGTTTATAGTAAGTACCTAATATATAGTTTTAGCAAGTTTTGTGGGGAGTAGAAAATAAAAACATTATTTGGCAATTTATTAATTTTTATTTTCCATTAATCTGAATCTGAATCTGACAATGGTGTCACGTCTTCCATGGTATCTTGATAGAGCCTTTTACGTGTTGATGGCCCGGGCTCAGGACTGCTTCGTTCGTCAGCACTAGCAGCGTCATCTTCATCAAACTCACTGATGCTATCGTCTGAACTGTCTCCATTAACGTGAATGATAAATTCTTCTGTTACCAAATCCACGACATGATCACTCTTTGCATATTGCTCTTCTATATCCTTCACCTTTTTGCATAACTTTTGCCAATCCCATGCACCCATCAGTAAAACTTTTTCTTGTATGAGGTCAATACATTTAGCAACACTCCATTTAACATTTTTGCTGCCTACATACTGTTTAATATCGGACCATGCCATTTCGATGGGATTTAGATCTGGGTGGTATGGTGGTAGTCTGAGCACTTGATGGCCTTGTTCAGCTAGGATTCGATCAATCGAAAATGTTTTAAATTTATCCTTGTTAGCCCTTATTAAATTGTACAACTGAGGTTTCAAAAGTGTTTCCTCGTACTGTATGCCTTTTTCAGTTAGCCAAGCCTGCATGTCAACTTTTTTGGAAGTAGAAGCTGGTGCCCGATCCCACTGTTTATTGTGATACGACGCGTTATCGACTACCACGACGGAATTGGGTGGTAAGTTTGGCATTAACTGTGTTCGGAGCCACTTCTCATAGTTTTCGAAATTCATGTTGTCGTGGTAGTCGCCTGATTTGGTACCAGCTTTAAAAGTCAGCAACGCATTGGGTATAAACCCAGTTTCAGACCCGGCGTGGACTATGACAACTCGCTGTCCCTTCGAGACAGGTTTTTTTAGGCCCTTAGTAGTACCATCGGTCCAGGCTTTCGAAGACGAGTGCGATGAATCTACGTAAGATTCGTCTGTATAAACAATAGGCCTTCCCTCTTGACGATATCGTTTTATTTCTTTTAAATATTCGATACGTTTCAAACGTATATTTGAAGTCTCAATCAGCACTTTCCGGTTGTTTTCGGTGTTTTTCCACCGAAATCCCAAACTCTTAATTATTCGCCGAAGACTTCGTTCTGAGCCTTTGAAATTAATGTCTTCCTCTAGCTTCCTTTTAAGTTTTCCGATGGTAGGAAGTTCATTATTTGTGTTGTGAAAGTTATGAATGCACCTTGTTGAGAAGGATTATACATGTATCTATAGATAGGTAAATCGTTTAACCGCAAGCATGTCTTACTAGTTTAAGTAGTAGAAAATAAAGCTTTGAAGTAAACACACGTCTTAATTATTCTAATAACAGAGCCAAACGAAAGTGAACCTTATCTCGCTAAACATATGGTCCAAACGAACCGGATTCATTAAGTGTTTTTTAATAAGTTATAAAAACTGTCCGGCCGATCGAATACAAAAGGCTCACACATTCCTCAGCGATAAGAGTGAATAACAAGCTCATTAGTCAAGACTTGGAAGAATTACGAATTATTACATCGTCATAACCAGTATATTTACGCGAATTTGGCTTATAATCAACCGATAAAAGTGTCTTATTACGAAAATGAGTACTCAATTACTCAATATTCTAGAAGAAATAGCTGGTAAAATGCAGAAAGCTCAAGTTAATTTGAAGAAATGTCCTAAGGCACGATTAACAAAGGGTTACATCCAAGCAAGATTACAATGTATAGAAGAATATTGGCAGTCCTTTAAAATAACACATGACGAACTTGTTAAGTGTACACCGAAAGATCACCGTGCGAACATCCAGTACTTTGTTAACGAAGATTATTACGTTATTGAAGACTTGTTCTTGTGTTTACAAGGAGATTTAAAGGACATGATTTCTACATTGTCACCAGCAGGAGAAGTATTTAGTAACCTACCTACGATTAACCAAACTCAAGTGAAATTACCGATAATCCAGCTCCCTGAGTTTAATGGCAATTACGATGATTGGCCCACTTATCATGATTTATTTATATCGCTAGTTCATGACAATAAGGCGCTAAGTTTGGTACAGAAGTTGCAATACTTGAAATCAAGTATCACCGGTGAAGCTGAAACCTTGCTGAAACATATAAAGGTTACGGAAAATAACTACGAACAAGCGTGGAATATATTGAAAAATCGCTTTGGGAATAAACGAGTTATAGTAAATACTTTGTTCAAACGACTTACCGGACAAAAGGCGATCAAGACACCAACTGCAAATCAGATAAAGTCCTTGCTAGACACTACAGCTGAATGTATGAATAGTCTACAAAATCAGGATTTAGCTATTGATAACTGGGACCCCCTAATTATATATTTAGTGGTTCAAAAATTAGACCCTGAGACCCATAAGGATTGGGAGGAGCATACATACACTCAGGAGTTTAACAAATTACCCACCTTGAAAGAATTTTATATATTTTTGGAGTCTAAGTTCCGTACATTGGAGTTGGTGACACCTGGTAGTTCTACAGCTGTCTCAAGGGAGAAAACTATCAAGGATAAGTCATGCCATGTTTCTGCAAGTACACCGGCGAAGACGTGTACAATGTGCAAGGAAGAGCACGCCCTATGCCATTGTAAAGATTTTATAAAACTTCAACCTATGGAGAGAAACGAGTTTGTAAGGAAGAATAGCCTTTGCTACAACTGTCTGGCACCAGGGCATTCAGCCTGGAAATGTCGCGTACCTGTTTTCTGCCGTCGATGCAATCGCCGGCACCACTCACTTTTGCACCAGCAGAAAGGTAACAACAAGCAGTCAGACAATTCACAAACTTCACAAGTACATATCGAAGGAAAGGAACCAAATAATGAACCTAAAAAAGAAGACGTAGCAATAGCATCACACTTCATCACGAAGAAGTCCACAGCTTTGCTGGCAACAGCACTAGTGTATGTAAAGGGTAACAATGGACTAACGACAGTATTGCGCGCCTTAATTGACCAAGGTTCACATGAAAGTTTTATCAGTGAGGGAGCAGCTCAAAGATTAAAAACAAAACGCAAAACAACTAGAGGAACAATCACAACGGTAGGAGGTAAACAGACACACATAAATCACATTGTAGAATTTAATCTTTTATCGCGGTGTGAAGATGATTTCGAGATTTCTCTGAAGGCATACGTCATACCCAAGAACATTACCTCCAATCTGCCACCAAGACATTTCACCCACAAAATCGCTGACTGGCCGCATTTACAAGGCCTCACCCTGGCAGACCCAAGTTATAATCAACCAGGGCGAGTGGACCTTTTATTAGGTGTTCAAATCTATGACATCATTCTGAAAGGCGGTCTGGTCAAAGGTCCATTAGGCTCTCCAAGTGCACAAGATACACGCCTAGGATGGATTCTCTTTGGAAAGGTGGAAGAAAACACTTCTTCGGAAGATATTACTGTCATGCATCAACATATTGACATTGAAAATATGCTGAAATCTTTCTGGGAAATAGAAGATGATAGTAAGAAGAAACTAACAAAAGATGAAGAAGACTGTGAGAGAATATACAAGGAAACATACAAGCGAAATAATGAAGGAAGATTTGTGGTAAAATTACCATTTAAAACAGAAAGACCTAAGTCATGTGAAGGTAAAACTAGAGATATAGCCTTGAGAAGATACATGCAACTCGAAAAACGCTTTGAGAATGATGCGAATTTGAGGACGGAATACACAAAAGTAATGAAGGAGTATATTGATCTGAAACACATGGAAATAGTTCCAACAAACGAGAGAGATAATTCAGCAGTATACTTACCACACCATCCAGTCCTGAAAGAAACAAGTGAAACAACGAAGGTTAGAGTTGTCTTTAATGCTTCGTCCAAGGGTTGCAATAATATATCTCTAAATGATGAACTGCTGATAGGACCTCAGCTACAGGAGGACATGAGATATTTAGTCATGAGATGGAGAATGAAGCCTATTTGTTTTGTGTCTGACATAGAAAAAATGTACAGACAAGTGTTGGTGACGAAAGAAGACGCAGACTACCAGCGTATTCTTTGGCGCCAACATTCAACTGAAACAATCAAGGATTATCGTCTGCTCCGAGTCACATTCGGTACTGCTTCTGCCCCTTACCTTGCTGTCAAAACGCTGCAACAACTAGCTGAAAATGAATGCAAAGACTATCCTATAGCAGCTGAAACCATCAAGCATGATTTTTTTATGGATGATCTAATGTCTGGACAGGATACAGTAGAACAAGCTATAGAAGTAGCTAAAGATATTAGCCATATCCTACAAGCAGGAGGTTTCAAGCTGCAAAAGTGGGCATCTAACAGTGGAAAATTCCTAGAACAATTTGAAGCTGAACAGCATAGTAAGCAAGTTAAAATAGACATGAAGTTGCATGGTACTGTCCGAACACTAGGTTTATCCTGGAACATGGGCGAAGACACTATTCATTATCATCTAGATTACGCCCTTATGACTGGAGTCGTGACCAAAAGAAAGATTTTGGCTGACATTCACCGGCTATTCGATCCGCTGGGATGGCTGGCTCCGGCAATAGTACCTGCAAAAATATTAATCCAAAGTTTGTGGCTGAAGCGAAGCGCCTGGGATGACGAAGTTGACTCTGAAACAGAAAAAGAATGGATTAGTATAAGGAAAAGCTTATCACATTTGAAGGTTGTTGAACTGCAGCGATGGTTACAATGTACAAGTGATAGCATGAAAAAAGCTTCTGTTCACGGTTACTGTGATGCTTCTAACAAGGCATACGGAGCTGTTGCTTACCTAAGGGTGCTGGGAGAAGACCATCAATACAAAACGACCATAATTGCTGCCAAATCCAGAGTTGCGCCTGTAAAACCAATGTCACTACCGCGACTCGAGCTATGCGGAGCAGTACTCCTTTCAAAATTATTGAAGCAAATAAGCGAAGCTATGCATATTCCTACTGATCAAATATTTTCGTGGACAGACTCGACAATCGTTTTATCATGGTTGCAGGGAGATCCTACAAGATGGCAAACCTTTGTGAGGAACAGAGTCGTAACGATAATCGATAACATCGGGAACAAGTGGTTTCACGTCCTATCAAAGGAAAACCCAGCAGATGTCGTATCAAGGGGCATGCTGCTGTCAGATTTGAAGAATTGTAGATTATGGTGGGAAGGACCTGAATGGCTGAAACAAAAAGAAATACCATTTACAAGCATAAGTACTTCGATCGACCTAGAAATGAGAAAAGGTATACATGTAAATGTAGTAACGGAGCAACCATCGGTCGAAGAGAAAAATTGGTCAACCCACTTCGAGGTTTGTGATACACTTGCGGAGTTGTTGCAAACAGTGACGTACTGCAGAAAATTCTTGAACCTGAAAAAGGAAAAACAACAGATTAATTTAAACACAGAGGAATTAGAAAGATCATTACACAAATGTATACAAATAACACAAAGAGAATGTTTTGAAGAAGAAATGAAAGACCTGAAAGACAAGGGTAAAGTAAAGAACAGGAGTGTATTGAAATCACTCAATCCTTATTTGGATCAAAATCATATCCTCAGGGTGGGCGGTAGAATTCGACACGCCAATATAGACAAGGATAGAAAACACCCCATCATTTTAGATAATAAATCACGTTTGACAAGACTGATTGTGGCCGATGCACATATGGCAACTTTGCATGGAGGTGTACAGTTAATGTATAATTACATTAGATCTAAATATTGGATTGTGAAACAAAAAAGTTTGGTAAAGGCTGAAGTACACAAATGTTTAATCTGTGCAAAACAACGGGCTGAAATTAGAAACCAGTTCATGGGGGACTTACCAAAAGAGCGAGTGACGCCTGCTCGAGCATTCTTGCACTGTGGTGTCGACTTTGCTGGCCCGTACCAAATCCTAATGTCTAAGGGAAGAGGCGCTAAAACAAACAAAGCCTATATTTCATTGTTTATATGTATGGCAACTAAGGCCATACATTTAGAACTTGTTGGCGACCTAACATCTGAAGCTTTCATCGGAGCGTTCAGAAGATTTGTGTCACGTCGAGGAAGATGCAATCACATGTGGAGTGACCAGGGCCGAAACTTTGTCGGAGCCAACAAGGAGTTGGTCGAAGCCTGGAACGCAGTTAAGTTAGAATTCCAAGGTGATATAGTAGATACTTTGGCCAAAGACGGTACACAGTGGCATTTTATTCCGGGATACAGTCCGAACTTCGGTGGTTTATGGGAAGCCGGCATAAAGTCCACTAAGTATCACCTCAAACGAGTCTTGAACAGTCACATGACGTTTGAAGAGTTTACTACACTTTTGTGCCAGATTGAGGCTTGTCTTAACTCTCGACCGCTATGCCCCATTGATGATTCAGACAAGGATGACATGGAGGTACTCACACCAGGACACTTCCTGATCGGGGAAGCCCCAATCACTGTACCTTCACCAAGCTTGAAAGACGTTCCTGCTAGCAAGCTATCTCGATGGCAGCATACTCAAAAGCTATTGAATGACTTTTGGCAGCGATGGCAGCATGAGTACTTAGCAAGACTACAGCAACGCCCGAAGTGGTTGAAGACAGTGCCAAACTTAGAAATTGGTCAGATAGTACTCGTGAAGACTGACAATGCTGTTCCAGGAAAATGGCCACTTGGACGCATCGTAGATAAACACCCTGGTCCAGATGCAGTTACCAGAGTATATAGTGTAAAAACTGGTAACCACATAGTTAAACGATCAATTGGTAAATTATGTCTTCTACCTGTAGACACCAAGGTTTAATGTTTAAAGACATACCATGTATTTAAATTGTTGTATGTACTGAATCAAAAATCAAAAGTCATTTATTCAAACTAGGCTGAGAATCAGCACTTTTCGAACATCAAAATTTACATAAGGCAGTAGTAGGATTGATTTACTAAGCATGTCATTTCGTTAGTTTACAGTTTGTTATAGTAATGACTATCTACAATTTTGTATCTATTATTCGATTGTTATGTGCTATGTGAATTAATTGATCATTTTATTTGTTTTAAAAGAACTTTAAGATCTTTTGGTGGGCGGTATGTTGAGAAGGATTATACATGTATCTATAGATAGGTAAATCGTTTAACCGCAAGCATGTCTTACTAGTTTAAGTAGTAGAAAATAAAGCTTTGAAGTAAACACACGTCTTAATTATTCTAATAACAGAGCCAAACGAAAGTGAACCTTATCTCGCTTTATTACTCCTTGGTCGAAGTTATCAATGTTTGTAACTGGTTTTGTTCTGGACCGTTTTTTGCCAGGCGTTCTGAACACTGTGATCAAATCAGAACTATTGGCTTGATTAGAGATGTTTCTTACTGTTGCAATTGACGTTTTAGTAGACTCTGCTGTCCTTTTTTGGATTTTCCCTAAATTGCTGATTAGACCATTTAGTTTAATGTTTCCCGCCTTAATAATTTCGGCGGTTTGTTTAATTTGGCTCAAATTTACAGTACTGCTGTCCGAAAGACTGAGTAAAGTATTTGCGGCTTCGTTAATTTCAGTTTTAATTTGTTTCAAAGAATCAATTATTTCGATAGATTCCCTTTTTAGAAAACAATTTACGTCGTAAACCATTTTCCTTGCCTGTCTTTTCAAAACAGGATTAGGCATCTTTATTCACTTTTAACTTTTTAAGTCACAACACAACAGAAATAAACTTAAACAACTAAATTTAACAAACAAATTCAAACTTTAACAAACAATTTCAAGAAACAAAACACAACAACAATTAATTAACGTTATGACGCGACTGTACACGGGATGGGCGCGGAGCGTCGTATTGGCTCAGGGAACCGAATGCGACTGGAGAGCCAATCGGCGCTACGCACGCTCGCCCTTCATCCCGCTAGCTCCCCTCGAGTACCTTAATTTTTACTTCTGCGCAATAACGGTCAGCGCTAAAGTTTCGTGCCGCTACTTGTACTATACATATAAATATAGTACTTTAATTCTGCCTCTTCCTCCATCATCTGACAAGCGCGATAAGGTAACCGAGAGTGTAATGATCAATGCACACGCGTTTCATACGACGTTTCTCAACACTTGCGAGGAAAAACACAAACTTGTTGTAAGAACTTATGCTACAATAACGTAATTATAGAAATGACACATTTATAAAAATTAAAAAAATTATTACGAAAGATTTATAAAGTTCAACTGACCTTTGTTGCCAGGTGCTGACTATATTTATAACAGGTCTCTTGAAGACGGTGTTTTCCCTGAGCAACGGAAAAAAGCACTGGTGGTGCCCATTTTCAAAGCAGGAGAAAGGAACTCGGTATCCAACTACAGACCCATTTCTACCTTAGTTGTCTTTGGAAAAGTATTTGAGAAGCTCATTACCGAGCGTCTTTCATCGCATGTCCAACACCTTCTCACGAGCCACCAACACGGCTTTATCAAATCTAGATCTACGACCACTAATCTTATGTGCTACGTGTCGTCTCTGTCAGAATCTTTAGATAAACGTATTCCTGTCGACACCATATACACTGACTTTAGTAAGGCGTTCGATAGGGTAGATCATTCTCTTCTTATAGCTAAACTTCAGCACTTAGGTATAGGAGTATCAATGCTAAAGTGGTTTCAGTCTTACCTTAGTGACCGGTTTTCGACAGTTGTTATGAGTTGCCATTATTCAAAGCTTTTTAAAGCTACATCAGGTGTTCCACATGGTTCACATTTATGCCCAATTCTCTTCAATATAATGAAACCAATGGTAACTGAATCTGACTCTGCCTTATTGCAAGACGATCTGGACAGACTGACGAACTGGTGCAAAACGAACAGAATGCATCTTAACGTCTCTAAGTGTTACTATATGCAATTTAGCCGCAACAAAATTGTCAAACCTAAGAATTACACGATTAGCCAACAAAAACTACAACAAGTAGAGGAAATACGTGACTTGGGAGTCACACTAGATAAACAACTTAAGTTTGACAAACATATCTTAAACATGTCTTCGAAGGGGTTCAAAATCCTTGGATTTATCTTACGTAACAGCAAAGACTTTAAAAAGGCGTCAACCAGAATAAAACTGTTTAACATACTGGTTCGGCCAATACTCGAATATAGCAGCCAGATTTGGAATCCTCACTACGACATATACATCAAACACCTGGAAAGTGTCCAAAGACGTTTCCTTTATCCACTATGCTATAAAGATCGTTTAGCAAAAAAAATACGAGCTACAAAGACAGATTAGGGCATTATAAACTGGTCTCACTTGAAGACAGACGGAAAACGGCAGATCTGGTACTACTGCATAAAGTATTCAATGGAGTCCTAGACTACAGCGAACTACTAGGCAAACTACACATGAATGCACCATCTCGTCTGCCGCGGAAAAGCAGCTACATCTATTTTACGTCTCAGGATCTAAAACTAATCTGGGACATTTCGCCGTCCTCCCGAGACTCCGTAGGCAATACAATGAATTGTCAAAGCGGTGTAATTTGGACATAATTCTCTCCATTTCAAAATACAAAAAAATTGTAACCACTGCAAAATAACTAAATTATATTATGTATTAATTATGTTTCTGGTCCCTCCAACACATAGTCAGCAAATGTGAAATAATAATTATTATTAGGTATACTGAACAATTTAATTGTATTAAGAATGCACAATCTTGACTGTTAATTTTTATTTTTATTTTTTTGGGTACTTCGTCCCTAATTTTTTTTTCCCTATTTTTATTTTCATCCTGTTTACACCTAGTTATATGTGCATGCTGTGGTCTCCTGTAATTGAAGGAGCACTCAGTTTACCAAGAATGCCGGGAAACTGTTGAGAGTAAGGCGGTACCTGCACGAGAGGCTTGGTGTGGTGATGAGTCAGTGTAGTGATAGAATTAGCTTAAATACGATAGTTATTTATGCTATAAGTGCGGAAAGTAGGTTATGATTTAAATCGTCTTACGCACGTGTATCATACATTTTACTATGCAAGGATAAATAAAGTGCGAAGAAATGGTACCTAATAAAAAATAAAATTATCAAATCTAAATCTAGAATAGGTAAGGTCGTTTCTTCTCACGTATGATTTAAAACAAAAACAACGTCGGGCTGACGATGGAGCAACAAATAAAAAAAAACTAAAAAGTAAAAAGCACTAGTGCGGAAAAGTGGCACTTTCACTTTGAAAACGCTCTTTTCGAGCACATTCATTGTGAAATAATAACTGACAGGGTTCAATTTACCTATTAAATGTTCGGCGACGGTCTCGCGGTCGAGCTGCCCAGCGAGCACGAGGCGGCCGGCATCGTCCACGGCGAACATGTCGCGAGGCCAAAGCGCGGGCGCCAGGCGGTAGCGCGCGGGCGCGGCCGTCGCGTCGGGCGCGCGCAGCTCCGCGATCAGCGTGCCGGGCGCCGCGTCCTCGCGAAGGAACAGGTCGGCGGGCGGCGCCGAGACGCGCGGCGCCTCGTCACCCACGCCCAGCACGAACACGGACACGGGCGCCTCGCCCGCCAGCCCGCCGCCGTCGCGCGCGCGCACCCATACCTGCACGCTCCGCGACGCTGGACAGACACACTGGTGAGCGCCCCGTGCCAACCGAGAGTAATGGCCGAGCAGAGGCGAGATTACTTACCGAATTCCGTAGCGTCACGTGCGAACGAGAGCGCGCCGGTGTGCGGGTCGACGGTGAAGAGTCCCGTGGCGTCGGAATGTACGTCCCCCTCGTACACGGAGTATGTGAGCCGCGCGTTCTCACCGGCGTCAGGGTCGAGCGCGGTCAGCGTGAGGAAGGGCAGGCGCGGTGCGCGGTCGGCGCGCACGGCGGCGCGGTACTCGCGCAGTGGGAAAGCCGGCGGGTTATCGTTGAGGTCAGTCACACGCACGCGCACTACGGTGTGCCGCAATAGGCCGCCGCCGTCGCTGGCGGTGACTGGCACCTCCCACTCGGCGCGGCGCTCGCGGTCCAGCGGCACGCGGCTCGTCAGCGCACCGCTCGTCGCATCTATCGCGAAGGTCTCCCGCAGTCGAGCGGACGGAATTGAATATGTCACAGTACCGTACTCTCCGGCGTCTTCGTCGTACGCCTTCACCTGCAAGCACCAATTTGAAAATCGTTTCAATAAGAACTGAATATGCGTAGTGACTACATGAACATTCGTCGGAAGTAATGTGTCGGTACCGTAGTAAGAAGCAATGGTGGTGGTTGATTTTCGAGTGCTCGCGCTTCATGCACGAGATGCGGGAAGTGCGGCGGCGCGCGGTTGGCCGGCGCAAGTGACAGCTTGACCCGCGCGAAGGCGGCGTGCGCGCCGTCCGACACCGACACGTTGAGCGAGCGCAGCGCCGCCGCGCCGCCCGCCGCCGCCGCCAGCCACGCGCGCGTGTTGGCGAGCGTGAGCACGCCGGTGCGCGCGTGCACGGAGAAGGCCCGCTGCGCCGCGCCCTCCAGGGCGTACCGCAGGCGCGCCGCGTCGCGCGCGTCCGGGTCCCAGGCGGCCACGCGCGCCAGCGCCGTGCCGCGCGCCGCCTCGCCGGACACTAGCGCCGGCACTACGCCCCGCTCCATGCGCGGCGGGCTGTCGTTCACGTCGTCCACTGTGAACCGATACAGCTTTCACTTAACGATTGTGTACCAGTGTGGGCCTGAGCTTTGAAGCGATAAGGGGTCAAGTCCTCACCGGTGACAAAGAGATGAGCGGTGGTTAGTAGAGGCGGCCGCCCGGCGTCCGTAGCCGTTACCAGGAGATGATAGTGCGCTCGAGTCTCTCGGTCGAGAGGGGCGGCGACTCGCACCGTGCCCGTTGTAGCCTCTACAATGAAAGCGCCCTCGGCTGCCGCGACTATTTCGGAAAGCGAGTATGTCACTTCACCATTTTTGCCTGAAAGGAAGATGCAATTCGTGAGGAACACGTCAAGCCTGAACCGGTCGCGGAGGACACGTTTCGTACCGGTGTCGTTGTCGGTGGCGTGCACGGTGACGACGAGGTCCCCGACGGCGGCGGCCTCGGACACGGCGGCGCGGTACACGTCGTGCGGGAAAACGGGCGCGCAGTCGTTGACGTCGAGCACGCGCAGCGTGACGGCGGCGTCGGCGAAGGCACCGGTGACGCCGTCTGTGGCGCGCAGCACTAGCTCGTGCGCACGCACCGTCTCGTAGTCCAGCGCGGCGCGCGCCACCAGTACGCCTGCGCACGCTACACGTTAGCACACTCACTCTGCGCACGCTATACATTTTATTCATGTGCCCGATTAAGCATGCGAGTCACTTTTTTTTAAACAAGAAGTTTAAGTTTCAGAACCTGACTTTTTCTTCAAGATTGATTTAAAAACATAAACACCTAAAGCTTCACACTTGTTGCCACTGTGTGCCACTTGTCACGTTGCCATTGTGATGTCGACATGCCCATGATAGATTGAGGCGAGTATGACAAATGAAGCCGCTTTAGCAAATTTTATAATTGCACATCGAAGAACCAAGTAAACCTCAATAATAGCAAATAATTATTATGAATCAGTAATACACTACGATGAAAAAGAATCAAATGCTTGAGTTTTCATGACTTATCTTATTCACCAACATCCCAACCCAACCCAACCCATTCGATCCACCAACATTATACCGAAACCACATCTAAGCAAAATAAAATAAAAAATGTTTTTCTAATGTTGAAGGTAAACACAAGCGCTCGAATTATTGCAACGTAAGTACAGTATTACCCAACTGATATGGCTTACCGATGTACCTGCGCAGAAGATGAATTTTCAAAGCGCGGGAAATGCTATTGACCAATCGGCACGCTCCACGCACCGCGCTTCTTTTTCCTGTACCGCTATTGGTCGGCAGCTGCCGCCATGTTAGCGCGCGCCGCGTGGCATGTTAGTCAGCCGCCATACTTGCGAGTGACTTGCGAGTGAAACGGAACTAACAGCTGCAGTGTATTATGAACCTTATAGTAGTGATCTAAGGTTGATTGTAAGTTTTAGCATTCTTTCGTTAATCTTCGGGGCCATGCTTTCTTTTTTGTGTGAACGAAGATTAACGACGCGCCTTATCAGTTGGGTACCATTGTATCTAGTCCAAATGTGAAAAATACTCGATTGTTAGACGAAGTATTCGTGCCGCCCTTCAGCCGGCAACAGCGCATACTTATGAGAACTGGGGTCTAGTGAGCCGTGCGCGGGAGTGCTGGGAGGGTCAGTACATGCGGGCGGTACTACCAGCGACCGGGTGGGGAGGAGGCAAGCGCGGGTGAGCGTCAAGATGACGGGATCAAGCCCCAAATTTAAAATGTATCACATTAAAGTGTTTGTACTACATATGTACTATTCGTATCCTAAACAAGTCATTTGTACATTTAAAGGTAAAGGAAGTATGTCAAAACTTCCCTGACCCCCCACTTTGACGTCAAAGTGGTGGGACCTTCTCGAAACGCTACTCAGAGGCGGGTAATTTACACCTAAAGACTTAGTACTACATATGTACCGGTATATACTAAACTAGCTGTGCCCCGCGGTTTCACCCGCGTAGGTCTCGATCCCGTGGGAATATAGAGATAAAACGTATCCTATGTCCTAATCTAGGTCATGGTCTACCCGTGTGCCCATCCTATCCTCTCTAGAGTAGGGAATGTCTCGGCGGCGCGGCGTGGCGCCCGCGCCGGCGTCGAACGGTTCGCGTATTGAAATTCGTGATAACTTCGAAATGTAATGTCCGATTCGAATGAATTAAAAATTATTTTACTGCTACATAAATACCCTTGATGTTAAAACTCTTTATTTGAATAAAAAATAATATTATGTTGATAAAACTCCTTCGCAAATAATTCATTAATTTCAAACAAATTTGATTACCATAAAAAAAGGTTATAGTGAGTCAATCTTAAAAGATAGACATATGCTATCGCAGACTTTTTTTTAGAACTTTTAAAGAGGAATAATTCCATCATACATGATATTTGCGTAACTTAAACCGTTTACGCAGCGCACGCAACGAAAGCTCTCAAAAAGGAATATTTTTTCCCGTTTTTGCAACATTTTTCATTTATGCTCCGCTCCTATTGGTCGTAGCGTGATGTTATATAGCCTATAACCTTCTTCGATAAATGGACTATCCAACACGAAAATAATTTTTCTTAGAAGTCTTTTTCTTTTTCTTTTTTTTAGAAATCTATACTAATGTATAGATTTTCAATACTATTGTAAGTGCCAAATTAAAGATATGTGATTAAAACATTAGTCTCGCCAATTTGATGATTTACGGTATCGCTGAATTCATATGAAAATCGATAGAGCTCGTGCAAAATCAAATGTGGAAACTTAGTACGTCCTTAGAACATATAGTACCGTTAAAGTGGCGGGACCAGGGAAGTCTTGACATACTTCCTTTACCTTTAGAGGTACAAATATCTTGTTTAGGGTACAAATAGTACATAATTATGTAGTACAAACACTTTAATGTTGCATTTTAAATTGGGGCTTGATCCCGTCATCTTGACGCTCACAAGCGCGACGAGGCGTGCGCGAAGCAGTGCGGGAGCAGCGCGAAGCGGGGTGGATGTGGAACAGGGGGGGACCACTGTATACTTACATGGACTATTGCCTCTGTCGGGTGCTGCGGATAAAACCAATATGTTAGTAACGCAGAGTCAGTACGCCCTCCACCTACCGCGACTTCACACCGTGGGTTATCAGCAGCGCATCCAAGCGCGGGTGCTCGGGCTCTTGGTATAGGTACTTATTAAGAAGAACATTACATTATAAAAACAGGTTTAACCAGTTTTTAAACAAACTTCATTCATACTCAGCTCTCTTCTTGCACTTAAAATACATACATGATCTATTTCTATCTGCTTCTTCCTAGCCTTATCCCAACTATGTTGGGGTTGCCTTCCAGTCTAACCAGATGCAGCTGAATACCAGTATTTTACATGGAGCGACTGTATATCAGACCTCCACAACCCAGTAACTGGGTAATACGATAGATACCCCTTGGTAAGACTGGTGGTCAGACTTTCGAGCTTCTGATGACCCATAACCACTGTCAAAGATCCACGAATGACAACCAGTACCAACGGCTTAATGTGCGTTTCGAGGCACGAAATACTCTCGGTATGTAAAGACCCATCAATGGACTAACCCCGGGAAGCGTAGCTTAACCTCATGGATCGAGCGTTGCGAAAATTCCATATTTAGCAAACCAAGGTTCCGTCCACGCCCTGGAGGTGGAGGCGAGAGCTATCGTGAGCGTAGCCTTATCCCAAAGCAAAGATGTTTCGTTGTGTAAAAGCTCACGCAGAGCTGAAGGACACCGAACGCACAGACCACCTGGCGAAAGAGACTGCACTAAGTTGAAAGAGAAGCCGGATTATGACCGCTGCCCGGTTTCATTCGTCAAGTTCCGCATAGGGTCGCTCGACGAGTGGAACCACAGATACAAGAACGGCGAAACACTCCGCCACCAAAATCTTCCTTCCATTCGCGATAGATGCCTTCAAGGTAACTACATAGATTTTTGAACTTTAAAAAACAGTTGAAGGTTGGTCTTAGAGATTCGTCGCCATACTAAAAGATGATCAGGAGGACTTCCCCGACGATGCGAACATAAATTTAGGGAACAGTAGATTTTTTTTCGTGATATCTTTTAAAGGGGGTGGAGGGGGCGTTGAAGTCTTTAGAGGAAAGTACGAAATCCACGCGTACGAAGACGCGGGCAAAGTGCTAATACCTAATAAAACATTAAAAAATCGTTTTAGGCTCTTCAGATATAATATTCCTTTCTCAGCGCTATAGTCTATTGTGTTGAGCATGCTGAAACTAAACTCAAGACTGTCAGTCTTGGGGCTGGTGTACCGTAAATATAACATTACATTTTATTCTTATATAATACTTATAACAATATCCCTTCATGCAAATACACACTATACCAGGGTTGCCAATTTGTGGGGATTTCTCCGAACAGCGCGGAATCTGCAAACGATAGGGGATTTTGTGGGGAGAGAAACCATGCGGGGATTTTAAAATTTTACCAAGTCAAACCAATGTTACAAATTACAAACTTCATTCTACTACGTACTCAGATATTGATCAACCATCCGGTAAATTCCAGACTAAATATTTTTTATGGCAACATTATATCAATATGAATAAATCTTCGGGGGAAACCCCTGCTTGTACAACGAACGAAACGAAACAAAAAATTTAGCTGGGTGACATTAGGGAAAAAAAAATAACTGACGAAAATATATTTAATAAACTATTCGGCTTAACTACTCTTCAAGAGTCATAAAAAACCCTGTAAGAAATCGACAGGTGTTTCAACTCTCAACGAGGCATCCTCAGGATGACGATTGACCAATTGCAAACCAGAACACGACGTGTTGCCACACCGAGAGCTGGACGCAGAGTGAATCAAATCACCCGGCACCCCCACTTATATAGGATTGCTGCTTGGCGCTACTCGGCTTGGATCGTTATCAATGCGATAAGAGCGATAAGGGGCGAACAGTCGCAACAAAGGCGACCTTGGAATACTGGTATTTAATTCGTTCAACAGTTAGCTGTATTCTTTTTACGATTTCTAAACTCTCTAATACTGACATTTTGAATCCTTTATCACATGTGTGCAAAATTAACAATCAATTATCAATCAACTATCAATTAACTATTTGACATTATGTTCTTTACAATTGTGAATTTTTCTAGTGTGTTATCAAGAAATATTGTTTATATTCTTTATAGAAATGAATTTATTTTGTGAAATAATTGTGAGGGGATTTTGTGGGAAATAAGGATTTTGCTCTCCCCGAACTCGGGGATTTTCACCAATGATTTTGGGGAATCTGGAAAACAGGCATTGGCAACCCTGTAATACACATTCATAAAACAGTTAGTATTCGTGCGCTACCACTCGCGACCTCATCGTCCCCTCCCGAACAACGTGCAGGGCGACGAGAGCACATAAGTAAGCGAACGGGCGTGTCTCACCCGTGTCGAAGTGTATCTCGAGCAGGCCGCCGGCGTCGTCGAGCAGCGTGTAGATGAGCTGACGGTTGAGCGGAGAGTCGGCCTGCAGCGGCGGTGCCAACGCCTGTCCCGGCGGCGCGTCCTCGCGCGCGCTCAGCACGTAGTGCGCGCGCGCCCACGCCGGAGCCGCGCCGCCGCCCCACACGCGCACCGTCACGCCCGCCTCCGCGCCGCACGCCGGCACGCCGCCGTCGAACGCCGCGATCACGAGCGAGTACAGCTGGTTGTGCGCGTCCACGGTCTGCTTGAGCGTGATCTGGCCGCTGCGCCGGTCCACGCGGAACAGCTCGCCGTGGCCGCGCTTCATCTCGTATCGCACCTCGCCGTTGTCGTTGGCGTCGGCATCCACGGCGCGCACGCGCAGCACGGGCGCGCCGGGCTCGGCGCCGGCCAGCACGGCGGCGGCGTAGGGCCGCTCCACGAATACAGGGCAGTTGTCGTTGACGTCGGTGACGGACACGTGCAGGCGCGCGCGCGCCACGCGCGGCTCGGGCGCGGCCGCACTGCGCGCCTCCAGCAGCAGCGTGTAGGCGTCGCGCAGCTCGCGGTCCAGCGCGCGCCCCGTGCTGCGCACCGCGCCCGACGTCGCGCCCACCTGCGCCGCGTGACCGAGTGTTAACACTCCTAACGACCGATTTGTTTATTTCTCGAATAAACTAACCAGTAGGTATGTGCTTTCTAAGAGCGGTTTCCTATGATTCACCCTATGATATGAAATGGGTAGTTTGTAAATGTTTGATGCAATTAATGAAGGTTAAACAAGCTTACTTTAGTGAAGTTTGACCGTAATTACATGAGTGGCTGCATCCGTAGAAATTTATTACCCGACTACGGCGAAGCAAAAAGGAGGGTTATGATTTTGACCGGTATGCAGGTATGTAAGTATGTATGTACAAACAGTCAAAAAATAATCGGGAATGGATGATTTGTTTATGGTTCCAAAACATTTTTTTTTTAATGTTTTTAAATTGGCACAACTGTTTTCCATTTTGACGTGGGGTGGTTGCATATTAGATAAAACTTTAAAAAAAAAATTGACCGACTTCAAAAAAAACAAAACAAAAAAGGACTACTGTACTAAAAACCAAAAGACAAAAGTACTTCTTTAATAATAAGAGAAAAATAAAAAAATAACTTTAATTTCGGAAGTCGGTGTCTTTGCTTTTAATTTTAGTTTTTGGCCACCGACTTCCGTAATTAAAGTTATTTTTTTATTTTTCTCTTATTATTAAAGAAGTACTTTTGTCTTTTGGTTTTTAGTACAGTAGTCCTTTTTTGTTTTGTTTTTTTTGAAGTCGGTCAATTTTTTTTTTAAAGTTTTATTATTTTTCCATTTTTTGTGTAATTTGATTTTTGTAATCATGGGTAGACCAACTAAAGGAGCCACCCGCATGAAGAAAAACAGAATTAAAGAGACTAATACTGCTGAAAAAGAACGCCTATCTAAGAATCGCAAACGGAGTGCTATGTCCGGTTCCCAAGAATCACCGTTAGCTTGTTATGCTAGGTTATCTCAGATGAGAAATTACATGCATTCTCATTTGTCACAGGAGTCGCCAAATGATAAGATCTGCCGACTCAATCTTATTCAAAAACGATTAAGTGGCGAGTCGTCTGAACAGCGCAAGTATCGTTTAGATGTTATACGAAACCGGCTGGCTAATGAGACTCCCGTGCCTTCTCAAGAATATAAGGGTGAACACTATACATTTGCTTACACTGTATAGTTCCCCTCATCATCATATTATAAGGTGACCATAATCAGATCTGTAATGTCACTTACAACCTATATGGTTGCAAAGTTCTTATCAATATAAATGAATTAAGTCCAAACACAAGGTAATTACTGTGAACCGTTGAGGAGTTCCGTTAATCGTCCTTCGTCTTCATCATCAGACCCTTAACGACAGTCACAACCCATCCAAGTGTAAGGTTCTTATCAATACAAATTAATCAAGCCCAAACACAAGATATCTGCTGTAAACCACCGAGGAGTTCCCTCGACTGTCTTTCGTCTTCATCATCAGACCCCTAACGACAGTCACAACCCATCAAAGTGTAAAGTTTTTATCAATACAAATTAATCAAGCCCAAACACGAGGTATCTGCTGTAAACCATTGAGGAGTTCCCTTGACTGTCTTTCGGCTCCATCATCAGATCGACTCCAGGCCTTCATAAAATTGTAGTGCTGTAAAATACTTAATGAATAAATTAAGGAATGCACTAGTTGCCCTTACGATTTTTGAAAGTTCCCCTCGATTTCTCTAGGATCCCATCATCAGATCCTGACTTGGTGACAATGGGACCACCTCAGAAGTATAAGCTTTTGAACAAAAAAAGAATTTTTTAAATCGGTTCACAAACGGCGGAGTAATCGGTGAACATACATAAAAAAAAAAAAAAAAAAAACAATCATCCCGAACATAGTACCTCCTCCTTTTTTGAAGTCGGTAAAAATAAAAACTTTCCTGCAAAAGAACAGCGTACAAATCAAGTTTAAAATAACGATGGTCATTTGATCAAAAGTTCAACTGACCAAAGTCAGGAATATCAATGTTTAAATTATCTATTACACTATTGACCAAATCGTTTAAAGGTCAAAATGGATTACTGGATAAATTATTAACGAGCGTGACAGAAACGAATCGCTGCAAAACCAACTCCACGTAGTCTTGTCTGCCCTACCCCTAGAGTGTTATTTAAAATCGCGTAGGCGTGGAGGGGCGAGGCGGCCCGCGAGCTGAGAAGCAGATGGTTTTAACGCTCGCCGCCGCGCCGGCCAGCAAGCCGAAGTCGCGGTGGTGAGTGTAAAACACATCTGCGACGATAAGCTCGCATGGGACCGCCGGAGCCCCGCAGCGCCGGAGCCGTGACAGAAACCATGCCTGCTGCATGCTTGCAAGACAAGCCAATAAAATCTGCCGCAGAAATGTTTTTACCATTGTCTAATTATCCACTCGCAGGCAAATTAAAATTACATCTACCAACTTTTGATCAGTCGTTCATTTGATGTCACATACATTGGGATTCTAAAATTTTTCTAAATAAAACATTTGATCATTTAAATTTTGTTATTTCGTTTATTGTTCTTTTGAAATTTGCTCGAGAAAGTTTTGATTTTCTAATATGCAACCCGTGGGGTTTGGGTTGCATCTGTT
This sequence comes from Lithophane leautieri, assembly GCA_949152455.1. Lineage (NCBI taxonomy): Eukaryota > Metazoa > Arthropoda > Insecta > Lepidoptera > Noctuidae > Lithophane > Lithophane leautieri. The sequence continues at coordinate 19,198,057 of OX424465.1, read as the reverse complement.
ATTTAGATTAAATACAGTGCTGTTTTTAGTTATATCATATCTAGTGTGTATTGCGAGTTTCATATAATGGCCAAAAACATCGAACAAAGAGTTTGTCTTAAATTTTGCATCGCCAATGGAATTTTGTGTTCGGTGTCACTGAAAATGTTACAGAAGGCTTACAGTGAATCGACTTTATCACAAACACGTGCTTAAAAGTAGTATAAAGCGTTCAAAAGCAGTCAAGATGTAACGGAAGATTTGCGTCGCTCTGGTAGGCTATCAACGTTTGCAACTGAAGTTAACATTTTTGACCAAAAACTCAACAAATACCATCGAGCAACTACCTTATTCACCAGATATGGCTCCAGCGGACTTCTTTCTTTTTCCTAAATCCAAATTGCCACTTCGTGGCACCCGTTTTCATTCGATAGAGGAGCATGAAGATTCTTACATAAAGGAGAATTCGCAGCAAGAATTGAACTCAATTCTGGAAAAAGCGTTAAAAACATGTTTTGATGATTGAATTATTCGTTGGCGTAAGTGTATTGTTTCTGAAGGAGCATACTTTGAAGGTTATAATAGTACATTGTGATATGAGTGTGCTCTATTGGATATTACTGTCGAGGCGGTATTATTCGCGCGAGCCAGAGGCGATCGCGATAAGGTAGCCGAGAATGTAATAATCAATGCACACGCGTTTCATACGACGTTTTTCAACACATTTGCGACGAAAAAAACAGACTTGTTGTAAGAACTTATGCTACAATAACGTAACTATAGAGATGATAGATTTATAAAGTTTAACTGACCTTTGTTGCCAGGTCCTGACTATCCGGAGTTTCTTTTAAAAACTTCTATATCGCTTGGTGACAATACTTTGAATTTTGTAATTTTGTTATTAATTAACCACAACGAAAACGATAACAAATATTTATGGAAAATGGCGCCCTGGCTGGTTTTGTTTTTCCATAGGTGTAAATAAAGGCACTGGCAAAACCGTTAGACAGCCTATACAAAAAAATTTGACTTGAATAAGAAAAAAAATTACAAATTTTTTTTTACTGTAACTAAATGTACCATAGTGGACTCAAATCTATTTATTATTATTTACGCTCTTCTCCCTTACGTGAAATCACATTTTTAATAATGATTTTAACCACACAACAAAAAAGTTAAAAAATATTTATGGAAAATGGCGGCTAGTTTTGGTTTTTTCCGCTAGCGACGAGCGCGCGGAGTAAATAAAGGCACTGGTAATACCCCTGAACAGCCTATATAAAAATATAATAATGTTAATAATACATAATACGCAAATGGGGTTAGGGTAGTGAACAATATAGACTGACATAGCCACAGACGATATAAACCCTTATTTAATAGTTCAGAATGACAGAGATTCATTTGCGCGAACGCGGTGGCACACGGGCCGGCCAGCGCGGTTCGTCGGGACGGGTCAAGTGGCCTGCGCGCGTGCCAACCGCGGTCTTACCGGAAAAAAGCGCAAGTCTCTGCTCAGGTGTAAATAGAGAATGCTCATTTTTTTGTAGGATATTTCATACTAATTCAATGTATAGTATCCCACTGACGTTTAATTATGGTAAAAAAAATCTCATGCATGGGATTTTTTTCGCTTATGGTTCTTTTTTTAAATTAAAAACTTGCTTTTGAGCGCTTGTCTTTGGTAAAAAGCTTCACCAAAAACAATTTCTATTGGATACAAATTCCATGTTGCCATGATAATACTTACTTATTCCATGCTGCCATGTCATTACTCAGACTAGTAAATAGTAATCTGTGGCGCACATTACCGCACTAGTGCGGTAATATAAAGTAAAAAGCACGCTTCCATAATACGCTGCATTATGAACCTAAAAGCGGTTCAATAAGAACAACTTTACGAGCAAGTGTGTTGAAAAATAAATTTGGATGAATAACTAACATTTTGTTATTATTGATCTTTTCCCGGTACTTTCTTGACAGAGTAGTATGTATGTTCATCTGTTCCCTCATATCTTCTAAACGACTCATCACAATTTGAAATGAAATGAAATGAAATTGTTTATTCTGTAAATAGGATATTGGAATCACTTTTACACGTCATATTATAAAATATTTAAAATAAGCTAGATGAGGTCGGCGTTTCCTATCTGACTACTCTGAGAAGAAAGGCCGAAACAAACTCAGAGGTCGCAGTCTCTTTTAAAGTCCAGACATAATCTTGGTCAGACCATATGAGGACCATGTAGATTGGCGTCTGAAATGGTATTTTGAGGAAAGAACCACAACGATTTGAGTGGACCTGTCCAGTCAGTGCAAGCATTTGTCAGTAATAGTGGAGCTCAACTCAGAACTTAAGGAGCTCAACGACTCGGCGAACAATACCAAAGAAAGGACATTTGGGTAGGTCGCATAAAATACTCAAATTGCCAGACCATCGTTAAAACTAACTGAGAACGAAAAAAGAAATCAAAACAAAATTCCACATAGTCCTCACATTTACAATAATTAAAATAATACAATACTTTAAAAGTAATCATGTCATTTTGTTGTAATATTCAATAATGTCAATTTATATATAAAACTGGTGATGATTTTCCATAATATTCAAAATGTTACAAAGCTTAGCAGAGCGAGCAGTTCAATCCCATGCTTTTTTGTCTTCTAAATAATCTGAAATTTTATAGTACCCTTTTTTACAAAGTTTGGTTTTAATACAGCTTTTGAATCGTATAATGGGTAAGTTTCGAATGTCAATGGGAAGTTTGTTATAAAAGCGACAAGCGATTTGACAAATGAGGTATCGTTGGAAGCGTCTTGATCGGCCGCTGGTTATAGGCTATGTGACGTCACATTAAAAGAAAATTGCGCCCTCTAGATAACATAAAGTCGTGAACTAAAAACAAAATATTTTTTTATCATACCATGTTGGGTACGTATCAAATGAAAGAGCTTAATTATCAATTAATTAAAAAAATTAAAGTAATAAAAACTAAAACCCAACTACGAGAAATAAGTCAATCAGCTAAAAAGGTATAAACAAGACACCACCAAATAAAAGATCCGGAGTCACACGTAATTTGTTCGATTTATGCCCTAACACGTGTGACTCCGGATTTTTTATTTGTCTGTCTGTGATGTCTTGTTTATACCTTTTTAATTGATTGACTTTTTTGTCGTAGTTGGGTTTTAGTTTTTATTACTTTATTATTTACTAGCTTTTGCCCGCGGCTACGCCCGCGTGGATGTCAGAAAAAATCCCATGGGAACTTACTACCGCCCGGGATTGAAAGCACCCTATGTGTTAATCCAGTTATCTAATTGCGTAACTTATTTTCGTAACCGATTAAGACTAATCTTTTATTTTGACAGTTCAACAACATTCATTGCGTTATTTACGTTGTGGAGCAGATTTTTTTTTCAAACTTGTGAAGCAATGGATTAGAAATTTGTTTCATGCTGATTCAGATTGTGGATCGTGTATTACGCAATTAGGGTGCAAGTTATAAACTATCTGTGTGCCTTTCATCCATATCCGTTGGGCAGTTTTTGTGCCAATCCGGAACACACATCCAAACAAACAGACAAACGGACTAAAATTCTTAAAAAAATATTATCGGCATCAGACTCATTCCCACACCTCGTAGCAATTACACGGGCATTATTTCCTTTGCCCGTTATTTGTCTATGTAACGGATTGCTTAAAAAACTAAAAGTGACAATCTTTATGATTTGCTATAGCAAGTATTGCCAAGTTTCAAGTTTAATAAGTAAAGGAATAAGGGCGAATTTCCAAAAACCCTTTCTTAGTGGATTCCTACGCCCTAATAACTATCTGTGTGCCAAATTTCAGCCCAATCCGTTCAGTGGTTTGAGCTGTGACGTGGACTACCCATTTTCATCCCGTTAGGGGTAGATTTGAAAAACCCTGATACACATTATTCTTTATTTTTCGTTTTAAGTTTATGTACTGAGTTTCGAGTTAATCGGACAGTGCGTTAAAATTCTTTTATACAAACTTTGACACCCCCCAATCCTCGTTTAGGCGGTAGTTTATAAAAACTAAAAATTGCAAACTTTATAATTTACTTAGAAAAGTATTCGTGCCAAAATTTGAAGTCTATTAACTCAAGGAATAAAGTTTTTCATACAAACGAAATCCGCCCTTTTCATCCCTTTAAAAGTCGAATTTTCCAAAAGCCCTTTCTTAGTGCACGCCTAGGTCCTAATAACTATCTGTGTGCCAAATTTCAGCCCAACCCATTTAGTGATTTGAGCTGTGACGTAGACTACCCATTTTCACTCCGTTAATGGTAGATTTTTGAAAAACCCTAATACACATCATTCTTTATTTCTGGTTTTAAATATAAATACTGAGTTTCGAGTTAATCGGACATCACGTTAAAATTCTTCTATACAAATTTTGGCACCCCCCAATCCTCGTGTAGGGGGTAGTTTATAAAAACTAAAAATGACAAACTTTATAATTTACTTAGATAAGTATTCGTGTCAAAATTTCAAGTCTATTAGCTCATGGAATAAGATTTTTCATACAAACGAAATCCCCCGGTTTCACCGTCTTAGCGGTGGAATTTCGAAAAATCGTTTCTTATTGGAAACTTACTCTTCATAAAGAACACACCCTCCAAATTTCATGTCTCTCGAACCAGCGGTTTAGGCTGTGCGTTGGTATCTCAGTCACCCTTGCCTTGTATATAGATTCATTAAAATAAAATAAACTTTGACTTTGTAATGTCAATTCTAATGACTCGACTTTGTATATAGGTATGCTTTGTTTGAAGTTCTAATTCATATTTCTGAGGCATAGTATGTAAGACTATTATGTGTGTTTGAAGTACTGAAAATAAATCTTATAATATTCGAAGTAAGAAGACCGGGGAAATATGACTTGATTGAATACCTATCGGTCTTCCTGGTTTCTTTAAGGGTCTTTTCTATCTATAAAGGTACTGAATCATTAACCAAGTCGGACAGATTTATATGAAACGAACTTTTGCCAGGCCAGCGGCTTCGCCCGTGTAGATGTCGAAAATTAACCCATGGAAACCTACTACCGGGATAAAAAGTATCCTATGTGTTAATCCAGGTTATAAACTATCTGTTTGCCAAATTTCATCCAAATCCGTTCAGCCGTTTTTGCGTGATTGAGTAACAAACATCCAAACACACAAACACACAAACTCACAAACACACAAACACACAAACTTTCACATTTATAATATTAGTAGGATAATGTTCTCACCTCAAACTCTTCCACAGGGTTCAATATCCTGAATTCAATATGTTCATTGAGCGCCGCGCCGAGCACGTTGAGTACGGCGATCGTCGTGGGTTTCGTGGAGTTTTCAACAACCGAGCCGTAGTAGTCGGACTTCTGGAAAGCGAGTCCCGAGTTGTCGGCCTCGCGGACGCGCACTTCGACGCGCGCCGTGCTCGAGTACAGCCCGTCCGACGCGCGCACGCGCAGATGGTAGGCGTCCGCGAGCCCGTCGGCGCGCGCCACCGCCAGCACGCCGCCCGGCGACAGCGCGAATGCGCCGCCAGCGTCGCCCTCGATGACGTCGTACTTGATGGCGGCGCCGGGCGGCAGGTCGGGGTCGATGGCCGTCAGCGTGGCCACCGTGACGCCGCGCGACGTCGGCAGCAGCACCGTGGCTTCGTAAGCGGACCGTGCGAAGGTCGGCGGACAGTCGTTGACGTCGGTCACCTCTACGGTCACTTTTGCGACACTCCCGGACGGTAGCCTCGGCGTGCCCATGTCGATGACCTGCAACGACGAGAGTCGTAGAGCCCCGCGATCGACCGAAGCCGTCCGCTCGCGTCCCAGCCGACTCACCCTGACGCTGAACTCGTGGCGGGCGGCGCGCTCGTAGTCCAGCGCCGCCAGCACGTGCAGCGCGCCGGTGGTGGGGTCGACGCGGAACAGCGCGGCGGCGGCGGGCTGCAGGATCTCGTAGGCGCGCTGGCGGTTGGCGGGCGAGTCGGCGTCGTCGGTGAGCAGCACGAGCGGCGCGCCGGGCTCGCGCGCGGGCGCGGCGTCGGCCACCAGCGCGCCCGGCGCCGCCGCCTCCGACACGCGGCCGCGGTACTGGCGCCGCCGCAGCGCCGGCGCGAACTCGTTGCGGTCTAGCACGTGCACCGAAACGCGCGCCTGCGCCGTGCCTCCGCCCTGATGAATTCAAATAAATATTATTAGGTTTAGTAGTGCAAACTACGTATGTCCAATTATATATTGTTGCTTTAGACAGGTTTTCACTACAACGTAATTCACAAGATCTTAAGAAAGAAAGAAAAATTGGTTAATTTATCACAGAAACACGAGCATACAAAAAAGATCAACAAAAAGATTAACGCTCACCACCAAAATATATACATTGTGACGAGCATAAATTGCTTGGCAACCATAGGTATTAAAGTAATCGAATCGCAACCCGTGAAATACTTAATAGTGAGTAGTTCCGGTGGCTATCTGTGGTCTTCATCATCAGTTCCACTTCACCGAATGGTGCTTTTAGATAGTAACTGTACGAGTTACAATAAAAAATACCCAGATCGCTATAGGTGTACCTACAATATTTGAAGACCTGATGACAAATGGGACCATCCCGGAAATATACCCTTCCAAATAAAAAAAGAATTTTGCAAATCGGTGAATAAATGACAGAGTTATGCCCGGACATACATAAAAAAACGCACCACCGGTTTTTCAAATTGATTGTGAAAATCATATCAATTTATCGTAAAATAAACGATTTTCTAAAATATTTTACGAAACAAAAACAAAACCTAGAAATTGTAAGCTGAGGAAAGAGTAACATAGTTTGTAGGGGGCAAGACAAACGTATGTTAGTCTTTCCCCAAGTCAGAATTAATTAACATTTTCTTGATGGAATATTTTTCTTCAGACTTAGACTAAACTCAGACACAACGCAAAAAAAAAAAAATTGTGTAATGTAAGTACAGTACGTATGCGATCTAAATGCATTTAGGAACGGAGGTTGGATATTCCGCCCATACGCACCAAGCGGTATGCCGAATCCTTCATCGTACGTACTGCTGAAGAGTGGAATTCTTTCCCTGCGTTTGATTGTCAAAATAATGCTCGAATTTCAAAGCATGTTCGAGAAAATATTATTTTGTTGCTTTAAGTACATATTATTATTATGTTTGTATGTATTTTTTTTTAAAGTAGATTATTTCGCAGTACCAGTGTCTCAACGTGCGCACCGAGGCACAATAATGCTAGCGGTGCAAAATGCAATGTTCCCCGCGCATAGAGTTTAGCGACCCGTCGTTTTCACAGCGCCGTAGCAATAACTTGTTTTCTGTATAACTAATGTTAGAAGTCATTGTGATTCTGAATAGACTTTATCTTGTAGAATTTCATTTCTCCAACCACGATACTCTTAAGGTCCCAAAACACTTGCTTGATTATTCTCCTTATTAATACACCTATGCTAAAATCTTTATAATTGCATAAAAGTTTATTTTATCATTTACTAGCTGTTGCCCGCGACTTCGCCCGCGTGGATGTCGGTTATTTATATTAAAACCTTACTCGTAAACCACTCTATCCGTTGGTATGAAAATCGGTGCAGTAGTTTTTGAGTTTATCGCATACAGGACGACAGACAGACGCGGCGGAGGACTTTGTTTTATAATACGTACCTAAGGATAATTTTTACCTCAAAAGTAGGGCAAAAAACTTCTTCATGAGACCCGGTTTTTATTTATTTTTTAATTTGTTTTAAGTTTTTCTTGCACAACATTACAGAATATAATCCTAAGGCGTTGTACAGAATCCTGCCAGGGTTGCGGGAAAGTCCGAAAGGGATACCGGGACCTTGGCAACAGGCAAATGAAGGAACACGGGTGAGTTTTAGTCAGTAAAAGTCTGACACGCCCTTCCGCTCCGCCCAGAGCGGGAGAAGTCATTGGATGATTTCCCACGGTCAAAAAAAAAAGGCGTTGTACAGAACAAAATAGAAACTAAAAAGTGACACACATACGTAGGTTGAGTAAAATACAAATCAAAAAAATAAAATTTAAACACGAGAAATAACAAATTAGCAAATGAAATAACACTTATCTAATTACAAATTGCAATCAAAAGAAAAAAAAAAAACTTTATAATTATCTTTCATACATCTTCTCACAAAATCTTATACATTCACGACACAAATCTATCCATTTCCCAGCAAACAAGTCACATTCCTTTATGTGGGGTAGGAAAGTATGTTAGTCGTACCCCACCTCACCCTACATTAAAAATGTAAAAAATCGATTTTAAACAAACTTCTTTCATAATTAATGTGCATTAATAAACATTTTGGTTTGAACAAAGACGCGTCTAGTCAAGAAAATATCAAAAAGTTTGTGAACTGCCTGTCATCATTGTCCTTTTCAGAAATATATGAAACGGAAGACACGGACACTGCATTTAATTACTTTCGTGACATTTAATAAAGGTAAAAGTAACTATTAAGCCCCTGAAACATAAAAGGATGACTAAAGGTATTTAAAAAAAAATGTGTAAACAAGCGGCGTCTATAAGTACCAAAAATATCGTTTATCAACAGCAAATAAAAACCAACATAGAAATACCTACAGCAAATATACCACAACCCTAAAACGTTGTATGTTATAAGCGCAAAAGGTAGAAAGCACACGTTATCTGTCCCAATCCAATAACATATGTACTGCCTGGAAAATAATCAAAAGTAACAGTAATGACATAAAAAATGTACAAGACATGAACGAAATTAAATTGGACCAACCAACTTACACACAACCAGAAACAATAACTGACATTTTTTGAATTTTTTTATTGACATTATAAATAAGACCACTGACCCATAATTATCTTGACTTCACGCCACCGATAGCTCACCTTCCAAATACTATTTTCTCAAACATGCTTGGAAATTCGAGCATTATTTTGACAACCTTCTTCGAGATAAATCAAAATTGCTGTACTGGTAAAAAACAAGTGACGATGCGGCCAGCAAAGTTACTATGAAAACCCATATCTGGCGTGTTTAGCGGCCAAATAAATTACAATGAAAACTCATATCTGTCGTGTTATTTAAAAATGGAACGAACTTTTTACTTCAACACACGGCAACCAAGGAGGTAACTTATCAAAGATTTTATTTAAATTTCGAATTGGCTTGCAAATAGAGCAAAGAAGAAACAAATTAACATATTGGCGCATGAAAAATGATAGTTATTCGTCATTGATTCTGGAACTTCTATTTAATTTACTCAGTTTGAATTTCCGCGCGTTGTTTGAGAAAAGTACTATACAAGCCTTGGCCGCAATCAGGAATTGATGGACTCACGCATGAGTGCCTCGGCTTCGCCTCGGCCCTCATTTTCACGATCGTCCATCAATCCCCTTATTGCAGGCCGCGACAGTAATGTACTATTTTTTGACTCCAACCAATGAGAGGACTATTTTCAAAACATTCTTTAAAATTGACCAATTCGATTGGGTACCTATGATGACATAAACACCAAAATTTTGAAAGTGTTATTATTATTTACAACACTTAATAGATTCAGGTCATTCATTAAATAATAATAACACTGTGGCGGTACCTACATCGCCACATGCGAACTACGCAAGACCTGACGTCACACAAAAATCCTAACGTCACATAAATCCTGCATCGCGCAATTAAGGTTCACCGTGCAATGGATATATACATATACAAGAACCCGACATCAATCGTTAGGCAGTTGCCCGCCAGACACAACAACCGTCTGGTCGGAGGATCCTCCCTGTACGGTGAAACCATACACTATTGACGACTAAGCATTTTTACGTTACCTCATTAATGAATATTAATTGAGCAAGTAGTACTCGATTAGCGGTCATCGCGTGTGCTCCCTCGCTCCTTTATATTATAACCTTTGGTCCGTTAAATATATTTTGTTTTAACTTAAGCTCAGCAGTATCATTGACTATCTTCCAACCTTCTACATGGTCCGTCGAGCTATCGGGTGGGACCTCGCGAGTTATAGTATTCGTTTTTCTTTGGGGAGTTACGTTTATTTAGAATCTTGTGAGTAATCTCATTCGGAAATCAGCATATCGGATAACAGTGATACGTGTAAACTGTGTGGACATAGTTTCGTAACTGCAGAACTTTAGCAAAGTATTTCTAACAAAACCCTGTAGCAGCACAGGGTGGAGTTGCAATACTAGAGTATACGAGCAACCTTCCTGAGCATCCCGAGCAACGGAAAAACAGCGCTTAAAGCACGAAGCAATCAGCATCCGGAGTAGCAAGCAGCAAATCGGTATTTACAACAGCAGCACTCGGTATCTACAGCAGCAGGACGACAGTGTCCCGATATAGCAGAGCATCAGCATTCCGAGTGCAACAGCAGCAAACCAGCGGCAGTCAAAAGCCAGTATTGTTCAAGTAAGATCTTTCCTTTTTTACTTCAAAAACTAACTATCAGCAAAATGGAGGATCTTTACTATCAACAAATTGAACTTAGCGAATTAATACGGAAAATACCGACAAATATAAAAAAGGATAGCGCCGATAGGAAATCTGACGACTATTTCAAAAGGCGTTTAGAGATGTTAGAAAAGTATTGGTCAGACTATCAGGACAATCACTTAGGTATGTGTGAATACGGGGTCAAAGATCATACGTACTTTAAAAACTCCGAGCATGAACAGGTTAGCAAGCATTATACAGCCACCAAAACTCTAATCAGCGAACAACGCCTGCAGTTATCTGGCAAGCTAACGCCTTTGAGAACCGTTAGGAGTACTCCAGCGATCCAAGAGGAGCAAGAAGAAGCTGAACAAGAAGCAGGGCCATCGGGTTATGAGCAACCAAGAAAAGTGAGCAGTTTACGTACCACGGAATCAAGAGGGTCAGCTAGCAAATTGGATGATCAGATACGTAAGCAAGCAGCTAATTTCAAAGCGTTCAAGAGATCAGCGGGTTTTATCGACCTAGACTCCATGTCAGAAAAATGGGAAATGGAGGACGCACTACGAACTCTACAAGCACGCTGGACACAAATCGACTCACTGCATTGGGAGATCGATAGCGAGATCGGTGGAGAGGATGATGATTACGAGGCTGTCTATACACAGCACGAGCGAGCATATATTCATTTGAAAAGAATGATCAACAAAAAGCTTTGGAGTGTATCACATAGAGAGCACTCCACACCCAAAATGGACATCCCTGTATTTTCAGGAAATTATCAGCACTGGACGTCATTCAAAGACCTATTTACCGAAGCTATTCACAGAAACCCAACCTTGTCGCAAGCGCAAAAAATGCAATTTTTGAAAGGAAAGGTCAGGGGTGAGGCAGAAGGACTCATTCAACATCTTCCCATAAGTTCTAGTAACTATGATACATGTTGGGAAATCTTAAATCATCGGTATAACAACAAAAAGCTCATCTTTACATCAATCATAAATACTATGTTAGGTTTATCTAACATGCAGCATCAAACAGTAGGTCATATTAAAAAACTGCATGACGTAGCGCAAGAAAGCTTACATGCCATACGGAACTTAGGGATTGATATCAGCACTTGGGATCCGCTTCTCGTGCATTTATTGTCACAGAAGCTTGATAGCGAAACCTACGGAGACTACATAGACTCCCTTAAAAATTCCAGAGATCTACCGGTTTTGCAGGATTTCTTGGACTACTTAGAAACTAAATTTACGAGCCTGGAAACATCCCGCAGGAAGCTAGATCAAGCATCACCGAAATCAAACAATCATACAAATAACGATCTTCCTGAAAATCAAAAAGCAAGGCGATACAACTTTGCTAATAAATTCAACAAGCCGCATTCAAAAGCATTACACGTGTCAATCAGCAAATGTCAATTTTGCGGTCAACAACATGCCATGTTCAATTGCGAAAAATTTTTGCAGTTGCCTAATGAAGCAAAATTAAAAACAGCTGCAAAACTAAAATTATGCCAAAATTGTTTATTTGACCATAATGGCAAACAATGCATTTCCGTTAGGCGATGTCGCAAATGTGACGGAAATCACCACTCCGTTTTACATGACGCCTGCTCAAAAAAATATATCGCAATCGAATAGCGTTGCAACAACAACGGCTGACCCAAATCCGCAAGACAATGTCGCAATGACTGCGCATGTGTCACACAATGATCTAGGAACGAATGAAGTTTTGTTAGCAACAGCCTTGATTAAAGTTACAGCGATCGATGGATCGTATCATGTCTTAAGGGCTCTCATTGACCCGGGATCACAAGTTTCTCTGATCAGAGAAAGTGCAGCGAAGAAGTTAGGATTACGAAGATCTAAATTCAACGGATTAGTATTCGGGGTAGGCGAAGTCAAAAACAACTGTAACGGTGTGGTCGCACTAAGTTGCTTCTCTACACATAACGACTTTACGTTTAACACCGACGTCCTTATCATGAAAAACCTACTAAAGGATATCCCGTACAAATCCTTTGACACATCGAAGTGGTCCGACATAGAAAATCTTAAATTAGCTGATCCATATTTTAACCATAGCCGTCCAGTGGACTTATTACTAAGCGCTCAAGTTAATGGCTTGATATTATTAGGAGGATTGATCAAAGGAGAGAGCTTATCGCAACCTGTGTTACAAGAAACACAGCTTGGGTGGATTATATACGGCGGTGGCCAAATATCATCACTTCAATGCAACGTCATCATGAATAATATTCACGATATTCAGCAGTTTTGGGAGATCGAGGATATAAGCGAAGATACAAACTTAACGTTGGAAGATCAAGAATGTGTCGACTTCTATTCATCTACAACAAAACGTCGTGAGGACGGAAGGTACGAAGTAAGATTGCCACTAAAAGCTGATATAAATGAAAAACTAGGTTCATCGAAAGAGATGGCCATAGCACAGTTCCAAAATATGGAACGAAAATTTAGCAAACAACCCATTTTAGCAGAACAATACAAAGCATTCATTAGTGAGTACATTGCCTTAGGACATATGGTACCTAGTAACAGCAAAAATAACAAACCAGCACTATCATGTTACTTACCGCACCATTCCGTGCAACGAGCAGAATCAGCAACTACGAAGCTACGGGTAGTCTTTAACGCGTCAGCAAGGACGTCAAGCGGATATAGCGTGAATGACCTGATGAACAAAGGCCCAAATTTACAACAGGACCTACAAGAACTGATTTTGAAGTGGCGTCAATATCGTTTTGCTTACACATCGGATATCGAGAAAATGTACAGGCAGATATTGGTGACTGAACAACATCAGCAATATCAGCAAATCGTATGGAGGTATGCATCAGATCAACCTCTGCAAACGTACAAACTTAACACCGTCACTTACGGGACTAAATCAGCACCATTTCTAGCAATGATGACCCTGAAACGTCTAGCCTCGGATGAACGAAGAAACTATCCGGAGGCTGCGAAGATATTAGAAGAGTCATTTTATATGGATGACCTGGTCCATGGATCACACTCCATTGAAAAAGGAAAGCAGCTTATCGATGATCTTAACAGATTATTAAAATCAGGAGGTTTTTCACTAAGAAAATGGTCTGCAAACCATTCAGAACTCCTTCAAAATATAGAAAAAAGCAGCAGCAGTAACGGCGATATAATTTTTAACTTTAAAACAGAAAGTACATCAAAAACATTGGGTCTTCGCTGGAATTCTAAGGATGACATGTTTACTTTCAAATACAACATAGCTAAACCAAACGCAAAAGTAACGAAACGCCTACTTTTATCGGAAATATCAAAAGTATTCGACCCGTTGGGATGGTTGTCACCACTCACAACAAAGCTAAAGCTGATATTCCAAAGGCTCTGGTTAAACAAAATGCATTGGGATGAAGAAGTTCCTGCAAACATCAAAGCAGAATGGGTAGCTATTCAAGCGGACATGGAATACTTAAATCAATACAAAATACATACAACGAACTGAATTTGCAGCGGAAATGATGTCATTACGGAAACACAGTGCATTAAGTAGCAGAAGTAGTCTATTAAAGCTTAATCCTTTTATTGATCACGAGGGGATTCTACGAGTCAAAGGCCGGTTGAGCAAAGCAAACATGAGTATGGAAATGAAGCATCCTGCTATATTGCCTCATAACAGTCGGCTGACTACTCTAGTAATTCAACAAGCTCATCAGCTCACCTTTCATGGTGGACCGCGATTAACTTTATTTAACCTTAGACAGAAATACTGGATTATCGCCGGAAATAAAGCTGTAAGAAAAGAAGTGAGAAACTGCGTTACATGTAGAAAAAATGAGCCCAAAATACAGCATCAATTGATGGGAGAGTTACCCGTAGCAAGAAGCAACCCCGCCCCACCATTCTATCACACTGGAGTGGATTATACAGGTTATGTAGATGTTAAAAGTAACAAGGGACGGGGAATTAAGACCACTAAAGGATATATTGCGCTGTTTATTTGTCTAGCAACCAAAGCTGTCCATCTAGAGCTTGTATCCAACTTAAGCAGTTCTGGGTTCTTAGCAGCATTACGACGAATGGCAGCCAGAAGAGGAGCGCCTCGTCATCTTTACAGCGATAACGGGACGAATTTTGTGGGCGCTAATAGAATGCTACAGGAAACCTATCACGATTTCGAAAATGTATATAATCGTAACTTTTTTGCGGAGCTAGCAGATCAAAATATAGAATGGCACTTCAATGCCCCTTCTTGGCCTAGTGCCGGGGGTCTATGGGAGCGAGCCATTAGAAGCTTAAAACATCACCTCAAGCGAGTAATAGGAGAGCAAAACTTAACCTTTGAAGAGTTCAGCACTATCTTAGCGCAGGTGGAGGCTTGTTTGAACTCTAGGCCTTTATGTGCCTTATCGGAAGATATCGAAGATTTGAATGTCCTGACTCCGGCTCACTTTTTGACCGGAAGGTGCGGAACTGCCATAATTGAAACTGAAACAGATGCTCGAACTAGATGGTATTTATCAGCTAAAATAGTAAACGACTTATGGAAGAAATGGAGAGCGGAGTATCTAACTCAGTTATCCATAAGAAGCAAATGGCGAAGCATTGAGCGGAATATTAATATCGATGAGTTAGTAACCATCCAGGACGATAATCTGCCACCTGGAAAATGGATGATGGGCAGAGTTATAGAAACTCATCCAGGTCAAGACGGGTTAGTTCGGGTAGTAACTCTAAAAACAAAAAGTGGAATAATTAAAAGGCCGGTTGTGAAACTGTCAGTCTTGCCAATTCCGTCTACTTCAAGTAATACGGTAGATAAAAATGTTAATCAAGCAAATAACGTTACCTCAAAAGAGCCGGACGTGCGGATTAGAAGCAGCAAAACTAAACCTAAATTCATATCGTTAGCAATGTCGTTAATCTTTTTTATTTCAATGATAACATCGTCTCACGCAGCTTTTAACATATCAGCGTTGCCTAGCAACAATTCGCTGTATTTTGAGTCAGTAGACAACATGCAAGTTATTCGAGACAAATGGAATTTAATTGTTTATTACGATATGAGCCCTTATTGGGAAGGAAATACTGCCGCCACGAAGTTCTTGGACTATTTAGAAAGGCTCTGTGCATCCCTAAACGATAAGAGTCACTGTAATATGATCACGCTTCAATTAAATCACGACTTCAAAGAAATACAGCACTATAATCAACTTATGATTAAGCAGCACTTTGATGTGCGCTCCAGACAGCGTCGCGGGCTAATTAATGGAATTGGTTACGTGGCCAATAGCTTGTTCGGAGTATTAGACGAACGATTCGCCGAACAGTACAAAAAAGATATACAGCTTGTAAAACAAAACGAGGGGCATCTTAATAAATTGTTAAGAAATCAGACCTCTATCATTGAGGCAGAATACAACGTGTTAAAAAGAACCGAGCAAACTATCCAATTACAACATAAAACAATAAACAAACACTTGAATCAATTGGATAATGCTGCCTTTGCTATTAAGCAAGAAGTTGAAGGTTTAGCTAAAACGCAAGATTTTGCTCTATCAGCAATTACAACTATCAATTTGCTTCAAAATCTCAAAAGGATCCAGGATACTCTGTTAGATATCATCACGGATATTTACCACGGGAAATTTAACGCTCACCTGTTAACTCCAGATCAGTTACAGCGGGAGTTACAATTCATTTCTGGACAACTAACAAAGGATACTACTCTGCCCGTGGACAACTTACAGTCCGACCTAAAACATGTTTACAGTATGTTGAAGGTAAAAGCGAGAATGATGGAAGAGTACTTCATATTTGAGATAACTTTTCCATTGACCAGCAGAGACAGCTATAAGATTTATAAAATCACTAGCTTTTGCCCGCGGCTACGCCCGCGTGGATGTCAGAAACAATCCCATGGGAACTTACTACCGCCCGGGATTGAAAGCACCCTATGTGTTAATCCAGTTATCTAATTGCGTAACTTATTTTCGTAACCGATTAAGACTAATCTTTTATTTTGACAGTTCAACAACATTCATTGCGTTATTTACGTTGTGGAGCAGATTTTTTTTTCAAACTTGTGAAGCAATGGATTAGAAATTTGTTTCATGCTGATTCAGATTGTGGATCGTGTATTACGCAATTAGGGTGCAAGTTATAAACTATCTGTGTGCCTTTCATCCATATCCGTTGGGCAGTTTTTGTGCCAATCCGGAACACACATCCAAACAAACAGACAAACGGACTAAAATTCTTAAAAAAATATTATCGGCATCAGACTCATTCCCACACCTCGTAGCAATTACACGGGCATTATTTCCTTTGCCCGTTATTTGTCTATGTAACGGATTGCTTAAAAAACTAAAAGTGACAATCTTTATGATTTGCTATAGCAAGTATTGCCAAGTTTCAAGTTTAATAAGTAAAGGAATAAGGGCGAATTTCCAAAAACCCTTTCTTAGTGGATTCCTACGCCCTAATAACTATCTGTGTGCCAAATTTCAGCCCAATCCGTTCAGTGGTTTGAGCTGTGACGTGGACTACCCATTTTCATCCCGTTAGGGGTAGATTTGAAAAACCCTGATACACATTATTCTTTATTTTTCGTTTTAAGTTTATGTACTGAGTTTCGAGTTAATCGGACAGTGCGTTAAAATTCTTTTATACAAACTTTGACACCCCCCAATCCTCGTTTAGGCGGTAGTTTATAAAAACTAAAAATTGCAAACTTTATAATTTACTTAGAAAAGTATTCGTGCCAAAATTTGAAGTCTATTAACTCAAGGAATAAAGTTTTTCATACAAACGAAATCCGCCCTTTTCATCCCTTTAAAAGTCGAATTTTCCAAAAGCCCTTTCTTAGTGCACGCCTAGGTCCTAATAACTATCTGTGTGCCAAATTTCAGCCCAACCCATTTAGTGATTTGAGCTGTGACGTAGACTACCCATTTTCACTCCGTTAATGGTAGATTTTTGAAAAACCCTAATACACATCATTCTTTATTTCTGGTTTTAAATATAAATACTGAGTTTCGAGTTAATCGGACATCACGTTAAAATTCTTCTATACAAATTTTGGCACCCCCCAATCCTCGTGTAGGGGGTAGTTTATAAAAACTAAAAATGACAAACTTTATAATTTACTTAGATAAGTATTCGTGTCAAAATTTCAAGTCTATTAGCTCATGGAATAAGATTTTTCATACAAACGAAATCCCCCGGTTTCACCGTCTTAGCGGTGGAATTTCGAAAAATCGTTTCTTATTGGAAACTTACTCTTCATAAAGAACACACCCTCCAAATTTCATGTCTCTCGAACCAGCGGTTTAGGCTGTGCGTTGGTATCTCAGTCACCCTTGCCTTGTATATAGATTCATTAAAATAAAATAAACTTTGACTTTGTAATGTCAAAGTCAAAGTCAAATAATTTATTTCAAATAGGCACATAAAAGGCACTTTTGAACGTCAATGATAAACAAACAAAGAAATAGAATTGATTCTAGTTGCCCATTCCAAAAGGTAGATTTCGTATGGAGAAGAATGGGCAAGAAACTCCACCGTTACTCTTTTCAAAAATGTTTACAATATTTTGTATACATGAATTATATAATTATATGTGAAGACCATGCACCCACAATAAGATTACTGTCCCACAAAAGGCAAAAAAAATAATTATAAATGGAGCAATGACAAATAAATCAGTTATGTGATAGGTACATGGTGCTCACATATTTACAAACATTGTAAAAGTATACGATATTACAATATTCCTAACATCTTTACAAGTAATACTAATAAGTCAGTGCGTGATTCCATGCAATCACAGAGTGTAAAAATCTATGACATACAAATAATAAAATATACAACTAAATTAGCAACCAGTTTGATTTTGTCCAGACTCTAAATTGTCCTATGGAGCAAGACCAGCATGTTTCCAAGCATTCTTATCCTGGATATAATCCTCTAATTTGTAATAAGCTTGTTTACAAAGTGTACTTTTTATATGAGTTTTAAATTTTCTTTCATTTAATTGCAATATATCACAAGGTATTTTGTTATAGCATTTAACGCAGTACCCCATAAAAGATGTTTGTACTTTAGCTAATCTGAAAAATGGTTGATCTATTTTATCTTTATTTCTAGTATTAAAATTATGTCTGTCACTTATTTTCTTAAATAGATTTAAATTTTTTCTTACATACATAATATTCTCATAAATAAATTGGCAAGGTACCGTCATAATATTAATCCTTTTAAATAGTTCCCTGAGAGATTCGCGGCGACATATATTATAAATGGCTCTGACAGCTCTCTTTTGCAAAATAAAGATGGATTCAATGTCAGCAGCCCGACCCCACAGTAAAATGCCATACGACATAATGCTGTGGAAGTAACTGAAATAGACCAAACGCGCGGTTTCTACATCTGTTAACTGTCTTATCTTTCTGACAGCATAAGCGGCCGAGCTTAACCGCCCCGCAAGAGATTTTATATGAGGTCCCCACTGTAATTTCTCGTCTAGCGTGATACCCAGGAAAACTGTTTCATTAATAAACTCTAGTTTTTCTCCATTCAATATGATGTCACATTCGCTACTTCTAACATTAGGTAATGTAAATCGAATACATTTGGTTTTTTTTTCATTGAGTACCAAATTATTTACCGTAAACCAATCTTGGACCTGAAGAATAGAGCTATTCACGTCGTCAAGATTTTGTGATCGTCGATTTATTTTAAAAATCAATGATGTGTCATCTGCAAATAACACCATCTTCGGTTGATTTAGAAGTAATTGGGGTAAATCATTAATATAAACTAAGAAGAGGAATGGACCTAATATCGAGCCTTGAGGAACGCCCATTGCCATTTCAGACCCCAATGAGTTTACGCCGTTTACTTGAACTTTAACTTTCCTATCTTTCCTATCTTTCAGATATGATGTCAATTCTAATGACTCGACTTTGTATATAGGTATGCTTTGTTTGAAGTTCTAATTCATATTTCTGAGGCATAGTATGTAAGACTATTATGTGTGTTTGAAGTACTGAAAATAAATCTTATAATATTCGAAGTAAGAAGACCGGGGAAATATGACTTGATTGAATACCTATCGGTCTTCCTGGTTTCTTTAAGGGTCTTTTCTATCTATAAAGGTACTGAATCATTAACCAAGTCGGACAGATTTATATGAAACGAACTTTTGCCAGGCCAGCGGCTTCGCCCGTAATATCTAACCGCGTGGAATAAATAAATTTACTTAAATGTTAATATTATGACAAAAAATGATTAATTACACTAGTATATGGATTTGAATATCACGTTCTAAGATATATATATATATAGATAGATAAGATATTGTTCACGGACAAAAACAAACTTTGACTTTGTAATGTCAATTCTAATGACTCGACTTTGTATATAGGTATGCTTTGTTTGAAGTTCTAATTCATATTTCTGAGGCATAGTATGTAAGACTATTATGTGTGTTTGAAGTACTGAAAATAAATCTTATAATATTCGAAGTAAGAAGACCGGGGAAATATGACTTGATTGAATACCTATCGGTCTTCCTGGTTTCTTTAAGGGTCTTTTCTATCTATAAAGGTACTGAATCATTAACCAAGTCGGACAGATTTATATGAAACGAACTTTTGCCAGGCCAGCGGCTTCGCCCGTGTAGATGTCGAAAATTAACCCATGGAAACCTACTACCGGGATAAAAAGTATCCTATGTGTTAATCCAGGTTATAAACTATCTGTTTGCCAAATTTCATCCAAATCCGTTCAGCCGTTTTTGCGTGATTGAGTAACAAACATCCAAACACACAAACACACAAACTCACAAACACACAAACACACAAACTTTCACTTTTATAATATTAGTAGGATACCAGTTCCTCAGCAAGTTCAAATTGATATGATTAGGGTACTACCAGTTGCGGATTTCGTAGCTATTAGTTTGAAAAAAGATGCGTTCTTCACAATGTCGTTTATGGAGCTCCAATTATGTCTGCATAATGATCACTCATATTTGTGTCAAGCCAACAAACCGATTAACCATTTAAGCATCGATGAAAAATTCTGCAAACTGGACAACAAATTAAAACAATGCGGTGTAATTAAATCCCCTTGTCAAGACAGCTGGCTCGAACTGAATGATCCGTCGAGGTATATGTATTTTTGCTGCAACACCTACTCAGTGAGGATTATATGTCATGATCAAGTTTCCTTTAAACAAGTGACTGGAGTCGGAATTATTGACCTAGGTCCGAAATGCATAATAAAAAGTAAAGATTTTACTTTATATTCAAATGCCATATCAGCAAATACACTTAATTCAAACTATGAAATTCCGACCCCTCAGATAGCAGAATTAAATCATATGGTTAATATATCATTATCTCACTACATCGCCTACGAAGATCCACTGAACAGCACATTAGTGGATCTGGGAGAACGAATAGAACAACTGAAGTCTGCCAATACTAACTTACCAGATTACACTCTGTCCACACACAACATTCATCAGTATATTATTTGCTACGGCCTGCTGGGTGTAGCCGTTTTATTGGCGTCATACTTCTTATGGAGAAGGTGCCGTGCAAGCTCTTCAGTGGAGCTATCACAAAGTGTGGCAAACAGTGTTGTGTTCTCGCGAAAGCAGAGTACGGCTGACCGTCAGCCCAGTGAAGTGAATATAACTAGTGAGGGCACTAACCCTAAACGAGACGTATCTACGTCACCTATGTCTAAAACATGTCGCTTTAGACTAGAAGATGTGTAACTTTTGGCCCGGGAGCATGTACGGTGAAACCATACACTATTGACGACTAAGCATTTTTACGTTACCTCATTAATGAATATTAATTGAGCAAGTAGTACTCGATTAGCGGTCATCGCGTGTGCTCCCTCGCTCCTTTATATTATAACCTTTGGTCCGTTAAATATATTTTGTTTTACCTTAAGCTCAGCAGTATCATTGACTATCTTCCAACCTTCTACACTCCCTTTTCTATGGAGTATGAGTGAACTTTACACCCTGTTCCTCATACCCCTAAAACACTTTCAAAATTTTACACACATGTCCTAAAGGATTCAAAATGTCAGTATTGGAGAGTATAGAAATCGTAAAAAATAATACAGCTAACGTTACAATGTTTAACGAATTAAATACCAGTATTCCAAGGTCGCCTTTGTTGCGATTGTTCGTTCGCCCCTTATCGCGCTTATCGAACTGATAACGATCCAAGCCAAGTAGCGCCGAGCAGCAATCCTATATAAGTAGGGGTGGCGGGCGATTTGATTCACTTCCCCTTGGTTCGTTCGTACAAGATCCTCCATCTCGATATAAGGATTCCCACAATCCGCCAGTTTCTAAAACGCCTTTCAAAGCGTTATTTCAGAATGATTCCGTGCTATGGGACTATGTAGGGACCATGGGACATTTTCTGTGGTTTTCATAACAATAATTACTTACCTATGTAAAAACATAATGTTTATGCAAATTAACATTTTTGAAATTTAATTTATTTACCATGTTGATTGCGGTGACCGTTAAATTGTAGAAGTTCTGAGTCTCATAGTCGAGCGGCGCGGCAGTGGCGAGCAGTCCAGCGGCCGGGTTGAGGCGGAACAGACCCTCGCCGCCCTCCAGCGAGAACCACGGCGCGCTCGCGCTGCGCACGTCCAGCGCGGCCAGCGCCGTGCCGGCCGGCTCGTTCTCGAACACCTCGCACACCAGCTCGGCGGCGGCGAAGCGAGGCGGCGCGTCGTCCGGCTCCACCACCAGCACGTGCAGCGGCAGCGACGCGGCGCGCGCGGCCGGCGGCGGGTTGGCGGCGCGCACGTGCAGCGTGTAGTCGCGCGGGCCCGCGGGCGGCAGCGCGCGCGCCAGGCGCACGTCGCCCAGCGCCGCGTCCACCGCGAACACGCCGCCCGCGTCGCCGCCCACCAGCGAGTACACGATGCGCGCCGCGTCGCCCGCGTCGGGGTCCGCGGCGCGCAGCGCGGCCACCAGCGCGCCGGCCGGGGCCCCGCGCGCCAGGCGCACCTCGGCCAGGCGCCGGCCCCACGCGGGCGCATGCTCGTCCGCGTCGTGCACGTGCACCGTCACCCGCGCGTATGCGAGCGACGCTTTCGGAGCTTGATCGCGCGCCCACACGGTGAGCTCGTGAACCGCAGCGCTCTCTCTGTAATTAAATAATCGAAAATTATACTATATGGAAAGTTTAAGTGACGCGTGTCTGGTCTCTGTATCGGTGGTTTGTTGATCGCTCACCTGTCGAGCGGGTGCGCGAGCTCGAGCACTCCGCTGAACTCGTGCAGGCGGAACAGCCGGGCCGAGGCGGGCGCGCGCGCGGCATGCACGCCGTACAGCAGGCGGCTGGCGCCCGCTCCCGCCGCACTCGCCCGCAGCGCCACCAGCGCCTCGCCCACTCGTGTTGCCTCGGAAGTCTCTACGACGTATTCCTCTCGTGTAAACGACACTCCCCCTTCGTTTGCATCGTTGATAACGGTTATATTCACCTGTAAATATGGTCAGGTAAAATGACAGTTCCATGAACGCAGCAAGGGACAAACCATTCCGCGATTTCTTACCAGAGCGTACACCACATGCAGGCCGTCGGTGACAGAGATATTCAGGGAATATTGTGACTGTCGCTCCCAAAATAGACGACGTGCCAGTACCAAGCTACCATCTTCTCTTCCGATGTAAAACTCTTGCCGAGGGTCGCCATCTACCAGTGTGGATAAAAATAATTATAAATTGATATTTTTGTTTGTTGTCGGTCGTCGTTTAGATTTAGACGGTATTTTATTTGGTGTAGATAAGTGTTAACTATGAAACCCGTGACTGGTTTTGTACCCGATATAGTGTAGTAGAGAGCATCGCCGTCGGGGTCGGTGGCCTGCAGGACGGCGAGTAGGAACCCGGGCGCGTCCAGCTCGGCCACCTGCAGGGGCGGCGGCGGGGCCAGCTCGGGCGGGCCCCCGGCCCCGCGCGCCACGCCGCGCACGCTGGCGCGCGACACGCTGCAGCGCGGCCGCGGCGCGCCGTCACACGCGCGCACCTGCGTCACACACAACTGTTAGCCGATCTTCACCGACAAGTTCCTGTTAGATGGTTGACCTGAGCAGTCAGCAGGAGTACCGTGACGTCGTAGGAGTCGCCGGGTGACAGTGCCAGGCGCGGCGCCATGTACAGGCGGCCAGTGTCGGCGTGCACACGCAGCAGGCCGCGCGCGGCTCCACGGGCACGCGCCCAGTAGCGCACGGTGCCGTTGGCGCCCTCGTCCGAGTCGAACGCGACCACCTGTCAGAGGAACGGTACCGTGAGACCGACACTCGTACTGCGGTTGTGATATTTCAAGTCATGCAGGGACATGCGAGTGAAGCCTCACCGTGGCGACGTAGAGGCCGACGGGCGCGGGGTCGTCGTAGAGGTCCCAAGGCGCGCGCGCCCCCGAGCCCTCCTCGTCGTCGTCGGCCTCCCACTCCGTGCTGCTCTCGTCAGCGGCGGGCTGCACCTCGTCGCCAGACGCGTCACCCTGTAAGGAACACACGCTGCTGCACACTAACACTCCACACACAGTATTGTTAGAACTCGCCCGGTCATGACACTTCTCGAGGCTTAGGCTTGGTATAAAAGCATCATCCTATGACGTTAATAAATAATACCACTGCACACATTACTCATAAATGTTAAAGCATGCATGAGCTTTGATAATATTATGTAAACTTGACCGCTACAATATAGAGTGGGCGAGGGTACCTGTGGCAAGGCGCGCACGTTGGGCTCGTGGGGGGCCGGGGACGCGGCGAGCGCGAGCGGCGCGGGCACGTGGATGTCGTAGAAGCGCTGCGCGAACACGGGCGCGTGGTCGTTGATGTCGCGCAGACGCACGGCCACGCGCGCCGTGCTGGCCAGCGCGCCGTCTGACGCCTGCACCTCGAGCGCGTGGCTGGCCGCAGCCTCGCGGTCCAGTGCACGACCAGTCGTCACTATCTCACCTACACAAAAAAAAAACATAATGAACACAAGCAACCTTCCCCAGCCTCGCACCTGTGCGATCTACTGATGTGGCGACAATCATTCTGAAATATCGAAATTACTGTGCTATAAGTTTGGGTAATAAGATTAAAGCAGTCAATTTTACTTCTGTTACAACAATCGGTAACATACCGGTGTGTTCGTCTATAGAGAACAGTCCGTCAGGGTTGCCGGCGACGATGGAGTAGGTGATGTTGGCGGGCTCGGCGTCAGCGTCAAACGCGCGCACGCGGGCCACGCGCGTGCCGGCCGGGCAGTGCTCGGCCACGGCCGCCGCGTAGGCCGCGCGCTCCGGCCACGGCACCATGTCGTTGACGTCCTCCACCTCGATGTACACCTGCACACAAGCCCGCAAACGAGAATCGACAGCGTTCGCTTTTAAAATTAGCTCACTCTGTTATTAAACGCAGGAGGTTTTGAAGTAAGTAAACACGCCAAGGTTTCGAAGTCAGTTCTTATCAAACATAGGTAATCAAACGATACGTTTAAAGTCAGTCACGTGACGTGCGCTTCAATACAAAAACTAGTTTTTTCAGCGGTCTTTTAATCGCAGCGTATGCTCAGTGTTATTCTCTGTTACTGCTTGCTCGCTATGGTCGCGTCGCCACGTACCTGCACGCACGAGTGGCGCGGCACCAGGCCGTGGTCTTGCGCGCACAGCGTGAGCCAGTAGTGCGGGTTCGTCTCGCGGTCCAGCGGCGTCAGAGTGCGGATTACACCTGTGTTAATAAAACATCAATGTGTTACAGATAGCTGACATATTTTGCACTGCTACAGCTGCAGAGTTCCAGTGGAATTTGGGACTGATCAGTCATGGAAACAGGGAGCGCGACACGAAAGAAAGCCGGCGGAAAATTGTGGAACTACATTTTTAGCTTTTGATTAAAACCTTAGGAAGATAAATGAAGAGTTAGACATACTTGAACAAACGTACTTACGTAATTACGTAGGACGATGGAAAGAACATCAAAAAATAAAGTTTGGGACAGTAGTATTTAAATTAGCTAGACTAAGCTGAGAAACTAACTAAAATTAAATAAAAAATACAGTCTCGTGTTTAATTACTGTTTTGATAAAATCTCAATTTTGTTTTTAAATTTTATATACCTTTTTAGGATACCCGCTTTTGGTCACACGGCGAAGTCCACGATTAGTTGAATAAAGGTCATTATTATCAAAATGATCGGAACAAACCACGCTGGTTTTCGATGGCAGCCATCCTGGATCATTCCGACTATTTCTTATAGCTACCATCCATTTACTTTTATTTTCAATATTACTTGGAAATCTTAAATATTAAATACATAACAAAAACAGGCATATAATTACTCGAACTGAAAAATATCGAACGGGGAAATTTCAAATCATATTATGGCAACCCTCGCACTTTAAATGTCACTGTTTTCGTTCGATCATTCGTTCAGGGTTTTGTTCCAACTAGGTAACATAAAATTCATAGTTAATTAAATTAAGAAACGATATTATTTGAAGTACTTACATGTGAAAAGTGATTCCGGGAGACTTTTTATGTAATTTGCTATCATTTTTACAAGTTTTCACTACACAAGAAGGCATAATTCTATTTTTTTTATTGAAGTTTTCTAGACGACGACTCGTGACGTACTAGGAGCGATGAGCATAGACTACTATTATATATGAGAAGAGCATAGTTTTTGTGTAAGTGTGTGCGTGAGCCTGTGTGTTTACTTGCAGGAGCATAGTTTTGTGGCTACACGTTTGATGTACCTACGTACTACGTAGTGCTCCATCTTTCTTTTTTTGTTGGTCTGAGGCACTATGCAAGTGCACCCACGCACGACCCCCGGTTGGGGTAGGACTATTGCTGAACATGGAAACAAAACATATTGGGTTATGGGTTTGGGTGGCTATAGTCGACTGGATACTTAGAACTATGGAAGGACCCTGCCTAATCAATGTTTTATATAATATACACGGATAAAAGGGCAGGGGGTGACTTGCACACTCTAAATAAAAAGGATTACAAAAAGATTTTTTAATTTTTATATAAAAACATTATAGCAAATAAACAGTCTTTTAAGGAATGGTTAAAAAAACCTTTTAAACTAAAAGACATTATTGCAACTTTTGGCTCTTTTTGTTTCTGTTTTTGTTTTCACATTTATTTCTTGATCTATGAATTTTGACCCAAAAGCCAAGGTGTCAAAAACCGACTAGTAAATAGTAATCTGTGGCGCACATTACCGCACTAGTGCGGTAATGTAAAGTAAAAAGCACGCTTCGATAATACACTGCATCATGAACCTAAAAGCGGTTCAATAAGAGCCACTTTACGAGCAAGTGTGTTTAAAAATATTTTCGAACGCTTAGATACGAATTTGTATGGTACGAAAACAAATATCCGTGGTATAATGAACTGAGTGCGCATACTGAATACGTTTTTCTCTGTTAAATAGGTAGTGTTCCGGTGTTTCGCATTGAACGCACGAAAAATTCCAACAAGTTCGGATTGTTTGTTTACTTATGCATACGACTAAACCACACCCGCACTCCCTTTGCACTTTTAAGGTCGGGATCATTTTTGTGCGTGTTCGTACGAGTGAAATTCGTATAAAAACGCGTGCTAAATGCGCGCGGCCTAATACTACAAGCTATCATCGTTCATGCTTAGAATATTCTAAGCGTTCATAATTTCTTCCTGCAGGTCTACTCCCTAAACACGAAATCCAAAGATTTGGCTGAAGTTACGTGCGATTCCTACTCCCTATCAAAGTTTGTGCTCGCGACGTCTACTGTTCGCAGAACTAGTAGTTATTTTATAAATTAACACTTTTCTTATTTTACTAGATTTCGTTTAGTGAAACGACATATCACTGACATTCTATTAGCATTTTGTCACACTAAACATTTGTATCACTAAACTAACTACTAACTTGTATCATGTGTTTTTTGTATCACTAAATATTTTTAGTAAGAAGACGTAATAAACAAGAATATTCGACATCTACCGTGATTTCGTGAAATCCCTGGTTTCCTCATTTCCCTGCGACATATACATTCCGTAGCATTTTCCTTTCATGTCTTTATGATACATAGATTTTGAGTTATTAAGTGGTCAAAATTGGCTCCAAATGATTCGTGTAACATACGGCTGCTGCGTCGCTAGTTCTTGGCTTGACACGCTGCCGCGTGTCTAGAAACCGATAGCGGTACAATGCCGCTTGCGGCACTCTATTCCGATAACAATGACGTCTGTGAGTAGACACCACCGTAAAAAAGCCGATTTGTCATTTTAGGTAAGTACCTGCGTCATCCACAGAGAAGTGTGCCATGCCGGAGCCGGCGATGATGTAGTAGGCGAGGCGCGAGTCGCGGCCGGGCGGGTCGGCGTCGGCAGCCGCGGCCGTCAGCACCACGCTGCCGCGCTCCGCGTCCTCGCGCACGCCGCCCGTCAGCACGGCGTGGTCGCCGAACACCGGCGCGTGCATGTTCTCGTCGACGTCCACTACCTGACAATATTCGATATATTTCAAATTAGGCATAAACAATAAAACACGAATTTACTCAATTGTAATGTGTTTAGGTACCTCCACGATAACCGTTGCTTCCGACCACAGTGCTGGCTGACCGCCATCCGTTGCACGCACTGTGACACCGTATACCTAGAAACATTATCATTTGTTGCACATTGCACATATGGAAGTATAGAATTATCTCAATACATACGTAGGAAATTTTGCATCTTGAAAACTCAAAAGATTGTAGTTGATAGCTTACTTGTCTTTCCTCGAAGTCTAATAGCTTAGCCGTGCGCAAAGTACCAGATGTGGCATCGACGGTGAAGACCACGTCGTCCGCCGTCTGGTCGGGCAGCAAGTAGGAGACGAGGCCGCCCGCGCCCAGGTCCAGGTCGAAGGCCTCCACGACGGCCACCAGCGTGCCCACGGGCACGTCTTCGCGCACGCGCGCGCCGTACGTGCCGAGTGCAAACTTCGGTGGGTTGTCGTTGACATCGTCGACGGCCACGCGCACCAGCGCCTCGGCGTGCAGACCGCCGCCGTCAGTGGCGCGCAGCGTGAGCTCGTAGAGCGCGCGCCGCTCGCGGTCCAGCGCCGCGCACACGGTGAGCACGCCGCTGTCGCGCTCCACGCAGAAATCGCCGTCGCCCGCGCCACTCACGCTGTACGTGATGCGCGCGAAGTCACCCGCATCTCGGTCCGTTGCGTTGGCGCGGAATATAGCTGTACCATTCAGCGCGTTTTCGGTTACACGAAAGCTTGCCAGGGTCTTTTCAAAGCGTGGTCTATTATCGTTGACGTCGAGAACAGTGACGGGCAAGAGGCGAGAAACAGAATGTTGGGGCGTGCCCAGATCATACACTGTGATGTTAAGATAATATTCACTCTCTCGTTCACGATCTAAGTAACCGATCACCTGAAGTTCGCCCGTTTCCGGATCGATGCGAAATGCGGAGTCGGCATCACCTCCAGAGATGCCATATACGAGTAATCCGTTGTAGCCAAGATCGCGGTCACGCGCTCTTAGCTTTACTAGAGACGTGCCGAGCGCGACCGACTCGTTTACTTTCACCTCTACGGGAAAATCAAGGAATTCGGGAGCATGTAGATTCTCTCCGTACCGGGAAGGAGCCAGAGAAAACTCATCAGTGAGATCTTGTGGTGCATTACTGCGCTCGGCGGCCGCCAGCAATTCGGTGAGGCGGCGCGCCACGCCCGTATCGCGGCACTCTAGGGCGCCTGCCTCCGCGCCGGAGCCGCCGCTGCTCACCAGGTGCAGTGTCAGCGACGTGGCATCGGCGAAGTGCGTGCCATCCGTAGCCGTCACGTTCAGAAGTCTCGAGTCGGCGCGGACGTCGCTCAGGTCGCAGGAAAGACTCATGATGCCGGTGCCCGCGTCCAGCGAGAAGCAGTTGTCCTCATTACCGCCAATGATTCGGTATGATACCACGTCACCAGCGTCGAAGTCGATCGCAGAAAGTGTGACGATCTCCGAGCCGATGACGAGCCGTCGCGGTAGGTAGCCCACGCAGTCGACGCGTTCAAACTGAGGCCGGTTGTCGTTGACATCTTCGAGTCGCACCACGAGCCGCATCTCGGCCTGCCTGCGATACGGAATTCCCCAGTCGCTAGCTCGTATCCGCAACGTATACTCACGCCGCATGCTCTCGTAGTCTAGTAGGCGTGTTGTGCGCACAGCGCCTGAGAAGTGATCCACGTCGAATGGGACCGGCTGTAAATTGGCAATACTGTAGGAGATGTATGCGTTATCTCCAGAGTCGGCGTCCCGAGCGACCACACGTGCAACCACGGCGCCGCTCGGTCCGTTCTCTTGGACCGTCACCTCGGTCACTTCCCGTTCAAAAATGGGGTCGTTGTCGTTCGAATCGAGTATGGTAATTTTAACTTTTGCCGAAGATTGTTTTCGTGTACCGGCATTACCCTGATCTATGGCCGACACAGTCAGAGTGTAAAGCGCTTTGTCCTCGGCATCTAGCGGTACTGTAGTATACAATACGCCCGTATCCGGATTAACATAGAATTCTTCCCCTTCGTTGCCCCCGACAACTTCAATATAAACACGTGCGTTTCGTCCTTCATCGCGATCGCTCACTTTGAGTCTGATGACGGGTGTGTTCGGTGGCACGGTCTCCGGAACGCTTGCCTCGTACACCTCCCGACTGAACACGGGCGCGTTATCGTTGGCGTCGACGAGCGTGACGGGCAGCGTGAGGTAGGATGCGCGCGGCGGGCGGCCGGCATCGGCAGCGCGCAGCGTGAGGTTGTAGCCGGCGGGCGCGCGCTCGCGGTCCAGGAGCGCGTGCACCAGCACGTCGTATTCGCCCGCCTGCGCCGACGCACGCACGCGGAAGTGCCCGTCGGGGTCGCCGTCCACGATCTCAAGGCTGGCGATGCGCCCGTGCTCTCCGGCGTCTTCGTCGCTTACTTCCACTATAGCATAAATCTCCGCAGTGGAGTTTTCCACTAGCTCGGGCATGCGTCGCACGTGTAGCTCCGGAGCATGCAGATTGACCCGTTTCACTCGTACGGCGACAGAGGCGCGCGCGGCCGGCGCTTCCTCACCTCGCGCGAGCAGGGAGGCGCGGTCGCGAGCCAGAACAGTGATCTTGTGATGCGTGCTCTCAGCCGCCAAT
This sequence comes from Lithophane leautieri, assembly GCA_949152455.1. Classification (NCBI taxonomy): domain Eukaryota; kingdom Metazoa; phylum Arthropoda; class Insecta; order Lepidoptera; family Noctuidae; genus Lithophane; species Lithophane leautieri. Next base: position 19,167,391 of record OX424465.1, on the reverse strand, counting down.
AGCGGGCGGGTGATGGTGATGACGCCGCTCGTTGGATGAACGGCAAAGCGGTCAGTGGATTCCATCAGGCTGTAGTAGATCTCGCCGTTAAGACCGAGGTCAGCGTCCTCGGCGGTGACGCGCGTGACGCTGGAATGCAGCGGCGCGTCCTCTGGCACGACGGCCTCATAGTCTGTGGGGTAGAACAACGGGCTGAGGTCGTTCTCGTCGGCGACGGACACGGCCAGAACCGCGTCAGCCTCGAGCTGCCGGCCGCCCGAGAGCAGTGCGGTGGCGCGCACATCAAGCCGGTACGTGTCGCGGCGCTCTCGATTGAGCACGTCAGCGTGACCGGCGCGCGTGCGGATGGACAGGAAGCAAAAGTCACCAACGGTGCGCTCCTCCGCCTTGAAGAACTTGTCTTTGTCGCCATGGCGGATGCGGAAGCGCACGCGCGTATCGGGCGCGGGCAGGCGCACCCCGAGCGGGTCTGCGGCGGGCGGCTGCTGTGCGTACGTGCGTGGGGGACTGTTCTCCGGGATGCTCAAGTTATAGAGCGCGGCAGTGAAGCGCAGCTCGAGGGGCGCGGGTGGTGCGGGAGGGGGGCCGGGCCCACCGCTCACCCGCCACACCAGCCCCCACACCGCCGCCAGCGCCAGCAACGCGCGCACGCCACGCATCGCGCTACACACCGCGCTGACAAACTGACAACAATATCAACAGTATTAATAATCTTCATGTTAGTTATTATAACGTTCGAGGAATAACATGGATTGTTTGTAATAACTCTTACCTCATAAAGTATGTTTGTTCGCGTTAGGAGGTGCGCGGCGCGCGCGCAGCACTGGTCACGCGATCAGTCGTACCGACGAACACATCCCCGCGAACCTGCAATCACACACACACACCGGAATAAGACATTATGTTGGACCGAAAACACTTGTATCACTCACTACAAAGCAAAAGAAATTAGACTCAATGGAGCACTTAAAATTACTGTTTTGAAAAGTATTTGATATAAATAATATTGTTGCTGGCAGTTTTAAAAGACAATGATTATTTTTGAAAAAAGACACGTCAATAAATTGACATCTCAGACCAACAAATTGGTCTGAGATTGACATGTAGAAAAGAAAAATTTGAATAAAAAGATTTCTAAGACAATTTCAGTGATTCTATCTGAAACCACTATTCACTCGAAGCCGGATTAGAAACAGTGAACGACGTGAAAGAATTATACACTCGAATACTTGTACAAATCGTTTTATGGTAGGACTTTACTTTAGCATCCATCGATTTAAGGGTTGAGAGTTGGCGGGGGGGGAGAGGGGGGGGCGGTGTACACCCCCCCCCCCCCCCTGTGAAGGAAAAGTTGCGGAGCCCCCCCCTTTTTGAGATATGATTTTTTTAATATTCTAACCTAACTTTCAAATTTTCTTGTATTGACATCGATTTAAAGGTCGAAAGAGGTAGGGGGTGACGAATAAAATGAAGGGGGAAGTAGCAGCCCCAACCTCCCCCCCTTCAATACGAGTTAAGGGATTTTCAAGACTTAAATAAAAAATAACAACCTAATCTTGCCATGTCGGATCCACCCCAAAAGGAGTTTAAAAGGAAGTACTGCACTTTATGGGGTAGTCGACGGAGCCCCGCTTCGCGGGGCTCCTACTTCTGGGTGGTTTAAAAAAAAATAACCACGAAGGGGATGGCGGGGTCTTTCAGACCCCGCCATCCCCTTCTAACCTAACCTGTCCGAGTCGGGGTGCCCCAAGTCCCGAGCTCGCTTCGCTCGCTCTTGCATTATAATAAGTTCTCATTGCCTTTTTAATAAATTGAGATATGTCGGGACTTAGGGCACCCCGACTCGGACAGGTTAGGTTCGAAGGGGATGGCGGGGTCTAGTGAGCGAGCGAAGCGAGTGAACAGACCAAGTCCAACAGCAAGAAAAACAAAGAACAGCCTTCTAACCTAAATCCCCACAAATTGGCAACACTGGACAATGAAAACTCAAAATGATTTCGTTTCACGTTTGGTTTCACATATCGGGAATAGTCGGTATTTTCTTATGAGTTTTAATTTATTAGCACTAATTTAAATCTGTGAAATATATATCCTATTATGAAATATGAATAAAAAGTATCTAAATCACTAAATATACGTATTTATGTCATACTTAATATGAAGTAAAACATTTTAATGCGTTGCCCTTAAGAGCCATTTCACGTTTTCGCGCGAATATCTAAGATTTTAGTCGCCTAATTTACCACCTTAGTTAATACTTTGGCATTGGTAAATACATGTAAAAAATAGACTAATCTTTCGTATTGATACTTCATGTAACACATTTACAAAAACTTATTTCTTTACTTTGTAGTGATTAATCTCCCACAACTAGTTTACTGAAAAATCATTGCAGAGTCAATTTCAGACTCCTATATCTATCATTAATATTTATAAATTTGATTGAAAAAAATACACAGTGCATCAGACATATTATTTTGTCGACACATTACGTACTAGAATATCGCTTATTAATAACATTAATTAGTAAAAAAATAAAGTCTTAGGACATTTTTTACGATTTATTCGCAATTATATCGCTATTTCTTGGTTCGAATAAGGCGTAATAACATTTTTAAAATTATGTCAAAATAAACTATGTTCTTTAACAAATCGAATTATAAAGTTTGATTAAAATCCCTTCATTTAATAAGACATAATATCGTTTTTAAAATCACTCTAAATTAGAATCAATTACGATGCATGAGCGGGTACTGTTTAGTACGGTGCGAGCACCCATCGAGGAAGGACCTGTGCCACTTTTTCCCGCGTCTCAATTTGCGAGTGCTCGTATCGTGAACGCATTATTATACTACGACCACAACATTTTGATTCTCTTCGTATTTTTTTTTGCATAAGGTAAGAAGTTTGGTTTATTATAAAGTGTTATTTTAGTAGATTATAGAATAATTATATATTTTTGTTTAATTTTTTTTAGAAATGGGCCGTAAGGGTTCTGTATACCATTGTGTCAAGAAAAGGAAAAATAAAAATTCTGCAGCCATAAAGAAAGCAACAGAAGCGAGGTAGATATTTATTTTTATTTGCAAAATCGATCACATAAGTATGAGATCGATTTTGCAAATAAAATTGCGGTTCTATAGTCCATGTCGATATGTACTTACATATCGATATGGACTACAACACCGTAATTAAAATTTTAAGGATTTGTATACACTTACACTTCTATAAAAATATTGATGATTTTAACAGTCATTTAATTATTATTGAATTTAAAAAAAATGTAGGCATCGAAACTTGACAGCTATTTTGTTTTCATTTTAGAATGAGAAATCGCGTGAATCGAATGGAGGAGGATAGTAACTTCTGGAGAGACACCGCGCCGGGTACAAGTGACGCGCCGGGTACAAGTGAGGACTGGTCCTGATTTTCCATTGAAAGTAGTAAAGGTTGTACAAGATGACATATTTTGGCAGGAAAAAATGCTTCCAAAATTGACTCGGTTTTACGAAGATTGCGTATTGCCAGAAATTATAGACCCTAGAAAGGCAAGATCAATGCCTTTACGAAAAATATTTATTTAGTGATAGTTATTATTACTTGACAATGATAATTGATGTTTTCCTGTTCATTTTTATTATATACTTTACATAACACATATTTGTGTTTTTTTAATTAGTCTAGAAACCTTTGTTAGACACATAAATAAAATAACTTTTTCATAAATCTCTAAATGCCGCATTATGATTATAACGGCTCAAGTTTGTTTATTCCGTCTCGACACTCGCGTTCCACTGCTTGTATTGTGTATGTGTAGTTAGCTTCGCACACATACACAGCACTGTCGTCTTTTACCTAAACTCGAGCGTTTATATTTTGTGAAATGGCTCTTAAGTAAAACGAAACGTTCAAGGCGAGACAAAATGTCAAAAGTGTCAAAATATTGTTACATTTTTACGATTTTGTTTTATTTTTTTCTCGTAAACCATTGATCTCCGCAACTTAAAACTTTACATGGAGGTATCTAATAATAAGAACTTTCTGTAAAAAAAATATGGACTTCCAACTCGACGGATGCTAATGTAAAGCTTAGCCTCGTTTTATTGGTACTTAACACCTTAAATTGTACTCGAGACCACTTTCGTCGTATAAAAATGAGAATGGAAATTTTAATTCTCTCCGCGCCTTTTTCCTAGTTTTTTCAAAAGTCCTCTATATCGTCTATGGGTTGTCACAACTAAAAAACATAAAATATCTATAAAATAACAAAGTTGCAACCCACAGATAATATTAATTAAATAGTCAATTATTGTGTATGCTAACATTCGGCTAATCCTGATGCCAAACGCGGCCTCGCGTTTAACAAAAGTTAAAAATAAACAAAAGAGAGAAAGAAAAAGAACATCATAGGAAAACAAACATTAAGTACAAGATCTTATTACTAAACATCGACTACAAGTACTCTCACTTGTAGTGACTCACTCTTATAACTAAACATCAACTACAAGTACTCTCACTTGTAGTGACTCACTCTTATAACTAAACATCAACTACAAGTACTCTCACTTGTAGTGACTCACTCGTATCACCAAACATCGACTACAAGTACTGACACTTGTAGTGACTCACTCTTATCACTAAACATCGACTACAAGTGCTCTTACTTGTGTGTTGTCTTTGTTGTACTCACTTTTATAACAAAATGTCGTTCATGGGCATGCACACCCGTAACGACTCACTAATCTTCGCTAACATCGTTTATCATCATCTCTATCTCTAAGTACTCATTACATCTCACTTATATTTTATTTATCTCTAATGTAACAAGTTACTTCACTTTAATTAATTCGAAAATCAGGAAATAACATACACTTTTTTAAACTCTTTTGCATGTAGTAATCACTAAGTAGTCATAAATCTAATAAGATTAATTAATATTTTTATATTCATATTAAATGTTACCCAAGACGGACTTCTCCGAGTATCAAATAATTATATTTCACGACCATACTAGAACAAACAGTATTGCCAAATCTTTCATTCAGTGATAATTTGTCATAACCTCAATTCTGTTACCACAACAATATTTGTTACCGACTCTTAATCTGAATCACTCGACATCGCATCATGACTAAAAACAAGCCAAGGATGTAACCTATCGACAGCGTAAACCGACCTATACGGTTTGCAACCTTCTTTCCTAGTAATAGGAGTGTCCTCTATTTCATAGCGATCATTGCCTACTATTTTAGAAATTCTGTACGGTCCTACACATTTTGGTATTAGCTTACGACTTTGTCCAGGGTCTCTACGAATATCTTTTTCTACACGAACTAAATCTCCTACTTTATACTCGGTTGGTTTTTTATGCGACTTATCAAAACGTTCTTTTTGTACTTGTTGGCTTACTTGAACTCGCGAGTCTGCATCCGATCTAATTTCATCGCGATCTAATGGGCTATGAGATTCCGCGACAAGTGGATTCATGAAACCATCCGAAACGCCAGTGATTTGAACTCCAAACAACATTTCAGAAGGAGTACGACCAGTGGATTTATTTATAGTGTTGTTCAAAGACCACTGTATCTGGGGTAAATTCAAATCCCACTCATTTTCTTGTTTATTGTGATTAGCAGCCGTTATCACATCAACAATAGTGCGATTGTACCTCTCAACCTGACCATTGGCCCTGGGAGAGGCAACCGCATTTAAGATATGTTTAACGCCCCTTATATTAATAAATTCTGAAAACTCTTTGCTCGTAAAACTAGTGCCGCGATCAGATATCAGACGACGTGGCACTCCGAATAGCGAGAAATACTCCGTAAATACCTGAACAGTAGTACTACTTTTAACATTTTTTACTGGTTTTATATAAATAAATTTTGTGAAAGCATCAATTATCACTAAAATATGACAATTCCTCTTCTTGCTAATGGGAAATGGACCACAGTGATCGGTATGAAGTGTATCAAACGGTTTATTAATTTTTGGGATTGGATGAAGCTCGCCTTCTTTAGCTCCAGCTGGCAACTTATTGTGGGCACAATTTAAGCAAGAATTACAATATTTTTTAATGAAACGTCTCATTTTTTTAAACCAGTAAGTTTGATTAATCCTATTGTAAGTCTTATCAAAACAAAAATGACCGACATCGTCGTGATTCATACGAACTATTTGCCATGTTACTGACTTTGGAACTACCCACTTTAGATTGATTACATCATGTCTATCATTAGTAATTCTGTACAAACGGCCGTTTTTAAGGGTATAGTTCTTATTTTATTATTTTTATTATTTATTTTATTTCGGACCTTATAGTCCATTTGGTTAGTATACACACGACTTAGAACCTAGTGTTAGTACTTACATCTACCAGAAAAACGATACAAACTTTGAATTATTACGCCTTAGCGGCATGTAGGCGTATCCAATGTCCCAGTATGGGACTGTCCCACCTATCAGCTATCGTTTTCAGGATGCTGTTGGGGCTGGCGCGTACCCTGCGCATAATGGAAGCGCAGCGCTTATGAATCTCGACAATGTCTTTTGTTTCTGAATCATTCAAAATATTAATTATCCTTTGTATTTCTGAATCTTGTTCCTGCACTGTGCGCAACCACGCATCGTCATCTTTCGTTAAAACATCAACCACCTTTACTACGTCATGGGATTCAGTCACTTGGGTTGCGTGACAGTGCATCAACATGAGTCATCTTGTTACCATCGCGATGTTCTACAGTAAAATCGTACTCCTGCATTAATATGTACCAACGCGCTACCCTCGGTATTAAGTCTTTTTTTGTCATAGTGCTGCGTATAGCGGCACAATCAGTGACAACTTTAAACGATTTACCCAAAACATAAACTCTAAATCTATTCAAAGCACAAACTACTGCCAAAGTTTCCAACTCATACGAGTGTAGTTTGCTTTCGTCTAGTGTCGTTTGACGGCTATAATAAGCTATAGGATGAAATACTTTATCAGAATTTTCCCGTTGTAGCAAAATTGCTCCTATACCGATTTTACTAGCATCAGTGTTAATTTCTAATTCAGCCTCAGGGTCATACAGTGCGGTAGGAGGGGTTCACATCGGCGTCGAGTCGACGATGAAGTACCTAGGACTCGTCCTCGACAGCCGGTGGAACTTCGTGGAGCATTTCCGACGTTTGGCTCCAAGGCTGCACCGGGCTGGGGCCGCCTTGAGGCGGCTCCTGCCCAATCTAGGGGGTCCAAACGCCTCCTGCCGGAGACTCTACGCGGGGGTCGTGCGGTCCATGGCCCTTTACGGGGCACCGGTGTGGGCGCGTTCCCTTAGGCTGCGGCCAGCCCGCCGGTTGGACGCGTCCCAAAGGGTCTAGCGGTCCAAGGGGATACCGCACGGTCTCCCGTGAGGCGGCGAGCCTCCTTGCCGGATTACCGCCATGGGATCTGGAGGCGAAGGTCCTCGCGCACATCTGGGAGTGGCGCGAGGAGGTGAAGCGCCGGGGTGTAACTCCGCTGCCGCGAGAAATCGCGGCACAGCGGACAGAGCTCCGGCAAGATCTCATGACGGCATGGAGATTGCGATTGTCGCAACCCAGTGCTGGGCACGCCACAATAGCGGCGATAAGTCCCCTCTTTGAGGAGTGGCTAGAGAGGCGCCACGGCGTCCTCACCTTCCGCCTGACACAGGTCCTCACCGGACATGGCAGCTTCGGGAGGTTCCTGTGTAGGATTAGGTGGGAGGAAACGCCCGGGTGTCACCACTGTGCGGATCGCCCCGAGGACACGGTGGAGCATACGGTGGAGGTATGCCCTGCTTGGGCGGAGCACCGCCGTGTCCTCGCGGAGGCGATTGGCGGCAATGACTTCTCGCGTCCGGCCCTGGTCCAGGCCATGGTACGGAGCGAGAGGGCATGGGAAGCCGTCACCTCCTTCTGCGAAGCAGTAATGCTCGCGTAGGAGGAGGCGGAGCGCGTGAGGGAAAGGCAAAGTTTGCGCCCTCACGCCCCTAACCACCGCCGCTGGAGACGCCCTGGGCGTCGGGAATCCCAGGCGGATTCCCGGCCACCATAGGCGCGAGCTTGCGGGCGGCGGCAACGGGCAGCTCGCCGTCCGATAAGGACCAGGCTCGGGTCGATGGCGCGTCGTGTTCCACGCGCGCCTCAAAGAGATGTCAGCACAATTGACGGGGTCCGGTAGGACCGATGCCTGCCAGGGTTGCGGGAAAGTCCGAAAGGGATACCGGGACCTTGGCAACAGGCAAATGAAGGAACACGGGTGGGTTTTAGTCAGTAAAAGGGTCATACAGTGCCAAAACAGGTCGGGTGGTCAATTGACTTTTTAATTCATTAAATGCTTTTATTTGAAGTTCGTTAAAACACCAGGAAACATTTTTCTTTGTAAGAATCGTTAGAGGTTTTGTTATCATAGAATAATTTCGAATAAAGCGTCGAAAATAACTTGTAAGGCCAACAAACTGTCGAACCTCGTGAACGTTTTTAGGTAAAGGTAAATCTACTTACTACAGCTTGAATTTTGGCTGCGCCGGGTCGGATGCCATTCGAACTAATCTCGTAGCCCAAATAATTTATACGACTCTGAAAGAAATCGCACGTTTTAAGATTTAATGTTAGATGAGCAAACCTTAATAATTGAAAAACCTTTTCCAGCTTGTCTAAACCCTCTTCAATTGAACGTGACGTCACTAATAGATCATCCATATAAGCCAACGCCAAGTTTTGCTTACCCTTAAGCATACAATTAATCGTCCTTTGAAAAACACTAGGCGCATTCGCAAGTCCAAAGGGCATTCTTTCAAACTTATACAAACCATCCGGTGTTACAAACGCAGTAAATCGCTTACTGGCCTCGGTTAATGGCACCTGACAGTACCCTGAAGTAAGGTCAAGGCTTATAAAGAACTTATTGCCCCCTAATCTGTCTAGTTGGTCTTCGATGCGAGGTAACGGATATTTATCTTTTAACGTTTTTCTATTTAGGGCCCTATTAGTCGATACATAGCCGTTTATCCCCATTTTTCTTACTCACTAAGATAACAGGACTCGAATAATCCGAAGCGCTTTCGCGAATTATACCATTCAATAATAATTCTTCAATAATTTTATTTAGGTGATCGCGCTCACTGTGTGAAATTCTGTAAGGATTATATACTACTGGTCTATTGTCTGTCAGCGTAATATCCATTTTTGCTAGATTCGTTTTTCCTAACTCTCCTAAGTTCATTGCAAAGCAATCCCTATACTTTTTTAACAAATCAAATAGTTTTACCTTTTGTTGTTCTGTTACTTCCGTGCTAATTTTTATGTCTGATAAAGGTAGCTCTTCGTAATTTTTAGTTTCCGTTGTTAAACCTATATATTCCTTATTTACTTCTTGGTATTGTTGACCCCGAACTAATAAAGTACCTTTCCTAATATTTAAATCGTTAGATGATAAATTTGCTATCATTAAATATCCTTTACCTGCGTCAAACTCAAAAATCCCAGACAAAACAGCATTTGCATTCTGCGGTAAAACCGAAGACTGTATTGTACCCACAAGCCGCCACTATATGTATCATTGGTAATCTCATCTATTGGCATTACAGTTTTGGGTTTTATAATTTTGTCACCATCTGCGTATACCTTAGTCTTAAAGATATCATCATCAAAATCTGGTGTATGCATAAATACTAGTTCATCTGTTGTTTTGAAAATAACAAAATTTGGTTTTTCCGTAAAAGACTGCCCTACTAAAATTGCTGTCTGTAAATAATGATCATCTACAACTAGAACTTCCGTTTCAGCTTTAACTGAGCCAATTTCTAAAATTGCTATGAACTTTCCTAATGGCGTTACAGCGGAATTTCCGAATCCCTGTAAAATAGGTAAATTTTCTATGTCCCAATCACGGACTATTAGCTTAGCATTTGTCTCTCTTAGAAGAGTACACTTGCTACCGAAGTCAACGTATCCTTGCAGGATAACATTGTTTATTTTAACATCTTTATATTATTTTGAATTTGCGGATTCACTATTAGTAATGCACAAGATAGTTTTATTTTGGTCAGTAGAGGCATTCGTTTTATTTAAATCGTCACTGTTATTTGCGTTTCTTCTACGGCAGTCTTTAGTATCATGTCCCAATTTAAAACAAAAGTTGCATCGTTTAATGGGTTTGTTACATTTTAAACTTATGTGCCCTAGCTCGTTGCAATTAAAACATCGAATGTTATCATTTGTACTGGTTTTTGGTTGCTCATTAGATACCTTACTGGAATTCTTAGGTGGCACATTATTCCGGTTACGGAAGTTAGAAGTAGGTGTATTAGTGTCGTGTTGGGAGACTGTACGCAAGTAATTTAGGATTTGTTCCGGTTCATTAAACTTGCAGGCCCCTGCTCCCATTCGTAGAAATTTGTCATCAATGCCGTGTATAAGACAGCCAACTGCTTTATTGCCAGTTATCTCACATTTATTTATAAGTGCCATTTTGTCATAATAATAATGTTCTAAAGACTGACCGAACTTACATCTAAGCCTTAGCATTGATGTCAACAGGTCTCCATAATTTTCGTTGGAAGGAAAAGCCTGTTTTAATTTTTGAACCCACTCATTCCAATTAAATAGTACCGAGGGTAAACCCTGGTACCACTTCTTGGCTAAACCACTTAATTTGGGAAGGGCATAGTGACATATTTGACGATCATTCCAAGAGTAAATCTGCGCACATTCACTAACTTTGTCAATCCAATTTTCTATTGTTTGGCTATTATCACTTGGGTCAAATTCGGGTCGGCTAAAAGCAACAGGAAAATTGTTTTGAGCCCAGAAATTGGAAGCTGGTAGTGACACAGAATTACCGATGGGGTTATTAACATTTAATGGAATATTGTTCAATAAACTATTGTTATTCAATAAATCAGGAGTAGTCCGACTGACAGCACGAAATGGTATTGAGGAAGTCAACGAAGGAGTTTTAGTTGATTCACGATCAGGACTATTTCGAGAAGATCCTAGGTCATGACGTTTAGAGCGCCTTTGTTTCCTACTTCTCTTATTATGTTGTCTATGGCTACTGCTATATTTCTTATTACGACGTCGCGCGTCGCCGGTGTCGCGTATGCTGTGACCGACGGTTGTTATCATCACTATCACTACTATTTACAGACGAACTATCGCTACTTAAGTCACGTCGCCTTCGCTTAGAGTTGCCCATTATCGCGTTATACGATTTTGAGTGATTCAAAATAAAAGCTTTATAAATACAACAACAACAAAATTAAATAACTATAGATAATAACAAAAGTAATAAATATTTAGAATGTTATAAGTAGATAACTAACAAAAGAAAATAATAAATTCAACTGAAATTCGTTTGTAGCTCCAATTATTCAAGTAACCGCTTCAACCAGCAACTAGTTATTTCAAACGATCGGTAATACTTAAAATAATAACTCCATCGCAAATCCATTATAATTAAACCATCACCATCCATCCATTATTCACTTCAGTAATTAATAAACGAAATTGTCTTTGATTACATGTAAATAAACCACCAAAACTTGTATCACTTTCACTAGGTAGTTCCCAATGATCACTATTAATGATATTGCTCTAAATGTCTGAGCCTTGTTTCTTGTTTCAAGAACACACGTGCTTCTGTACGTGCGTGCTTATGCACGTGTTATAACATCAAGTTTGTCACAAAATCATGGGGAAACGAGGTAATACGTTCAGATCTGACCTTAGTCCAGGAAACCGCAGCATCAGGCCATCAGGCACGTAGATAAACTTTAGCACACTTCTGACTTGAAAGAATTATACACTCGAATACTTGTGCAAATCGCTTTATTGGTACTTAACACCTTAAATTGTACTCGAGACCACTTTCGTCGTATAAAAATGAGAATGGAAATTTTAATTCTCTCCGCGCCTTTTTCCTAGTTTTTTCAAAAGTCCTCTATATCGTCTATGGGTTGTCACAACTAAAAAACATAAAATATCTATAAAATAACAAAGCTGCAACCCACAGATAATATTAATTAAATAGTCAATTATTGTGTATGCTAACAGACGAAATGGATCTGCCGCGAAGAAGTGAAAGAAAGATGAAGAAAATAAACTTGTTCCCGATCATAAAGAAGTAAGCCCGAACCCTACCATGACACCGTCATCGCTAAAGTCCGCACGATCTAATAATTCTAGTGCATCACAGCGGCGCATTCTAGAAGCTCGCGCCGCAGAAGAATTAGCGGAAATTGATTTGCGGAAGCTAGAAGTAGAGCGAACCCTCGTCGAGTCTAGACTCGCCAAGGAGACGGCCGTGTTGGAAGAGGATGCGGCGAGCCACGTCTCCGCTGTATCAGAGGCTGTGAAATCGGTTCAGGTTCATAACTGGGTGGATGAGACTTGCATCGCTGAACGTGAGGTAAATGCAGATCATAAACAGGAGCGAGGTCACCAAGATTACCACACCGCTGTCAACGACTACCGCAGCGGTCACGACAACGACATCGTAAACCTTACGCGCGCCATCACAGAAGCGATTAAATAAGACGACGACTACTAACACCAATCCCACCACCGATAAATTACTAAGCCGTATGTCGGCAAAAGATCTACCAACCTTCACGGGCGACCCGATCAAATGGCTGTTTGATCGGGTCGCCCGTGAAGGTTGGTAGATCTTTGAAAGGTCGGTAGATCGTGAAGGTTGAAGAATGGATACCAGTCTACGACTAGAATTGGCTAATACTCAGATGAGGAAAACGTAGCACGCTTACAACGTTGTCTCCATGGCCTAGCCTGGGAAGCGGTAGCCGCCAGACTCATCAACGTCACCAGTGCCGACGAGATTATCAAGAACTTGGAAATGCGATTTGGTAGACCTGACCTCGTACTATATCTCGTACTATCGACTTATAATCGTAGTGAGGAAGATACCCAAGCTGACCTGGGCACGTATCGACCTAATATCACTGGCAACGAAAGTGGACGATTGAGTCGTGGCTATAGAATCCATGGATCATATCGGATACCTATACAGTCCAGACCTGTTGACAATGATTATCGACAAAATGATGAAGCCAATATTCTTGCGCTGGTTAGATTACAGCAAGGGTCTCACCATTCGTGACCCACAGCTAGGGTTGCCAGGTGTCACGATTTGCGCGGGACGTCCCGATTTTCAGGGATCTGGGGACGCGTCCCGATTTGCACCTGATCGGGACACTGAATGTCCCGATAAATCAATACATGTCAATCACAATCTAAATTGATTTGAAACAAATGTCTAACACAGTGCCTCAAGCCTCAAGTTTAAAAAAAAAATCAGATTTACTAGTAATATTAGTTGCGAGACATTAAAATTAAACCTTAATTTTATTAAAACTGGCCAAATTTTGTCGGACCACGCACGCACAATGAAGGGTTCCGTAGTTGGGATGAATTTATCCTAAGAACGAACTTAGCATTGTAGTTGAAAAACATGTACGAACATATACGATCCAACTGCAAATGTATGTTTGTACGCACAATATTAGGAGATTCACTATGTTTTTTTGAGACCGTAGACTTCCTGTAGGTTTTCTTGTAATCTATAAGTATAGAACTACTAGCTTCCGCCCGCGGCTTCGCCCGCCTGGTATGGCGATAAAAAGTAGCCTATGTCCTTTCTCAAGCTCTAGACTATCTGTGTATGTACCAAAATTTCAATCGGTTTAGTAGTTTTGGCGTGAAAGCGCGACAGAGAGTTACTTTCGCATTTATAATACTTATTAAAGTATATTATATAATAATTCTATTTTCATTATTTTTTTGGCTCAGTAGTTTCTGAGATAAGGGGGGAATGGTCAATTTAAAATTATAAAAAAAAATGTATTTAAGCTCCTCGCAACAAACCCTTTCATTTAATATGTCACACGGTACAGTTTGCCCCCCAAAAGTGATCCCCATATTCAAAACTTTTCGGTACACGTCTGTGTTTCGGTCACAGAAATATATATTATGTGTACCAATCGGTCCATTGGATTCGGAGCTAATTGGGTATGACAGACGGACAGACAGACAGACTCACGAGTAGTCACGACCAATCCTATAAGGGTTCCGTTATTTCCTTTTGAGATACGGAACCCTAAAAAACCTTGTTTTTTTTTATTGTCCCGATCTACATCTCGAAATCCCGATTTGTTTTACCTTCTGCCCCGATTTAAAACAAATCGGACCTGGCAACACTACCCACAGCTGCCAGCATTGGTCAAGTACCTGATGAAAGAAGCTCATGAAATCTGCTTAAGAGGAGCTTAGGAGCCAGCACAGACTAAGACCACAGGCACCAAGCCTTCAATATTATTGACAAATGTTGGGGAGGAGGAAAGTCACCCCAAACCTGACAAGGAATCGGCAGGCGTCGTGGTGCTTAAGACAACATCCGAAGCACCCACGGAGAGGAAATGGGCGTTTTGCTCAGATAAGGGCCATGGGATTACTACTTGCCCTAAGTTTGCAGATGAAGATGTCAATCAACGATGGGATTGGACATGTAAGCACCGCCGCGAACGATGCAAATCCAAGGTCAGATGTAAAACGTGCAAGAGAGGTCACCACTCGCTTCTACATAGACTTGACTGAGACAAGCCCGAGACTACAAAAAAACACATGGTCTGTAAAGAATAAGGTCTTTCTGAAGGTGCTGCCGGTTGAGATTGAAGGTCCATCAGGAAGTGTTACGACCTATGCACTACTTGACGAAAGATCGACAATAAGTCTGATCGTAAGAGATATCGCCGAAAAGATCGGAGCCACTGGTCCTGAAAAAGAATTGAAGATTCATGGTGTAGTAGGCCTAACAAGCAGCGCATCAAGTCAGATGGTAACGCTGACGATACGAACTCCCTGCAGTCTTCATCAGCTAGGTCGAGTACAAATGGTTAAAGCGCTAAATCTTCCCTACCATACAATCCCTAAAGAACAGATCGAGAGTTTTGATCAACTGAAGGACCTTCCCCTCTATGCATTTGAAGGTCAACCAGCTATGCTAATCGGCCAGGACCAATGGCCCCTGATCGTGAGCAGAGAACTAAGGGAAGGCGGTAATGGAAAACCTGTCGCGTCGTTGAAAAAACTTGGATAGGTGCTCCATGGTGTTTGTTCTTCCATAGCATCCACTATTATGCCTGACTTTGCGCTTCATGCACGCCTAGACGAAGACGATCGATTGGACGAGCTAGTGAAAAACTACTTTCACTTGGACATCCTTGGCGTCAAGTGCCTTGACAGGCCCAGATTATCCCCAGATGAGAAGAGAGCCATTCACATCCTAGACACGAAGTCACGAAAGATAGGCGAGAGATGGGAAACCGGTTTGATATGGCGGAGCGATGACGTACAGCTGCCTGGTAACCAACAAAATGCTGAAAATCGACTACGAAGCACGGAGAGAATGATGGACGCTTATCCTATCGCCACCGCTGATTACGAAAAGCAAGTGAACAACTTCTTCGTTGTGAGTAAGGTTATGCAAAAGAAGCTCAAGAAAATCCTTGTTTGGTATTTGCCGCACTTTGGTGTCCGCAATCCAAACAAACCTGGAAAGCTACGACTTGTATTTGACGCCAAAGCTACAACTAACGGTATTTCTTTGAATACAGAGCTACTTACTGGTCCAGACTTGTTGAACAACCTATTAGGAATATTGCTGACATTCCGAGAACGAGCTGTCGCTGTAACAGCGGACATAAGAGAGATGTTCCTCCAGGTGAAGATAAACGCAGACGACGTTACCATGAACAGGGACATATTAGAGAATAAATATTGTTGTTGTTCCCAGAAACAAGGATTCACTTTCTGAATTTCATCCGAAGAATGTATATTATTTATTTCATATTATGAGCTATGAGTAGTGCAAGTTCTCACTTCTCACTTACTGCCACAGGTTAGAGCTGCAGGCGTGCGCGTGCCTCCAGCTCTAAGTAGAGCGTTTGCTCATAACGTATGGTGGCCTACTTGCCATCCGTAAACTGATAAAAATCCACGCATGTTTGTGTATAATCCTACTTAGTACTATCTGGTTCCTCGATAAGCATTGGTTTCGTTCTCGTGTCCCAATCGTATTTTTGAGCACGGCTATGTAAGTACGCAGAACATTTTGTTGATTGTTTGTAGATGATCTCTAAGTTTACCTACTTACCCTTTGACTCTTTGATTATCAACAATAATAAGTAATTTTCTCAAACATGCTTGGAAATTCGAGCAATATTTTGACAACCTTCTTCGAGATAAATCAAAATTGCTGTACTGGTAAAAAACAAGTGACAATGCGGCCAGCAAAGTTACTATAAAAATCCATATCTAGCGTGTTTAGCGGCCAAATAAATTACTATGAAAACTCATATCTGTCGTGTTATTTAAAAATGGAACGAACTTTTTACTTCAGCACACGGCAACCAAGGAGGTAGCTTATCAAAGATCTTATTTAAATTTCGAATTGGCTTGCAAATAGAACAATGAAGAAACAAATGAACATATTGGCGCATGAAAAATGATAGTTGTTCGTCATTGATTCTGGAATTTCTATGTTTGAATTTCCGCGCGTTGTTTGAGAAAAGTACTATACAAGCCTTGGCCGCAATCAGGAATCGATGGACTCACGCATGAGTGCCTCGGCTTCGCCTCGGCCCTCATTTTCACGATCGTCCATCAATCCCCTTATTGCTGGCCGCGACAGTAATGTACTATTTCTCAAACATGCTTGGGAAATTTGAGCATTATTATGACAACCTTCTTCGAGATAAATCGAAATTGCTGTATTGGTAAAAAACAAGTGAAGATGCGGCCAACAAAGTTACTATGAGAATCCATATCTGGCGTGTTTAGCGGCTAAATAAATTACTATGAAAACTCATTTATCTGTCGTGTTATTTAATAAAAATGGAACGAACTTTTTACTTCAACACACATTGCAACCACTGAGGTAACATAACAAAGATTTTATTTAAAGAACGATGTCAAAGGACCATGACCAGAGTCCTATACATGTATGCCCTTACTAAAACGATCACGTTCCAAAGCTGCAAATGGTGCATGTTAAAACACTTTTTGACCTAAATTTTGAAAGAATACCTACTGTTTAAGATAATGGAGCAGTTTTTGGTACATTAGGTATTAAAAAAATCTTTTTCCTAGCAGTTTTTATCCGTTACACTTAAAAAAACGATTGTTTGCGAATCATTTTGTGTCAGGCGTTTTTAATAACTTTCACGAGTTTTTTTAGTTCACTATCGAATTCCAATTAGCGCCAGAAACTTATGGGAGAATTCCACATATTAGGAAGGTAGTAAGGTGGTCAAAACAGTGTAAACCGGAGAAACGAGAAATAAAACAAATCTCTCAAAAACAACGTACCCCTTTTTTATTCAAACTTAAACAATTTATTTCATTTCAATTCACTGACTGCACGTCTCTAAATACGTTGCACGCGAAAAAACACGTTTGATGCACCGAAACATTGATGCAAGATTCTTTCTTTTCCGTGCAAGATTCCAATCAACTCAGCAACGCAATATCGTATCCAATTACATTTCACCGATAAACTGACACGTTATCGTTAGTCCAGTAGGAAAACTAAAATCGACAGTGAGATATCACTTTCAAGAATATGTATATTAAGCTAAAATGAGCAGAAGAGTTACGGGTAAGTGCTTAAATAAACAACAAACAAACAATAAGACACGCACAAATCACAACTTTGGACTGGTTATAATAGTAATCTATGGACTGGTTTGAACGTAACAGTAGGTTTCTATCATAGACTCAGACCAACAAAAAAAGAAAGACGGAGCATTACGAACATCAAAAGTGAAGCCGCCTTTTTATCTATGCGTGTGTAAAAAGGGTTGTCATTTGTTAAAGTTTTTCCCTATAATTTGGGGAATAATATTTTGGGTAGGATAATATTGTACGAGGAAGATATTGTTGAGCATGGTATTGTACACACGGCTACACATCAAGCTATACATTTCCAGTATAAGCTGACCTTGCATTGTACGGAAATCCTATACAATGCGAGATCACCATAAACTGGAAATGTATAGCTTGATGTGTAGCCGTGTGTACCTCAATTGTTAGGAAGGATTCCGAAACAAAACAATTTTTTTTTTTACATACCAAAATAAAATAATTAGGTACAAGGTGCATTTACATACAGCCCTATCGTCAATGGCTACATGAGGCAAGTCTGGAAAGTCCTACAAAAAAAATTACACGAGTAATGGCAGCTTTTTATTAAAACATTAGGAAGATAAAAGAAGAATTAGGACATACTTGAACAAACGTACAGCCAGAACTTTGTGAAACTGAGTTTTCAGCTGTGGCGGTACCTACATCGCCACTTTCGAACTACGCATCAAAGACCTAACGTTACACAAAAATCCTGACGTCACAAAAATCCTGCATCGCGCAATCAGAGTTTACCGTGCAGTGAACATATATACAAAAATCCAATATCAATCATTGGGCAGTTGCCCGCCAGACACAACACCCGTCTGGTCGGAGGATCCTCCCTTTTCTATGGTGGATGAGTGAACTTTACACCCTGTTCCTCATACCCCTAAACAGCAATTACGTAGGACGATGGAAATAACATCTAAAAAATAAAATTTGGGACAGTAGTATTTAAATTAGCTAGACTAAACTGAGAAACTAACTAAAATAAAATAAAAAATACAGTCTCGTGTTTAATTACTGTTTTGATAAAATCTCAGTTTGGTTTTTCAAATTTTATATACCTTTTTAGTATATCCGTTTTTGATCACACGGCGAAGTCCACGATTAGTTGAATAAAGGTCATTATTATCAAAATGATCGGAACAAACCACGCTGGTTTTCGATGGCAGCCATTCTGGATCATTCCGACTATTTCTTATAGCTACTATCGATTTACTTTTATTTTCAATATTCCTTGGAAATCTAAAATATTAAATACATAACCAAAACAGGCATATAATTACTCGGAACTAAAAAATATCGAACGGGAAAATTTCAAATCATATTATGGCAGCCCTCGCACTTTAAATGTCACTGTTTTCGGTCGTTCATTCGTTCAGGTTTTTGTTCCAAGTAACCTAAAATTCATAGTTAACTAAATTAAGAAACGATGTTATTTGAAGTACTTCCATGTGAAAAGTGATTCCCTGAGACTTTTTAAAGAAAGAAAGAAAGAAAATACGTTTATTTGCGGTAAACATGACGCAAAAAAAAAACAAAATAAACACAAAAAAAAAATACAAAAGGTTGGGGGAAATATTCGTCACATTCACGCAAAACGGCTATCGCTCAGCATTATGCTGCGACCCTATGCAGGACAGAGCCCCAGCGCTGGTTTTCAGCGACAGCCGGCGCTGACGTAATGACGTCGACCGGTGCGGCACGGGTGAACCATTATTATTACCCATACACAAGTGACGAATATACTATACATAAACTATACATAAAAAAGATAAAAATAAAAATAAATAAAAGAAATTGGCAAACTTATCGGTTAGGATATGAGAATATTATCCTCCGTGTTACGTTTTATGTAGTGGCAACATTTCGAAGCGTCCTCTTTGACGTACACCCGTTTATGTACTGTTATTGTGTGTATTACGTTTTATGTGATTTGCTATTGTTTTTACAAGTTTTCATTACACAACAAGGCATAATTCTATTTTTTTTTATTGAAGTTTCCTAGACTACGACTCGTGACGTACTAGGAGCGATGAGCATAATTTTTGTGTAGGTGTGTGCGTGAGCCTGTGTGTTTACTTGCAGGAGCATAGTTTTGTGGCTACACGTTTGATGTACGTAGTGCTCCGTCTTTCTTTTTTTGTTGGTCTGAGATCATAGATTACTATTATGTTTCTATAGTGACGAGTGACAAGTGATTGAATGATCGAGTGACAACTACAATCAGTGTTTCCAGATGGTTGTTATTTTTTTACCCCAACAACTTTTCATGAATCTGCTTCGGAAAAAATACTACATATTATACAGGGTTACTGGTAACTCGACGTATTCCTTGCAGGACGTCATAGTAGGGTTAAAATGCAACAAATTAAGCCACCAAATGTTCTACCGAAATTCAGTAGTTTTTGAATTAGTTAAGAGTTTTAGTTTTTTTATGAAAAATCCCAGATTAAATCATTTGAAACCAATTTAAAAATGATTTACGGCACGACTGTACTGAAATTTAAGTTATTATCATAGTTGACGCCGTAGCAGACCTTTGTTAATAATTAAAAGTTCAATAATGCCTAAAACTTTGGCAAATATCACTAACCAAACATTTAATTTTTTGTAATTTTTGCTATTACTTCATAAAAAATGTAGTCTAGTGCAAAAAAAATACTACACCTGGTGTACAAATTACTAGGAAAATATCCTTGTCTTATCAGTTATTCAGAAAGGTATGATTGTCAATACTTTTGCATGTGTGCCACGGAAGAGAAGAGTTTTATGGGGGGCAGGTAAAATTGCGAGACGGTCAACCTATTGTTTTGTATTCGTATTATTCGTAGTTTTTACCTGCGCTTGAACTCCAACCACTCGGGGAGCTTTGTGATTGGTCGCTATTGTTCTCTCGGCATGACAGGGGGTGCGATTTTGCAAAAATTGGTCGTCAGCGCTAGTTAGTTTCAACTCTACGTCGCGCAAGCTCGTGTTTTGTTACTGGCTATTTCCCTAACTGTTGCTGCGTATCTTGCTCTTGTGCTGTGCTGTGCCTTCATAAGCGCTGACTATGGCTGCATATTCTAATCCTGAATACGCTGACATAATGTACTGTTACGGACTTTGTGACGGTAACGCTGCTGAGGCGCGGCGAGAATATCAACTTCGCTTTCCCAACCGCCGACTCCCCCACGTTAGTGTCTTCGGATCGACTTATCGGCGAATATCTGAAACTGGCAGCGTCCAAAGAAGCAGGCAAGTTGACACTGGTCGTTCCCGGAGATACACGGCTGAGGACGAGGAGCTTATTCTTCAACGTTTTATTGACGATCCAAACACATCGACCAACATCGTAGCGCGTGAGCTTGGTATGTCACAGTGGAAAGTCTGGTCTGTAGTTCACTTGTCAGGCCGACATCCATACCATTACCAACCAGTCCAGTCATTAGAAGGAGATCCGCCGAGACGGCTTGAATTTTGTCGTTTTATGCTAAGTGCCGACGCCGACAGCGAAAACTTTTTAAAAAACATTCTGTGGACCGATGAGTCATGTTTTGATCGTGATGGTATCACAAATTACCACAACTTACATTACTGGGCACCGAAAGCAGAAGCAAACCCTAAAAAACTGAAACCAACCGCATCCCAGCGAAGGTTCTCGCTTAATGTTTGGATGGGTATTATTGACGACAAATTAATTGGCCCACTTTTTTTACCCCGAACACTAAATGGGGAACTTTATGAAGATTTCCTCAGAAATCATTTATCAGCACTGCTCACGGATGTACCGGAAGAAAGAAGAGCAAACATGATTTACCAACATGACGGATGTCCAGCCCACTTCCGAATCACAATTCGACAATTGCTGGATGAAAACTATCCAAACCGATGGATAGGGCGCGGTGGGCCGATTCCGTGGCCTGCACGAAGCCCTGATCTGACGCCGCTAGACTTTTACGTCTGGGGTCATATGAAAGATCTAGTTTATGTGACCCCAGTAAATTCAATTGAAGAACTAAGGGAGAGAATTGCAAATGCGGCGGACCAGATGAGGGCAACAATCACCTCAAGAATAACAAAAACCGAAGTAAGGAAGCGAATAAGAACATGTATTCGAAACCGAGGGCAGCACATCGAACAAGACGTGTGAAATGTGTGTAATTAAAGTTTTTAATATTGATTAAAAAGAATAATAATGTTCACGATTTTGTTTTTGATTTTTCGAATAATCACCTTTTTGTGAAACGCACGCCTGTACTATAAATCAAAAACGATTTTCATAATGTAGTACATGATTTTGTATTAACTTTCATACCTTTTTGGATAGCTGATAAGACAAGGATATGTTCTTAGTAATTTGTACACCAGGTGTAGTATTTTTTTTTTCACTAGACTACATTTTTTATGAAGTAATAGCAAAAATTACAAAAAATTAAATGTTTTGTTAGTGATATTTGCCAAAGTTTTAGGCATTATTGAACTTTTAATTATTAACAAAGGTCTGCTACGGCGTCAACTATGATAATAACTTAAATTTCAGTACAGTCGCGCCGTAAATCATTTTTAAATTGGTTTCAAATGGTTTAATCTGGGATTTTTCATAAAAAAAACTAAAACTCTTAACTAATTCAAAAACTACTGAATTTCGGTAGAACATTTGGTGGCTTAATTTGTTGCATTTTAACCCTACTATGACTTCCTGCAAGGAATACGTCGAGTTACCAGTAACCCTGTATATTACCTACAAAAAGACTTATTAATCACAATATAGTATAACATCTTGGTAAACTTTTTGTTATTTTGTAATATATTTTTGTACCCGTCGTATGATAACATAGCTCATTTATGCTCTGTTTTGAAACTAATTCAAGTAACGTCATCATACACATCCTATAGTAATATCTGTTGACTATATCATGCATGTTGTTGTTTAAAGTGCTGCACTTCTGTAAGTGATGAATTCACAATACCTAAAACTGTATGTGATTTTTGTTTGTGTATGTTTTAGTGAGCTAGTCGGTGAAGTGCTATATCGATAAATAAATAATATGGTGGCCTCCATGGTTATCTCCTGTACCTCAAAAATAGGGTATACTCCTACCACTCATCTGATCACATTGACCGAATGAACGAAATGAACTGAAATATTTCGCATATCGTCGCCATTAAGTCGAAAATGTATCCGGAACTACAAATAATATTTATTTTTATTCAATTTTAAACATAGCCTGGGATGACTCTAGACTATTATCTTAAATCTAGTTTGAATAAATGAAGGATACTTAAAAATATTAATTGGCTGGAACTGATTAGGGCATAAATGGTCATTGTCATTTTAGCAAAAAACCTTCTTACCTTTTTATGCCTAAAAAGTTTGTAAATAAAATGTGTAAATAAATAAAATATGATAATAAAACTTTATATTTCATCAAATTATTTATTTACGTTTCATTTACGTTTTAAAATAACATTAATACTTATTAGTATTAATTTTCGCGTCGTCTGAAGGTAGCAAATGAATATAAAACATTAATACTTCACTTCAAAAATCTCGAAAAAATCTGCGGTTCCATACTTATTTTACATTCCATGGACAAAATGTTTAGAACACCTGATTTTTTTTTTGCGAATTTTGTTTTGTTTCTACGTGAAAGTAGTCCATAATAATGAGATAAATTATCCTTTTGGATTACAGGTAATTCTATTATACCTTGTGTGCAAATAAGTATAAAAAAGATTTATTACTTTTTTTAAGTTAAACTTTAACGTAAGATATTTGCATAATCTAAAGGTAGAAAAAAGGTACTAAATATTGTGATATCGAATATAAAAAAAAACTATCCAATAGACCCAATTGTTAAATCGTCAAGATGGAGGGACCAACGTTTATGGTCGATATTTCTCAAACGGTTCATGTTAGGGACAATCAAATTTCATATTTCTAAGGCAGAATTAAGGTATTAAAATTCTATATATGTAGGATACTCCTCCGACCACCGTATCAATTTGGTCCCTCCATCTTGACGTCAAAATTGAAGGACCAAGTATTTTGCTAAATAAAATAGTAGATTTATGGTATTACATTTTTATGTAGGCTGATTTGGAATCCAAGGTTTAGTCCCTCCATCTTGACGCCAACAGGTTTCGGCCTACACAACTTTTAAAACTAAATTCACACGAACACAAATTTTTTACCTACAACAATTTAAATATTTAATTCCAACTTATTTGAAAGACTTATTTGAGGGGTATCGTATTACCCGGTTACTGGGTTGTGGAGGTCAGATAGGCAGTCGCTTCATGTAAAATACTGGTATTCAGCTGCATCCGGTTAGACTGGAAGCCGAACCCAACGTAGTTGGGAAAAGGCTAGGCAGATGATGAATTCCAACTTATTTGAAAATATTTAGTTCTTTTCAAGAACTTCTCGAAAAGAAAATTATTTTAATAAGTAATCATTTTGTCATCATGTCCCAGGTTTTTCTTTTTCTAAATAAAAAAGTTTCAGGTAGTTGCCTAATCAGCCACTGCAATGGATTATTCTAAATAATTAAAGCGATTTACTCTTTACTTTTTATTTACCACCTCACAATAGTGTTTTTTTTTTTACCTAAGTAATACTTTCATCGTGTTTATTTTAAATATATTTAGTAGTTTTTAACAGGGCTTGAAAACGTTACCAATTCACAGTAAAAGTAACGTTAAGTAACGGTATTTCCGTAGAGATACCTGGATATCGATACGATTTGGTAGCGTTACTTAGTAGCATAACATAATAATAACGTTAAAAATTGTGGTAAACTTACCGGTATTTTTAATGTTATTGTAAAAATTAACATATTGTAAAAGAATCTATATAAGATACTACAGATAAAAACCTATTTAAACCAAATGACATGATTGCCATTACAACTGTAACAAATCTGAATAATTAACATGTCCGCAAAAGCCACTACTATAGAGTTGAAATTAAATTGTAGGTATATAATGTCAAATAATATTATGATTGTCTGTCAGCGATGAATGTAAAAAAATAAACATTGTAATTTGGGAGCAGTTAATAGACTCTTACAAAATTATGCCGTTATTGAGATACCAGGGAAGCCACATGTGCAGAAGGAATTATTGCCAAACTTCCTTGTCTTCAACGTAGTCTTTAATCTTATAATATGCTTTTTTGATAAGGACACTTTTGATGTGGGTTTTGAACTTACCATCTTTAAGTTCTGTAACCGGCTTTGGCAACTTATTGTAAAAGCGGATACTGTTTATAAGAAACGACAGAAAAGCTTTTAACATTAAACTACACAAAAAAACGTAAAATTTTCACTGTCCATGTCATATTAATATTGAGCCAAAGTTACTATGGACATCTGACATTGTTCTTTCGATATGTTTTACAAATAGAACTGTTTAAAGTAAAGAAGAAACAAATGAACATATTGGCGCATGAAAAGTTATAGTTGTTCGCCACTGATTCTGAAATTTTTGTATAATTTCCTCAGTTTGAATTTCCGCGCATTATTTGAGAAAAGTACTATACAAGGGTTGGCCGCAATCAGGGATTGATGGACTCACGTATGTGTGCCTCGGCTCAATTCCCTTATTGCTGGCCGCGACAGTAATGTACTATTAACTAACGTGGCATTTTCGAAATTGTGCTTCTAAAAAATATAAAACCTCTTTTATTTTTATAAATCTATCTATGACTCACAGAAGTATAACCTTAGATTATAAAATGTCCAAATTCCTAGTAGGCCACCGTAAATTGAAGCCAAAAATAAGTCGCCAGACTGGCGACTTCGTTCGCTCCTCGCTCCACACGCCAAGTAGCGTTTGCCGCGTAAAAAAGTCACGAGCCGGTGTTTTAATTCCGAACAAGTGACGGTTTGTGTTGTGAAATCGTGTAAAAACATATCTCCAACGGCGATTGACTGGTTTCGTAGTTACCTGTATGGCCGCCGGCAACGTGTATGCATAGAAGAGTCTTGCTCTTCTTGGTGTTGTACTTCTGCCGGTGTACCTCAGGGTGGCGTTTTATCTCCTTTACTCTTCGCAATATTTATACATTCTATTTCCAAAAAACTTCTTTCTTCCTACCACCTTTATACAGATGATTTGCAAATTTATAAACAAGCTGCTCTTTCGGATTTGGCCGATGCAATAAATTGCATAAACAAGGATTTGGATTCAATTTGCGAGAGGAGTGAGGCACATGGGTTGCAGGTTAATCAGGTGTTCGTGATTTACCAGTGTAAGACTAACCGATGCCTACACATCGAAGACTCAGGTTATTATTGTTGGCAGGTCAAGGATGATCCCCAAATAAACTGGTCGCAACTTCCTCAAGTTCAATTTAACGGAACTGCTATTCCTGTTAGTGAAAAGGTTAAGAACCTCGGAGTTTGGGTCGACAAACATCTTTCTTGGGGTCCCCAGCTACAGGATGTAAGCCGCAAATTTTTTGCATCTGGTAAGTCCCTGAGGCGATTGCGGAACTTTCTTCCAACTGCCACTAAAACTGCGCTTGCACAATCCCTTTTACTTCCCATTCTTGACTACGCTGATGTCAGTCATCTTGATCTCACTGAGGCACAACTAGATAAACTTAAGCGACTTCAAAACTTTTGCATAAGATTTATATTTGGCTTGCGCAAATATGATCACATTTCTGAATTTCGTACAAAGCTCAAGTGGCTTCCCATACGTCTTCGCCGGAATTCTCATATCTTATTTCAGCTTTACAGTATTCTGTTCAATCCTACAACCCCCTCTTATCTTAACGAACGGTTCAAGTTCCTTCATGACACACATAATAGATATCTGAGGTCATCGGAAAACTTCAAACTAGAAATGCCGATGCATTCGACCAGCTTTTATGACAAGTCCTTTACAGTTCAAGCAGTACGGTTATGGAATGCCTTGCCCGTGTCGATAAGGCGTGCTCAATCATTGTCCACATTTAAAATTCTGGTAAAAAAACACTTCCTCTCTCCGTAAACATCGACATTAAATATAGCTCTTTCCTCCTGTTTCATGTTTATTATTGTATTGTTTATATATATATTCATATAGATAAGTATATGCTTTATGTATATATATATTTATTGTATATGTAAATGGTACACCACTGACTACCTGCAGTATTATCTCTCCTTCGCGCTTTAATCCATCCAAAGGTTGTCTGTAAAAGATCGCTTTTAGCGATAAGACCGCCCATTGTGTCACCCTATGTTAAATTTCTACATTTGTATCTGTATTTTTTATGGTGTACAATTGTACATATAATTATGCCTTCTTGTGTAGTGAAAACTTGTAAAAACAATAGCTAATCACATAAAAAGTCTCACGGAATCACTTTTCACATGTAAGTACACTTGAGAGCAATAAAATCGCACACGTTGACTTTTTGTTGTTAAAGCAGTTTTTTTCATGAATGTGAATACATATTAAAATAAAACTTACACTATTTGAATGTTTACTTCAGTACCTTTCTAATGATATCAAATACAGTGTAAAAAAAAGTACCCATAGGATGTTTTAGGGCACAAAACCCAACATACGGATAAAATTACCCAATTTAGCTTAAGAAAGAATAAAAATAAAATTCAAAATGATGATCAAATTGTTTTTTAATAAGGTGTATTCCCTCCCCTAGCCTTGATTACAGCTCTTAATCGGTTTTTCATGGACCGTATTAATTTCACCATGAAATCTTGTGGTATGGCGTTCCACTCCTCTTCAATGGCAAGTTGAAGCTCTTGGAGGCGCGTACGAGCAGGGCTTCTTGCTCGAACTCTTCTTTTTAGCTCATCCCAGACATGCTCAATCGGATTGAGATCAGGACTACGAGCTGGCCACTCCATCGTGGTGATTCCAACGTCTTCCATGTAGTCGCAAACTGTTCTAGCGACATGCGGTCTGGCGTTGTCGTGCATTAAGAGAAAATCTTCTCCCATAAGCCACGCAAGCGGCCTCACATGCTCTTCGAGCACTTCTTCGACGTATCGTGCAGCCGTCAAACTTCTCGATCTCGGGCCGGTATTCGCCGTAGTGATGAATACAATGTCAGTTTTAGTGTCCAACATTATGCCACCCCAAAACATACACGATCCACCTCCAAAAGCCACACGTTCGCTTATGCAGCATTGTGAAAATCGCTCTGATGACCTTCTGTAGACCCTAGAGCATCCATCATGACCATGTAAAGTCATTCTGCACTCATCAGAGAACATAACAGCCCGCCATTGGTCATACGTCCAATTTAAATGTTCCCTAGCAAATTGTAGCCGGGCTTGTCGGTGAGCTGTGGTCAATTTGGGACCATTTGCTGGGCGATGTGAAGTCATTCCTGCTTCACCTAGTCTTCTTCGAACTGTCCACCGACTTATACTGACATTGCGAACTTCTCGAAGCTGTTGTCCCAGTTGAACCGCGTTCAGTTGCCGATTTCTCAAAGACCTTGTCACAAGAAAGCGGTCATCACGCTCTGATGTTGTGCGTCGCCGGCCAGATCCTGGTCGCCGAATGTAGCCACCGGTCTCTTGGAACCTCTGGTATACACGAAGAACAGAGTAGCGGCTCAAATTTAGCCGTCGAGCAACTTCACTTTGGTTATGGCCTGCTTCGAGCAAGGCAATAACTTGAGCGGCTTCTGCGGGCGTGGTATCCATATTTTTCCAGTAAATCCGTATGCTTCCAGTAGAGATGTTATCACGTTGACCTTCGGTATGCAACTGATTAAAAATTCCAATAAACCGACCTTTTTATACCTGCGGCTAAGGGTGCAAGTAGTGACAACGCAAACGCGTGAATTTGGGGAATTCGGTGTACGGTCGGTTTTTGTAAGTTACGTGAAGGTCAATGATTTTAATTTTATGTTTTTGTAAAGCTAAGCTTGTATGCTTTAATTTTGTCTTATGATTTTTACTCAATATCTTTAGATTTTAGAAAACAATCAGTAATAAACCAAATTACAAGGGGTGTGCGATTTTATAGCTCTCAAGTGTACTTCAAATAACATCGTTTCTTAATTAAGTTAAGGGCGCTTTCACAATTTTTCTTGAATTTGAGCGTTTTACTCGAGTTTTGACGTGTGATTATGGTTTAGTTATAGACTCAAAATTAAAAAAAAAAATATGCCCGGGAATTTTTGATTATTTCTCTTGGGAATGTTGGTAATAGATATTTCAATTTGTCTACACAAGTCAGTAAAAACCTTGTCTTTGCAAAGGATGTTTCATAAAATTTAACTTTTGGGCGACTTTTGATGCTTTGTTTTATCGAAGATATAGTAATTTAATCATTTATAAAAATGTTCATGGTACAACTGTCTCTTGAACTTGGGAATGCATATGCCAATTTTTTATGTTTAATTCAGTAATACACCAAAAATAATTCCGTAAAACAGATCGATATTGAGAATTTTTCGTCCGAAATTATATTTTTTATCTATGAACATAGATTCCAAATTTAAACAAAAAGTATTTAATAACAAGGGTCAGTATGTTACCTTGATTGAAAAAAAAAAATAGACGTTTTTAAAGTAAAACAATATTTTTAAATAATTGTTGTATGCAATGCTAAAAATCAATATAAATCTCGGGACGCGCGGACTTTAGCTTTAGTCCGCGCCGAGCGCTTTCAGAGGGAGGATGTATCGCTTGCTGACATCGCGTCGTGCGCCTGTGTGCGCCGCGTAATCTCGCCAAATCGCTAAAAATATAGTGCAACCAACACATTTTGATACGTGAGTTTTTTTATTTTAAATTAATTATTATATGATTGCATTTTAAATATGTAAGTATGTGTTTTCTTCTGATAAGTACTCTAATGTGAATGAATATGAACATATGTAACTATAGTTGTTTTATTTTTATTTTATTGTTTATTTAATGTAATCTCCAACTTAAATTCAATTAATTATTTTCAGACAAAGTTCATAATAATGGGCAAAAATAGAAATAAAACATACGGTGCCGTCAAAATAAAAAAAAAAGGTTGGGCGATAATTTGAAATGCGCAAGAGAAGCTTATCGGTAAGAACTTTGTTTTTAATGTTTGAAATGTTTTCTTTATATTTATTCTGTAACATTGTAGGTAACAAATATTTACATTACAACACACGCCTTATACTCTTTTCACTTTTTCGCGCTAAAAACTTCTCGATGTCGAGGAGTATCTTGTTACCCGACTACGGCAAAGCAAAAAAGAGGGTTATTATTTTGACCGGTACGTATGTATGTTCATCTGTTCCGTCATATCTTCTAAACGACTCATCACAATTTGACAAATAAGGTATCGTTGGAAGCGTCTTGATCGTTCGCTGGTTATAAGACGATTTATTTGACGCCACATTAAATTTAAAATGGCGCCATGTAGGTGCCATAAAGTCATGACTAAAAAAAAATATAGATCAATCAAATGAAATGGCTTAATTAGCACATTTCAATAATATAGATATTGTTGCCGATTCTCTTGTCACAAAGTTGTCTAAACTAGATTATAAATCACTAAAATTTATTTTATTCCTGTCAAACGATTTCCTATTCTGAAATAGACTATAGTGCCAACTATATTTTAGTTTGACAGCACTAAGATGGCACGGAGTTATTAATTTAGTGAAAATGTTATTCTGAATTTGATGATTTAACCTACTTATAACTAAAATCCTCTAAATAAATCTGACTATTTTTAATCGCAATTAAAAATGTGTGGAATAAAATTAGATGTCATGAATTAAAATTCAAACCAACACAATACTGTATCTTTTTTTTATTTTCTTTTGCTTATATCTCGGAAATGGTGCGTCCTAACGCAAAAATAATGAAAATTTCGACCCCCTTAGGAAGCCCTTACCACTACTTCTCAACATGTTGATATATTTTTTTTTGTTTTTTCGCTATTTTTCATACAAAAAGTGAAAAATTCCATAAAAAAAAACGTCGAGGTTGCAGTAATAGCGCGGCTCTGGCTCTAACCAAGTGGAGGCGCAATTGTCAAATTCGATTTTAGTTGTGTCAAATTAATTTTTGGAGAATTTATTTAGTAGAATAGCTCCAAGATTCATAGCAAAAAGTAAGGAATTTTAGTGATATTTTAGTTCGGTGTACAAGAGAATCGGCACCATTATAAACCCGTCATAGTTGGGTTTTAGTTTTATAACTTTTTTTTTTGTTGTATTTTTATACGACTGCTCAAAAGAGGTCTGTTATGTTTCTTAGGTAAGTACTTGTATGCATGTTTATATTTGTACGTATGGTTTTTATTCCATTTCATCCAAAAAACATGTTTACATTTCATCCAAAAAACATGTTTCATAAGCAGTGATCGGAGTAGGTAGATTGAACTGGGGCCATTGATCCGAAACGTATATATTAATATGGACATTCCTCCGGAATTGGTGGATTATAAAAAAAAACCGGAACTTATGTAGGAATTGTATTCTGCCAGATTGGAAGGAGTCATTTGATGATTTGCCAACCTCAAAAAAATCGGAAATCGAAAATCGGAATTCGATTGTTTTTATTATTCAACAGATAAATAATGAATTAATTTAGTTTTGATACCTTCCTTTAAATTTTGAATTGAGTAGTAATAATATCACTACCAACATTAACAATATTTAATTGAATCCGGAAATACCGGAATTACTTTCCGGAAAAATAGCTTATCCATGTTATTCTTTCTGTGTGCATTTATGATACAAGTACCAAAAATCAATCTACCTACTCCGATCACTGTTCATAAGCAAATACTCTCGAAAAAAGCTAAAATGCAGCAGAGGCAAATAAATTCGCCAAATGAAAATATTGATTCTGATTTAAAAAAGGTAAATTTTGCACCACTTTACCAACATAATTTATTTCATGTGCTATTTAATTATATTACTGCTACCATATAATATTTATGTACCTACATTTATCGAACTATTTTACTTTTACAGAACAATGAAAGCACACTTGACCCAACGACAGTTTTTACAGTGCCTTCTGACAGAAATACAAATAACATGGTAATTTATCCTAACTAACTATCCTATCCTAACTAATAATATAAATGCGGTATGGTACGTTTTCATATCATGTAATATATTTAATTATTTTGAATAGCTATATTATTTTCTGCAGATTTAAATACTCTATGAGCTACCGCATAATTAATGGACTTCTTTATTTCTTACAGGATAATGAAAGCACATTTCGAGGAAAGCACGGTCTATGACCCTTCGCAAAATATTATTTTAATTTATTTTTACAATTATACTTTTGTAATCAGTCTTAGTTTTTTATTTACTATTTTTACTCATCCATAAAAATTTAATAATAAGTTATCTTGAACGATACACATTTAAGGATTGCATCACTATAAATAGTGATGAAGTCTTTAAATATGCATATTTTGTATAACTACCTACTAACCTACCTTCGTATGCATTTTATACTACTATCCAAACATTATTCAAACTGTAGAAACAATATCATATAATTACTAAAAATGTGTACTTACCTGCTGAATTAATTACATATAAGTAAAGAAAATTAGTAGTTACATGCTACTAGTAGCAGTTGCATGCTAGTTTGCCGCTTTAGCTGTATAAAAATTCAAGCAAATTCTGATGACCCTATCGTAAATCAATAGATAAGCCGTTCTAGGTAATAACATTCATCGATTCAAATAATATTTAAAAAAATATAATATCAGTAATTTAATTCATTTCGAAAGTAAAGTGGAAAGGATCAAGTTTGTTTGTTCCTCGCGTCCGACGCATTGCGGTTTGCATGTGTGTAGCGTACTTCACTAGACGCACACGAGCGCATATCCGCTACCGCGCGCCGTCAAATTTACCTAAAACTGTGTACTTCGATTTTGTAATAGCGCTCTTTAACTATGAATTTTAGGTTACTTGGAACAAAAACCTGAACGAATGAACGAACGAAAACAGTGACATTTAAAGTGCGAGGGTTGCCATAATATGATTTGAAATTTCCCCGTTCGATATTTTTTTGTTCGAGTAATTATATGCCTGTTTTTTATGTATATTTTAGATTTCCAAGTAATATTGAAAATAAAAGTAAATGGATAGTAGCTATAAGAAATAGTCGGAATGATCCAGGATGGCTGCCATCGAAAACCAGCGTGGTTTGTTCCGATCATTTTGATAATAATGACCTTTATTCAACTAATCGTGGACTTCGTCGTGTGATCAAAAGCGGATATCCTAAAAAGGTATATAAAATTTAAAAAACAAAAATGAGATTTTATCAAAACAGTAATTAAACACGAGACTGTATTTTTTATTTTATTTTAGTTAGTTTCTCAGCTTAGTCTAGCTAATTTAAATACTACTGTCCCAAATTTTATTTTTTAGATGTTCTTTCCAGCGTCCTACGTAATTGCTGAAAACTCAGTTTCACAAAGTTCTGGCTGTACGTTTGTTCAAGTATGTCCTAATTCTTAATTTATCTTCCTAAGGTTTTAATCAAAAGCTGCCATTACTCGTGTAATTTTTTTTGTAGGACTTACCAGACTTGCCTCATGTAGCCATTGACGATAGGGCAGTATGTAAATGCACTTTGTACTTCATTGTTATTTTATTTTGCGATGTAAAAAAAAATGGTTTTGTTTCGGAATCCTTCCTAACAATTGAGGTACAATACTCAACAATATCTTACTCGTACAATATTATCCTACCCAAAATATTATTCCCCAAATTATTGGGAAAACTTTAACAAATGATAACCCTTTTTACACACACATAGATAAAAAGGTGGCTACACTTTTGATGTTCGTAATGCTCCGTCTTTCTTTTTTTGTTGTTCTGACCGTGCGTTTGCACTGGCGAAACATTCAAGACAAAACATGTTGAAATCTCAACTTTCTGTCAATGTTCCATAACATTTTTGACAGGAACTAGAAATTTCAACATGTTTTGTATTAAATGTTTCGCCAGTGCAAACGCACGGTGAGATAACATATACACAAACAAATATGCTATGCAAGTTTAGACGCTCATCGAACCCGCTCACAGTGTGAGCGCGTTCACGAGCGTTCCGAATTGTTGACAGCCCTCAGCTGTCATAATCGTGTTATCTAAATTGGTACGCAAATTATTGATGTGAGCGCTATGAGCGATTATTTTCTAATTGGGAAAGCGGCCATAATATCACCACATTTGTGTAGTGGGTCTAGTGGGAGGGAGTGTGTTATGTATGATGAGCGCGCAGATGGTGATTGTGTGCTAGTGGGGCGTCACGGTCGGGCGGTGATGCATCGTGACTATTCGTGACGTCACCGGTGAGTCACGCGTCGTGTGCGCTTTGTGCCGGGCGCGGCGCGGCGCCCGCCGGCACGGCACGCGGCTGTACTGCTACAGTGCTACTGTAAGCCGCGTCGTGATCGAGAGCTGGCTCGACTGGTACAGAGGTAGCGCCGCGTACCTACTCGGCTTCCTATTTGATGCCAGTTTATAAAACTCACTCAAAAACATGCACTAATAAGTTGAACCCACTATAAACATGATTCAGTTTCCTGGTGCTTCGTTAAACAGGCGCGACGCGACAGCGCGAGGCAACTTTAACGAAACAATTTCTGAAAAAACTTCACCGTAGAACAATTTACCGGTCAAAAACACAGTCGGTTACAAATACACAGTCGCGCCAGTTTGCACGAGCCTTTAGGTAAATTTTTAATTTAGGTATTATTTAACTCAAGTTCCCTTGCTTAATTAAGAACAAAATGTTTGGATAAAGCTGAGATGATGTCAGCGCGCCTCGCGCGGGTCATCGGCCTTACCTCGATCGTCGTCAGCCTTACAAATGCCAATAAAGTCTGTGTATACTCGTACTTAGAATAAGGTATGTTAGTTACGATGTCCTTTATGAGGCCAACTCATTACACTGCGGTAGAGATGGGTTGTATTGTAACAGGTTGAACACGATATCTCTTATCACTGTGACTGTGACAAAAAAATAACAGATCCAAATATCTGTTATTAAATCACAGCCCCACTATTTTTTACCGACTTCAAAAAAGGAGGAGGTACTATGTTCGGGATGATTGTTTTTTTTTTTTTTTTTTTTTATGTATGTTCACCGATTACTCCGCCGTTTGTGAACCGATTTAAAAAATTCTTTTTTTGTTCAAAAGCTTATACTTCTGAGGTGGTCCCATTGTCACCAAGTCAGGATCTGATGATGGGATCCTAGAGAAATCGAGGGGAACTTTCAAAAATCGTAAGGGCAACTAGTGCATTCCTTAATTTATTCATTAAGTATTTTACAGCACTACAATTTTATGAAGTCCTGGATTCGATCTGATGATGGAGACGAAAGACAGTCAAGGGAACTCCTCAATGGTTTACAGCAGATACCTCGTGTTTGGGCTTGATTAATTTGTATTGATAAAAACTTTACACTTTGATGGGTTCTGACTGTCGTTAGGGGTCTGATGATGAAGACGAAAGACAGTCGAGGGAACTCCTCAGTGGTTTACAGCAGATATCTTGTGTTTGGGCTTGATTAATTTGTATTGATAAGAACCTTACACTTGGATGGGTTGTGACTGTCGTTAAGGGTCCGATGATGAAGACGAAGGACGATTAACGGAACTCCTCAACGGTTCACAGTAATTACCTTGTGTTTGGACTTAATTCATTTATATTGATAAGAACTTTGCAACCATATAGGTTGTAAGTGACATTACAGATCTGATTATGGTCACCTTATAATATGATGATGAGGGGAACTATACAGTGTAAGCAAATGTATAGTGTTCACCCTTATATTCTTGAGAAGGCACGGGAGTCTCATTAGCCAGCCGGTTTCGTATAACATCTAAACGATACTTGCGCTGTTCAGACGACTCGCCACTTAATCGTTTTTGAATAAGATTGAGTCGGCAGATCTTATCATTTGGCGACTCCTGTGACAAATGAGAATGCATGTAATTTCTCATCTGAGATAACCTAGCATGACAAGCTAACGGTGATTCTTGGGAACCGGACATAGCACTCCGTTTGCGATTCTTAGATAGGCGTTCTTTTTCAGCAGTATTAGACTCTTTAATTCTGTTTTTCTTCATGCGGGTGGCTCCTTTAGTTGGTCTACCCATGATTACAAAAATCAAATTACACAAAAAATGGAAAAATAATAAAACTTTTAAAAAAAAATTGACCGACTTCAAAAAAAACAAAACAAAAAAGGACTACTGTACTAAAAACCAAAAGACAAAAAGTACTTCTTTAATAATAAGAGAAAAATTAAAAAATAACTTTAATTTCGGAAGTCGGTGGCCAAAAACTAAAATTAAAAGCAAAGACACCGACTTCCGAAATTAAAGTTATTTTTTAATTTTTCTCTTATTATTAAAGAAGTACTTTTTGTCTTTTGGTTTTTAGTACAGTAGTCCTTTTTTGTTTTGTTTTTTTTGAAGTCGGTCAATTTTTTTTTAAAAGTTTTATTATGTACGGTTATCGTCCGTACAAAAATAACAGGCTGTGATTTAATAACAGATATTTGAATCTGTTATTTTTTGTTATACGTATTTAAATCTCAATCGAATATCTTCTTTATTTCTTTTAGTGTAAAGTCGAAAATCGTATACAAAGTTTTAACAGTAACAGCCGCGGTAAGTCTTGAGGATCTGTTGTTTTAAGTAACATATAAGTATGTTTTATTGTTAGGAGCAATTGCTATCTGCTATTTTTTCATATCTGTTATTTTTATCTGTGACGATAAATACGCCTCACTCCTACACCGCGGTTATAATTGCAATGATTTAAGAAACCAGAAAGTAAAATGGCGATGAAAAAAATTAAGTACTTACGCAATTTTTTTTTAACAATTTGTATGTAGGTTCCTTTCCTTTAAGTATTTTAACGAAATAAAAGGATCAAAATTAAGGATAAACAAAATTCAATAACACGAATGATTTTAATAAATAATCACAAAAAAAAAGCTTTCAAAAATTGTAAACAAATTATATAAAAAACAAAAAATCCGACTGCAAAAACCTATAACCGAAAAGAGAAAAACAAGCATTGAACTTTGTTTTTTTGTAAGGTATTGCAGGCGGGGACAAACCAATAAATAACCGAAATATGGTGTAACTTTTGTAGTGGGAGGTGAAGAACAAATCCTCACTTTTACACTTGTCCTCATTTTGGAGAAAACGGTAAAATGTAAATAACTAACTGACTACAACATCTGTGTTTTGTTTTAGTTGTGTAATTTTAACTAGTGTTTCAGTCAATCTGAAAATGGTGCCGATTCTCTTAAACTTATTAAACTATCACTAAAATTCCTTACTTTTTGGCTATGAGAATCTTGGAGCTATTCTGCCAAATAAATTCTCTAAATTCAAAAATTATTTTGACACAACTAAAATCGAATTTGACAATCGCGCCTCCACTTGCTACTTGTTTTCCCTACCCCGGACTTTTATTTAGAGCCAGGGGCACGCTGTTAAGGCACCCTCGACGTGTTTTTTTCACTTTTAGTATAGAAAATAAGGAAAAAATATATAACCATCATGTTGAGTTACATGGGTTTAAGGGTTTTCTTGGGGATCACGCTCGACTCAAGGCTACAATGGGGTCCTCATTTAACATCTCTTGCAGGACGGCTAAGTTCAGCAGCATATGCTGTCAGAAAAATCTGTCAATTTACTGATGTAGATACCGCGAGGCTGGTCTATTTTAGTTACTTTCATAGCATCATGTCTTACGGTATTTTACTATGGGGACGGGCTGCAGACATCGAGTCTATCTTTATTCTGCAGAAAAGTGCGATCAGAGCTATTTATAATCTCCGCAGGCGCGATTCTTTAAGGGAACGGTTTAAGGATATTAACATCATGACGGTACCTTGTCAATATATCTATGAAAACATCATGCACGTAAGAAAAAGTTTACATATTTTTAGTAAAAAAAGGAGGATAGACATAATTATAGTACTACAAATAGGGACCTATTAGTTCAACCAGGTTTCAGACTGGCTAAAGTAGACTCATCTTTCATGGGGTACTGTTTAAAATGTTACAATAAAATTCCTTCCCACATACTTCAACTGAATGAGTCGAAATTCAAAACTTGTATAAAACGCACACTATGCAGGCGCATATTATAAGTTGGAGGATTACATCTCTGATAAAAATGCTTGGCTTAATGCTGGTCCTGCTCCACAATCACAATTAACTAATTATCATTCGAAAATACTGTTGGAGCTGCTGAAGATCGGAAGACCATCTTTGCATTGTATAAACTCAATCTCCTTTGTATTATATAATTGCATAGCACAGGTGTGAGTACTATGTACTATTGAGCTACCATTTACCGGGTAATTTGTCTTTCATTGACGTGAATGTGCCCTGGCGACTGGGAATGTCATGCACTGAAATGTCTCGCTGATGGTGGCGCGTGTGTTGGATCATTTGGGTCCCTTCAAAATGGTTGAGCTAAATGATGCTGATCCATGCGTCATGTTCGTGAACGGGCTCCGTCAGTTGTGACTGGTCATCTCTTAGCTGCCATGGCTTATTTTTAATTTTTGAATTGTTTTATGTAATAATTGCGGACGCTTTTAACGTGCTTTCTACATTGTTCTCACATGTATAATTTTAAAATAAATGATGTAACCCATATATTGTAACAATATTTTGATTTAAAAGAGTGTCCGTGGAGTTTCTTGCCCGTTCTTCTCCATAGGTACCTACTACGCTTTGGAATGGGCAACTAGCTTCATATTTCTGACTGACCGACTCCTTGACAATTCAAAAGTGCCTGTAAATGGTTTAATTGAAATAAATGCTTTGAGTTTGAGTTTGATAAAGGGGGTCGAAATTTTCACTATTTTTGCGATAGTGACACACCATTATCGAGAAGCAAAAGAAAATAAAAAAAAGATACAGTATCTACTCTTTTGCAACTGAAGTCGAGGCGTTGTTGGTTTGAATTTTAGTTCATGACATCATGACATTTTTAATCGCGATTTAAAATAGTCAGATTTAGTAAGATTTTAGTTATAGGACAAAATTTTAGGTAAAATCGTCAAATTCAAAATAGCATTTTCACTAAATTAATAACTCAGTGCCATCTTAGTGCTGTAAAACTAAAATATGGTTAAGTTGTGTCATTACAGTCTATTTCAGAATGGGAAATCGTCGTTTGACAGGAATAAACTAAATTTTAAGGTTTAGTCTAGTTTAGAAAGTTTTATGACAAGAGAATCGGCACCAATGGTTGATAAATATGATAAGAATCTTAGCTAATATTTTGAAATTTAAGGTTTTGATTAAAATTTTTTGGAAAAATGTGGTTTTGTTATAGAATTCGAAAAACTTTGACAATTTAATAGTTGACCGAGCGGGCGTAGCGAGCGAAGCGTCTCTGGATCAAGTCTGACAAAATCGGTGTCAGTTTCTACGAGTTCGTCTACAGGTCGTATTTGACAACCGATATAGACGAAATTTGGTGTACAGGTATAACGAATTTTTTGGAATTTTTAGTCTTCGGGGATTTTTGATTGGAGGGCTACTTCCTCTAAAAATATCCTCTTATGAGATCCGATGACGATGGTTCTTTTTTATGAAAGGTGGTAACCATAAGGTCTCAAAAAAAAAATTGGTGAAGATCTGATGAGGATTTTCGGCTTGATGAGCAGAACAGATTATCAAAATGCAGTAAATGGCTCACTATTTATTAAAACCTATTTGTTAATTTTTTTAGCTGGCCATAAGAAAAATTATGAGTAAAAATTTATAATGTTTATGGTTCTGTAGTAGTGAACAAGGAACCGATAAAGTTTCGCCATGTCTGATGTCTATGTGAGGCTTAGCTCAGAGAATCTTAGTCCTAGAAAGCTGTAATTTCGCATGGGTACACCTATACATTAAACAAACAAAGTGGTAAAATAAAATCATGCAATTTTTTGTTTTTATAGTTGTCCCTACACGTGAAGTTGGGATGTTTTTTTTTCTCAACTGCACCATGTCATGGGGTGTCGGGTAGGTGTGAGAAAACTATTTTTTGATTTCGGGCCTCTTTTGCGTAACATTAAGCTAATTTTAATTTTGGTTAAAATCAAGAGCCCCCTTTTTTTTTTTTTGTTGGTGGTAAATCGTCAAATGACTTCTCCCGCTCTGGGCGGAGCGGAAGGGCGTGTCAGACTTTTACTAACTAAAACCCACCCGTGTTCCTTCAGTTGCCTGTTGCCAAGGTCCCGGTCTCCCTTTCGGACTTTCCCGCAACCCTGTTAGGCATTGGTCCTAGCGGACTCCGCCAATTGTGCTGACATCTCTTTGAGGCTCGCGTGGAACACGACGCGCCATCGACCCGGGCCGGTCCTTATTGGACGGCGAGCTACCCATTGCTCGCCGTCCGCAAGCCCGCGCCTATGGTGGCCGGGAATCCACCTGGGATTCCCGACGCCCAGGGCGTCTCCAGCGGCGGCGGTTAGGGGCGTGAGGGCGCAAACTTTGCCTGTCCCTCACGCGTTACGCCTCCTCCTTCGCGAGCATTACTGCTTCGCAGGAGGTGACGGCTTCCCATGCCCTCTCGCTCCATACCAATGCCTGGACCAGGGCCGAACGCGAGAGGTCATTGCCGCCAATCGCCTCCACAAGGACACGGCGGTGCTCCGCCCAAGCACCATACCATACCTCCACCGTATGCTCCACCATGTCCTCCAGGCGATCCACACAGTGGTGGCACCTGGGCGTTTTCTTCCGCCTAATCCTACACAGGAACCTCCCGAAGCTGCCATGTCCGGTGAGGACCTGCGTCAGGCGGAAGGTGAGGACGCCGTGACGCCTCTCTAGCCACTCCTCAAAGAGGGGACTTATCGCCTCAATTGTGGCGTGCCCAGCACTGGGTTGCGACAATCACACTCTCCATGCCGCCATGAGATCCTGCCGGAGCTCTGTCCGCTGTGCCGCGATGTCTCGCGGCAGCGGAGTTACGCCCCGGCGCTTCACCTCCTCGCGCCACTCCCAAATGTACGCGAGGATTTTCGCCTCCAGATCCCATGGCGGTAATCCGTCAAGGAGGCTCGCCGCCTCACGGGAGACCGTGCGGTATCTCCGGGTCAGCCGAATGGCCATGACCCTTTGGGACGCGTTCAACCGGCGGGCTGGCCGCAGCCTAAGGGAACGCGCCCACACCGATGCCCCGTAAAGGGCCATGGACCGCACGACCCCCGCGTAGAGCCTCCGGCAGGAGACGTTTGTACCCCTAGATTGGGCAGGAGCCGCCCCAAAGCGGCCCCAGCCCGGTCCAGCCAAACGTCGGAAATGCTCCACGAAGTTCCACCGGCTGTCGAGGACGAGTCCTAGGTACTTCATCGTCGACTCCACGCCGATGTGAACGCCTCCTACCATAATTTGGGAACCCGACGGTGGCGCGTTCCGAGGGCCATGAAAACACATGACCTCGGACTTGTGCATGTCCACCTCGAGTCCCAGCTGCCGGATTCAATCGACGATTGTCGCAACCCCGCGTGTCGTAGTTCGGCCGCCGCCTGGTGCGACCTCCCCTGTGCCAGGAGTCAAGTGCCCCTGCCATCTAAATGGTTGTTTTTGGATATGTGAAGAAAATCACGGCAGTATAACAAAGTTAAAAGGAAAACTATCACAGCTAAGTATGCTTTTCAGATTAGCTAAAGTACAAACATCTTTTATGGGGTACTGCGTTAAATGCTATAACAAAATACCTTGTGATATATTGCAATTAAATGAAAGAAAATTTAAAACTCATATAAAAAGTACACTTTGTCATCAAGCTTATTACAAATTAGAGGATTATATCCAAGATAAGAATGCTTGGAAACATGCTGGTCTTGCTCTATAGGACAATTTAGTCTGGACAAAATCAAACTGGTTGCTAATTTAGTTGTATATTTTATTATTTGTATGTCATAGATTTTTACACTCTGTGATTTCTTGGAATCACGCACTGACTTATTAGTATTACTTGTAAAGATGTTAGGAATATTGTAATATCGTATACTTTTACAATGTTTGTAAATATGTGAGCACCATGTACCTATCACATAACTGATTTATTTGTCATTGCTCCATTTATAATTTTTTTTTGCCTTTTGTTGGACAGTAATCTTATTGTAGGTGCATCGTCTTCACATATAATTATATAATTCATGTACACAAAATATTGTAAAACATTTTTGAAAAGAGTAACGGTGGAGTTTCTTGCTCATTCTTCTCCATACGAAAGCTACCTTTTGGAATGGGCAACTAGAATCAATTCTATTTCTTTTTTTTTTCATTGACGTTCAAAAGTGCCTTTTATGTGCCTATTTGAAATAAATTATTTGACTTTGACAAGTTAAAGAGTAATAATCGACCAACTTACATTTGCAGTTGGAATGTATGGGAGAGCATGTTTTTCAACTACAACGTTAAAAGTTTGTTCTTGGGATACATTTATCCCCACCACGGAACCCTTCATTGTGTGTGATCCACGCACTTGGCCGGTTTTTAGGGTTCCGTAGTCAACAAGGAGCCCTTATAGTTTCGCCATGTCCGTCTATATGTCTGTCTGTCCGCGGTTTAGCTCAGAGATGGTTGGTACTAGAAAGCTATAATTTGGTATGGGTATACATATAAATCACGCCCACAAAGTGGTAAAAAAAATCGTAAACAATAATTTTTTTTAGGGTACCTCCGCTACTCTTAAAGTGGGGATGGTTTTTTTTCTCG
Source organism: Lithophane leautieri (assembly GCA_949152455.1). Taxonomy (NCBI): domain Eukaryota; kingdom Metazoa; phylum Arthropoda; class Insecta; order Lepidoptera; family Noctuidae; genus Lithophane; species Lithophane leautieri. The sequence continues at coordinate 19,124,989 of OX424465.1, read as the reverse complement.
TCAATCCCATGGTGTGTGTTATCGTTGGAAAGGTCGTTTAAAAATAATGTGAGTTTGTGAAAATCATTTTTAGATTCAGGGATCCTTTTGCGAAATATTAAGCCTTAAAGTGCTAATTTTTGTTAGAGTCAAGCGCCCCTCCCCTGCCAGCTAAATGGTTGGTTTTGGGCATGTGAAAAAATTCACGGCAGTAGTATATATAACGAAATTAAAAGGAAAATTATCATCGCTACGTAGGCTCCACAAGTTACCGAGTAACAATCGACCAACTTAAATTGAAAAAAACATGTTCTCCCATACATTTTGTATGGGAGAACAAGTTTTCAACTACAATGTTAAGTTTGTTGGATAAATAATTCATCCCAACTACGGAACCCTTCATTATGCGTGGTTTCGTATGCGTGGTTCCACATGCACTTGGCCGGTTTTTTTAATTTGAATTTGACGTATTGATATCGACTTCATGTTTTTTGCCAGCAAAATATGTAAGTCAGGTCAAATCATGAAAAGCGTTGCTACAATAAAATATTTTCGCGCTTAGACACGAATTTCTATGATACGTAAACGAACATCCGTGGTAGGTATAGAATAGAATAGAATATATTTATTTGCTTTAAAACATGGTACATTTAAGGTCTTATTTACATAGTTGTGATCTTACATGTTTCGCCATGGACTGGCATACAAATATCTAAACAAGTTAATTACATGTATTTTTATACAACACATTTTATTTTCAAATTTTAATTATAACATGTCTATTAACATTGGTTTCATACCTACTTGAACACTTAAACAATAATAATTACCTATATATTTATAAGTACTTAATAAAACATATCTTATTTTATCTTTATCTTATTTTAATAACGAACTGAGTGGGCACACTGAATACGTTTTTCTCCGTTCGCACGAAAAATCCTAACAAATTCGGATTGTCCAGTCTGCGCGCTCCCTTTGTACTTGGAAGGTCGCCGGTCGGGATCATTTTTGTGCGTTTTCGTACAAGTGAAATTTGAATGAAAACGCGTGCACATTGCGCGCGGCCTAAAACTAGAACTCTACAAGCTATCGTTCATGGTTTCTTCCTGCAGGTCTACTTCCTAAACACGAAATCCAAAGATTTGGCTGAAGTTACGGTAACCCCCTGGAGTACCCTGGAGTGGATGGTAACTCAAAAGCGAAAAATAATTTTTTTTTTTACAAAAAATTAAACCTTAATTAAAATTAGGAAAAAACGAAAATTGAAAAGCAAAGGCACAACAGTGACGGAAGAATGACGGAGTCAAATAAGATATCGTCTACATAAACTAATTGGGAAAAATACGTAATTATTGAAGCTAACTCAAAAACTACTCAAGCAAAATTAATACAATTTATATGGGTGGTCCTCGGGAGTATACCCTTTCGAACAAAAAAAGAAATTTGTTTAATCGGTTCACAATTGGCGAAAATATTGATGAAGATACACAAAAAAAAAAAAGAAAATAAACCTTTTAGTGTAACTAAGCTCCTAAACTAATTTAAGCAACAAATTTTGAGGCGGCGCCAAACAAACAAACAAATTAATAACATAATTCTAGAGTGTACTAGGCGCCCCGCCTCAAAATTTGTTACTTAAATTAGTTTAGGAGCTTAGTTACACTAAAAGGTTTATTTTTTATTTTTCGCTTTTCAGTTCTTTTTTCGTCGGTTTAATTTTTTGTAAAAAAGTTTTTTTAGTTGACTTTTTGTCGTGGTTGGGTTTTAGTTTTATAACTTTTTTTTTTTGGGTTTATAATAGACATATAGCATATTTTTGAAATGTGCTAATTATGCCCTTTCATTTGATACCAAACAAGGCCTCAATATTTTTTGTTTTGTTTTTAATTCATGACTTTATGTCCTCTAGATAGCGATAATATGGATTATTTATTGTGACGTCACATAGACTATAACCAGCGGACGATCAAGACGCTCATTGTCCTCATATCTTCAATTGTGATAAGTAGTTTAGAAGATATGAGGGAACACATGAACATGCATTACATACATATCCGGTCAAAATCATAACCCACCTTTTTGCTTCGCTGTATTCGGGTAAAAAGTGTTGCACAGAACGGTCCCCCGACTGCAATGACAATTTTATTTTAGTCAGCGAGTAAATCGTTTTTTGGCAGAGCAGTCGTGTATTTTTTAATTTTAATTGTAAAAAGATATTTTTAACTTTTTTACATTATCATTTTGTGTGTCAAAAATCAGGTCAGATGAATGTGTCATCTAAATAATAATATATTGACCTTTGACAGTTTCATGCGTTACTTTCTTGTAGATATTATTTTAACATACCTAAATGACTACGACCCTGTAGGCAAGTATGCTAATGACGAGCATCTTTACATTGTGCATTGGACTTAGGTATTGCACAAAAAATCATCCAGAAGCAGCTGGTATTATTATAACCTATGCGAAAAGTTGCTGAGGTGTGCGAGAGAAACAAATTTGGTTTGAAGCTACGAGTATAGCTCAGCTCTATGCGCGATAACACCCGTAGCCGGGCTTCGGTGAATAAATACGAGCGGTGTAGGGAGGGGCAGGGGGCAGCGGGCGCCGGCGGCAGCTGTGCGTGCGCACATCGGCGCAGCGTGTTTACAAACAGGCGCGTACGTATGTGCGTGCGGGCCCCACAGGAGCGCGGGCGGTGGAGCGCGGCGCACGGTGCGGCGCTCCATCGTTCTACGTACTCTGGGCACTCAAATTCTTGGTTGTGTTTTTAAGGTAGTACAGTATGCTCTAAAGAGTACTTATTTATGAATTCGACCACATTTCGACCGAAAAAATCTTGGTGCAATAAACGTAAAGCTTCAATGCATGAGTGAAAACAAGAGAAAGCTGTTTCACAAGCTTTGCACTTCTCGGTTTGTTTGTAATGTCAGCAGGTTTTGAAAGAGTTTAGGTCTTTAGCAGCCGGTTGTGATGCATACTTGTGGACAGCACGGAACAAAGACTTTAACTTAGAATCCAGCTTCTCACTGCTTATTAAGAGGCTACCGAGTTTGAATAAAGTCGTTAGGTGAGAGATAATTTTTTATAACCTTTCAGTTATTTTGACATTAGGATTGTGTTTGAATAATAATTGATACTGCTTGTAAAAATATTGGGTTTAATATTAAGTAGGTACCGCTAAACATTTTAATCTGGACACAGAATGAACACGAAACCTTAAAAGCTGTGATATGCTTGTGATATGATTCAAAATTAAACAATTTCGGATTAAGTACTGGGAAGTGTCTAGCATGGACTGGTTTTGTATGTCGCGAGCAGGGCGCCAGGATGGAAGAGAGCAGTATCGGGGGCCGGGGCCGGGGGGGTTCGGCCGCTGTCCGTGTTTGTTTATTAACAGGCGGCCGATGAACTTATCTCCTCCACACACAGACACACACACCCCGAGTGATGCGATAAGCTGCATCTTACGCAACTATGCTGTTTGTAAGGTCGGTCGCTTTCTTCATTGTCTCACGACAGCCAAAACTACTGTACAAGCAGCATATTTCTACAGCAAAACGAATTCAATTATGTAGGATATTTTGAAGCCAGATCGTTAAATCATCGTCTTAAACTGCGCAGTACTGAGGCTGAGCACTGACAACTGACACACAGCTGACACAGCGATGGGTGGACAGACGGTAACACATTACATGGACAAAAACTTTTTAAAAATTATAACAACCGACTTTTTTTTTTAAAACACTAAAAAGTGAAAAATATCTACAAATCATATCTATAATCATATCACATCTAAAATATTTTCGTAAGGACGGAACTTATCCAACAACGGGTTTGACCGTCGCATCACGAACGACAGTATTGACAACTGATAATACATTATCGACTGTACTTCATTGACAAAAAGTTCACTTTTATTGTAAGGACTGTTTTGTAAACGAACGAACGCGGAACGTAAATTGTTGAATCATTGCGTCCTCGACTGTATTTTCTTAGGCGTAAAATACAAAATCGCACGAAGATATTCGAAAACTGGTTTGTGCAACGAAGACTGTTTGAATCCAGGGCGTAAAACGGTTGCATCGTCGCAGAACACAAAACGGTCTTTGAAAACGGTTCGTCGTCGCAACGCCCACTCCTATTCATTTGGAACATTTTGAATTGAACACATAATCCATCCTTCCAATGATCCTTCCATACTAATATGATGATGATTTTATGATGATTTTAAAATTCACATGCCTACTTCATATTTACATTTTTGTGTGACTCTTTTCAAGAGTTTGGGATTGGGAATATAGTCATAGTCCGTATCGTGGGAATCGGTCCACTCGGTCAAAAGTTATTACGTGTTTACTCGATAGATGGCGTTCTGCAAATGACGCGATTTTCTGAATCGTGGTGTTAAGATTTAAGATTTCATCGTCCATACCATAGAAATATAAAAAACAGGAGAAGTGGCATGGGGGCGTGTCTGTGTCCGCGCTGCATGAACGAAATGCTCATGCACTATACAAATGGCCGTCTCCGCGAACTAGTGAGCTTTCGACCGTGATCGTGACAAATTATAAGAATGCCGGCCGAGTTGTTCAGTGGTTTCTTGTAGAAACCGAAGCCAAAACAAAAACTTTGTGAATAACGGAATCACTTACCATAGGTAAGTACAAGTATTTTACAGAATTTGCGTTTAAAATCATGAAAAGAAACAAATCGAAAAATATTTCTTACTTTTACTGTGATAATTTTGTTTTCAAATATCACAGCGACTGTATTCTTTTTGCACTAAATACATTGCTCCTTAACCACTACCTAAATATTATCTCGCTAAGTGACTGGACAAGCAATGTAAAATTCTCAAAACGATACTATAACTATATGAATGCGTCGGTAGTACGGCCGCTGTGTCCTGCGCCGAGCTAGTGATGTGCTTGTGCAGATGCACTAACGTAGGCTATCGACAATAATGTCGATTGCAGCATGAATCTAGACACGCGGCAGCGTGTCAAGCCAAAGTTCAAAAAAGACAGCAGCCGTGTTATATGACACGAACCATTTGGAGCCACTTTTGACCCCTCAATATCTCAAAATCTATTTAACTTATACACATCAAATTTAGTTTATTTATTACTATAGTTTGCGCCAAATAACCGTGGAATAAAAGTCATTAACCCCACTTGTCTCGAAACTTAAAAATGCAAAGAAAAAAATCATGCCACGTGCACGCATCAAGGACGCCTCGTACCGCGATACGTTTGTTTAGATCGTGTTAGCGACATAACCGTAACATTTTTTCGTATCGTTTTAAAATATTGGAACACATAGAAGGCGTCAACGACTTTTATTCCACGGTTATTTGGCACAAACTATAGCACTTTGCCCGCGACTTCGTCCGCGTGGATTTCGTACTTTCCTCTAAAAACTTCAACAAACACCTCCACCCAGCCCCTTTAAAAGACAGTTTATAAAAAATAATCTTTACGGTCTACCTTTACCCCTTTTACACCCCGTTAGGAGCAGATTTTTAAAAAACCCCTAAAGGTTTATTTTTATTTTTAACCGACTTCAAAAAAAAGGTGTAGGTTATCAATTCGTCTGTATTTTTTTTTTAAATGTTTTTTACCTCAGAACTTTCGACTGGGTGAACCGATTTCGATGATTCTTTTTTATTTGAAAGCTGGTGCTTCCCTTGTGGTCCCATATAATTTTTATTAACTTTGCTTGAGCAGTTTTTGAGTTAGCTTCAATAATTACGTTTCTTCTCACTTTGTCTATATAGACGAAATCTTATTTGATACAATCTACATCCAATCCATCCATCAATCTATTTACATAGCAAGTAGTAGTATTAGAATTTGTGCGGGGTAGGTATCACAACGAAAAAGTGAAAAATAAAAACTTAAAAAAAAAACTACCGACTTGCAAAAAAAACACTTAAAAAATGAAAAATAACTTTAATTTCGGAAGTCAGTGATAAAAAACGAAAATTGAAAATCAAAGACACCGACTTCTAAATTATAGTTATTTTTCACTATTTAAGTGTTTTTTTTGCCAGTCGGTTTTTTTTTTTGTTAAAAGTTTTTTTGTTTGAATTACTTAGTACCGACCGTACCGAGTTTCGAGTTATGTTCTATGTTACGGGGTTGGTTTCCGCACTTAGTCCCTAAGGTGGACCATTGTGCGTGGGCCATGGCGGCCGTTGGCAGTTATTCCAACCAGTCCACCTCCCTCCAGAAGTTAATTAAGTCTCCTGGTTTGTACAGAACCTCCGTGTAAGATCTGAGTGACCCGAGGGTTTCGGTTCTAGTCTGGGTGACGCCCGTGCATTCAAAGAGCACGTGCGCGACGGTTTCCTCAGCCTCCATGCACGCTCTGCATAGAGTACTGTCTATTATGCCTATTGTGTGGAAGTGTTTATTCAGCGAGCAGTGTCCTGTGATGGTCCCCGCCACCAGACGCAGGCTATTCCTGTCCAGGCGTAACAAACGCCTGGTTAGCCTGCGATCCAGGGATTGCATAGCTTCCTTGGACTGGTTGCAGCCCGGTACCGAGGACCACCAGTTCTCCGCTTGGGTACAGGTGAACTCCTGGAGCCACCTGCGGATTTGATTGAACGGGATGGGTACGATGGGCTCGGGCCCACAGACTGACGTGCTAGATGCTCTTCTAGCAAGCTCGTCTGCTGCGTCATTGACTCATTGCCCAGCGATCCACTGTGTCCTTTAGTCCATTGTAGCATCACTTTGTTGCAACCGGAAACCGTTACTCGTTCTAGTGGGTTGTGACATTCTAGTGTAAGCTTCGAGGTAATATAATTCTTCTGTAAGGATTGGAGAACTGAGGCGCTGTCGGAGATTATGCGTATATGAGTGTCCGTAACTCTCCTGGCTTCTATGGCATAACCCGCTTGTATGTTGCCCACACACTCCGCCTGATAGACGGTGTTGAACATTGAACATACCCAGCGGGCTGGATATATTAATGTAGAGGTCGTGTGAGAAGATTCCGACTCATGTGCCGGAGTGAATCTTCGATCCGTTGGTGTATACTCTCATCTCTTTCGGTCCTGAGTAGTCACACCGTTCTTCTATGAATACTATACCGTAGTGCCTTTGAAAGTGGTGTGTCTTCGCGGCTTTGTCGCAGGGTGATGCCATCATTGGCTGTCGTTTGACCGCATCCTCCTTTAAGCGTGTATACTAAACTCTAGAGTCTTTGGTCAGGCCGCTTCCTCTCGTACGATGAGGTGCAGAGGCGGCAGTCCGAGCATTGCCTGTAGGGCAGCAGTGGGTGTAGTTCTCATGCTGCTAGTGATTGCAACACATGCAACGCTGCAGTTTTTCAAGGTCTCTTTGGGCTGTGCTTAGAGGTCTGTCCTGGGCCAACAGACCAGTGAGCCATATGTGATGATCGGTCGGATGACCGTGGTGTATAGCCAGTAAGTGACCCTGGGTCTAATTCCCCAATTCCTTCCCAGCAGTCGCTTGCACTGACAGAAGGATACAGTGACTTTTGTGATGATGTAGTTAGTATGTTTTGCCCAGTTCAGCTGTTCGAGTTTCGAGTTAATCCGAAAGCTTACTTAGTTTGACACCCCGTTATTCCTCTATGGTAAAAGAATTTCCAAAAACCCTTTCTTAGTGGATGTCTACGTCCTAATAGCTATCTGTGTGCCAAATTTCAGCCCAATCCGTTCAGTGGTTTGAGCTGTGCGTTGATAGATCAGTCAATCAATCAATCACCGTTGCCTTTTATATAATACTACGGCGCACCTACCCTACCTACCTCCCTGCCCTACCTACCTACACCTACACTACCTACCTACCCACCCTATCTACCCTACCTACCTACCCTACCTACTTACCTACCCTACGTACCTACATACCTACCTACCTGCCTACCCTACCTACCTACCTACGTACACCTACGTACCTACGTAACTATCTACCGAGAATCATTAAAAAAGCCATTCCGTACAGAATGTATGAGAAAATGAATTTCCTTAATAATTTTTTTCGTGAATTTTTCCGATGTTTTAATAGTTATTCTGGTATTCTGGGCGGAGACAACCCTAAAAAATTAAAGATTATTAAAATCGGTCCAGTGGCTCTCGAGTTATAAGTGCCGACTTTGTTTTATATACAGGACTAAACTCGTGATATCTTTCGAATACAATGTCCGAATTGAATAATTTAAAAAGTTATATAAAGGTATTGAAGCAGTCTTGAATATAAAGTAATTTATTTTGTTAAGGATTAGTACCAAGATTCAAATAAAGAGCCTTTTCTAGCGGCGGCATTTCCATTATTTTTTTTATCGTTATGAGCAGTCAATATAGAAGTATAGATACAGATAGATACGTTTACTGGCTGTCTCATGTCTGTTACTTTTACGCCGCGCGCCGTAACGCTCACCGTGCGTTTGCACTGGCGAAACATTAAAGACAAAACATGTTGAAATCTCTAGTTCCTGTCAAAAATTGTATGGAACTTTGACAGAAAGTAGAGATTTCAACATGTTTTGTCTTTAATGTTTCGCCAGTGCAAACGCACGGTTAGACAGACCACGTGGTTTATGAGACACTAGCTTCCGCCCGCGGCTTCGCCCGCTTGGTATGTCGACAAAAAGTAGCCTATGTCCTTTCTCAGTCTCTAGACTATCTGCGTACCAAATTTAATTTAAATCAGTTCTGTAGTTTTGACGTGAAAGCGCGACAGACAGACAGAGTTACTTTCGCATTTATAATATTAGTAAGGATAGGATACTTTTTATCCCGGTAATATGTTCCCGTGGGATAATTTCCGATCTCCACGCGGGCGAAGCCGCGGGCAAAAGCTAGTTGTAAATATAGTTGTAAATGTGTGTGTGAGAGCGTGTATGCACAGAGGGGTGGTGCAAGCATGCTTCACTGTATTGTTTACAGCGCTCCGTCTTGCTTTTTTATTTGGTCTGAGTTAGAGATTGCCGATTCTAATGTTTATAATTTTTTAAATCTATATAATTGTGTTACAGTCGTGAATCATATTTAAATTAACATACAACCTAATACTGACTTGCAAATTGAATTTCGCGGGCTACCCTGAAGCTTAATTAGAGAGATTTGAATACATTACCAGGGCTGCAAGTACCATACAACTTTTCCCTACTAAATGGGCCCAAAACACACTGCTCTACGCTTCTGGGATCATATTCGCATGAGCTATTGGATGTCGCGAAAATTTAACATATACAATGGTCACGTAATATCTGAACCGTGCATCGTTAAACGCGCAGTTATGTGAAAAAGCGCGTTCAGTAATGAATGGTAGGCGACATTCCGTGGAATTAGGTGAGAGGTCAAGTGGCAGTGCGCCGTCAGTCGGCGGCCGGCAGCCGCCAGCCGTCGCGAGGCTATACCCGCGACAGTGGCGGCGCGCTAGCACTCCCCAGTCCGGCGCGCCGCCGCCGCCGCCGCCGCCGCCGCCGCCGCCGCCGTGTGACTAGCTAGCTCCACTTCCCTCTCAGGGACACATCAATCAAACGTTTCGTAATCGTTCGCTATAGGTACTTACTGTTTTCTCAACCTAGCTGTGCCTAAACTGTATTTGGTTTGAGCTCATCCTGACTCCAGGGTAATAAAGAATGGCACTAACTAAAAAAATAACCTAACCTGTTTATTAGTACCTAGCAAAGGTTCGTATGAAGGCATCTTAGCATTGTAACTGTGTGATTTTAAATAATAAGACTCAAACTCAATGCATTGGTTTCAACTAAACCATTTACAGGCACTTTTGAATAATATGTATAATAATGTCAAGGTGGTTTATTGTTCAGCTAGTCAGAAAGTTGTTGCACTTGTAGTGTAGCCCATTCCAAAATATAGATCTTAGTGTAGAAAAACGAGCAATATACTCCAAGGACACTCTTTTGAATCAAGATATTACAAAATCCTGGGTACATAATTCTTGTTGTTTCTATAAGAGAACAATGTAAAAAACGCAATAAAAAACAATTTAAAACAAAAAGATCAAACTTTCATGCTACCTACAAAGTCTGACTGACTTTCTGAAGATGCAGAGTACCTACAGGAGGTACTCTGCATCTTCATGCAGGATTTCACGAAATCCCTAAAGATACCACGAAATCACGGTAGATGTCGAATATTCTTGTTACCCAACTAACCCAGAAAGAGGGTAATGTTTTTCGAGAGTATGTATGTCTATTTCTTTGGCACGCTCTAGCCTAAACGGCTTGATGAATTTTAACATACGAGGTGTCGTTAGGTTCGTCTTAATTGTAGGAGTGACATAGGCTATACAATATTTATAAAAGTATTGCTTCTACAAATGCAAAAAAAGGGAAGGGAAGGTTTAAAAAAAAGACAATACAACTATATTGGTATCAAGTAAAACCTAGTAATGAGTATATTCCAAATACGTAGATTAATAAAACTAAAAAGCTTGAAATAAAAAAAATATATTTAAAAACAAAAAACAAGCATTGAACTTTGTCATTCCTCTTTAAAAGTTCAAAAAAAAAGTCCGCGACAGCATATGGTCTATCTTTTAACATTGACTCACTAAAACTTTTTTTTATGGTAAGTCATCAAATTTGTTCGAAATTAATGCATTATTATTTGCGAAGGAGTTTTATCAACATAACATTAATTCTTATTCAAATATATTTATTTGTGTTAAAACTATTGTTTTAACATCAAGGGCATTTATGTAGCAGTAAAATACTTTTTAATTCATTCGAATCGGACATTTAATTTTAAAGTTATCACGAAATGCAATACGCGAACCGTTCGACGCCGGCGCCGCGACGTTCCCTACTCTAGAGGAGAGGATGGGCACACGGGTAGACCATGACCTGGAATAGGACATAGGATACGTTTTATCCCTATATTCCCACGGGATCGAGACCTACGCGGGTCAAACCGCGGGGCACAGCACAACTAGTAAATAAATACATAAAATAATACATGCTGTAAATGTATAGCTTGATGTGTAGCCGTGTGTACGATTACAATGTGGATCCTGGTGCCTCAAACCAACAAAAAAAGAAAGACGGAGCATTACGAACATCAAAAGTGAAGCCACCTTTTTATCTATGTGTGTGTAAAAAGGGTTGTCATTTGTTAAAGTTTTTCCCTATAATTTGGGGAATAATATTTTGGGTAGGATAATATTGTACGAGGAAGATATTGTTGAGTATGGTATTGTACACACGGCTACACATCAAGCTATACATTTCCAGTATAAGCTGACCTTGCATTGTACGGAAATCCTATACAATGCGAGATCACCATAAACTGGAAATGTATAGCTTGATGTGTAGCCGTGTGTACCTCAATTGTTAGGAAGGATTCCGAAACAAAACCATTTTTTTTTACTTCCTAAAATAAAATAACAATTAAGTACAAGGTGCATTTACATACAGCCCTATCGTCAATGGCTACATGAGGCAAGTCTGGAAAGTCCTACAAAAAAAATTACACGAGTAATGGCAGCTTTTGATTAAAACATTAGGAAGATAAAAGAAGAATTAGGACATACTTGAACAAACGTACAGCCAGAACTTTGTGAAACTGAGTTTTCAGCTGTGGCGGTACCTACATCGCCACATTCGAACTACGCATCAAAGACCTAACGTCACACAAAAATCCTGACGTCACAAAAATCCTGCATCGCGCAATTAGAGTTTACCGTGCAGTGAACATATATACAAAAATCCAATATCAATCATTGGGCAGTTGCCTGCCAGACACAACACCCGTCTGGTCGGAGGATCCTCCCTTTTCTATGGTGGATGAGTGAACTTTACACCCTGTTCCTCATACCCCTAAACAGCAATTACGTAGGACGATGGAAATAACATCTAAAAAATAAAATTTGGGACAGTAGTATTTAAATTAGCTAGACTAAACTGAGAAACTAACTAAAATAAAATAAAAAATACAGTCTCGTGTTTAATTACTGTTTTGATAAAATCTCAGTTTGGTTTTTCAAATTTTATATACCTTTTTAGTATATCCGTTTTTGATCACACGGCGAAGTCCACGATTAGTTGAATGAAGGTCATTATTATCAAAATGATCGGAACAAACCACGCTGGTTTTCGATGGCAGCCATTCTGGATCATTCCGACTATTTCTTATAGCTACTATCGATTTACTTTTATTTTCAATATTACTTGGAAATCTAAAATATTAAATACATAAAAAAAACAGGCATATAATTACTCAGAACTAAAAAACATTGAACGGGAAAATTTCAAATCATATTATGGCAGCCCTCGCACTTTAAATGTCACTGTTTTCGTTCGTTCATTCGTTCAGGTTTTTGTTCCAAGTAACCTAAAATTCATAGTTAACTAAATTAAGAAACGATGTTATTTGAAGTACTTCCATGTGAAAAGTGATTCCCTGAGACTTTTTATGTGATTTGCTATTGTTTTTACAAGTTTTCACTACACAACAAGGCATAATTCTATTTTTTTTATTGAAGTTTATAGACGACGACTCGTGACGTACTAGGAGCGATGAGCATAGTTTTTGTGTAGGTGTGTGCGTGAGCCTGTGTGTTTACTTGCAGGAGCATAGTTTTGTGGCTACGCGTTTGATGTACGTAGTGCTCCGTCTTTCTTTTTTTGTTGGTCTGGGCCTGGTGCTAAGAGTAACTATGATTTGCAAAGACTAATACACAAAGGTGTAATAGGTCAGTCGGCTAGCGATAGCAACATGTTCACAGTTCAAGGCTAGAGTACGGTGTCCTCACACTTCGCGGAGGGGCGGAGGATGCTGACGACTTAGTGCGCGGTCCAGGCACAAGATGGCGTGCACAGGCTGTTTCGTTTCATGAATCCCAGTTTTTGCAGGTATTTAGGTCACTTAAAAGTGTTATTAGCTTACATGTTTTATATTTATCAGTGTTGAGTCAATTACATGTAACGGCATGATGTGTCATTTATTTCGAGAAACTCCACATGCTATCTCTTATATACTTAGATAAACTCAATACACTCATGGCTTTGGAGATAGACATTTGTAGAAGGTGTGACGTCAGCCGTTGTTCAGATCCATAAACACTGCAACATATCAAGATTATGCCGACTCTGCCTTTTCTCCTGTGAAAACTTGAACTACGAGTATTAGTTTCAGTAAAAAGTTGCCTCAAAACTAGAACCTTCTTTCTCATCTCATACCTATATAAAGAAACAGCCGGAACCTACTTTGAACATTGTGTTTTTATCTTTAATGTCGTTTACATAGTTATGTAAACTTCAGCTTCAACTGTCTTTGATCAAATGTTTGGGAAGCGCTCCTATATTGCCTTGTTTGAAGTGTTTCATAAAAAAATACTATAGGTACTTCCATTAACTCAAGAAAGAACAACCAGTACGTCCGTAGCCATCAATAAATAAAAGAATTTTGACTATATTTAATGTAATTTGTTTTATTTATATACTGAAAATATTGCTTTCTTTATTTTTCATTAAAAATCTATAGACGCAGTATCGCATAAGCGTTTGTTGTACTTGGGTAGTTTCAAAGGTGTCAGCTCCGGTCGTCCATTGGAACTGCCCCTTTCGAATAAAATGTTCCACTCTCCCCGTATTTTAGGGTTCCGTAGTCAACAAGGAACCCTTATAGTTTCGCCATGTCCGTCTCACGGTGGGCTGAAAATCGGCTTTCATAGACTTAGGGATTTCAATTTGCAAGTGCTTGTTTTTATGCTGGATATCGCTTCTATTAGTCATTACTATGTACAAAAATGACACCTGAGTTAATTCTGCCCAAAAACGAAGGAAATATAATTTTTTTACGAAAAGGATATTGACCGATTTGGACCAAATGCTGCCCAGACATGGGAGTGCTTCCAAATGGTTCCTTGCATAAATTCATAAATAAAAAAAATAAAAAGATTCCAGGGTTAATAAGATAATGCCTGAGAGAGGTTAATGTTTTTCAGGTAGGTCCCTACCTAGTTTTATTTAATTATTTTATTTTATTATTGTAAAAATGAGAGCGTCGCGTCGTTGATTTTGAACTCGTTGATTTTATCTTGACAAGTGCTATAGCCTCACATGGTGTCCAGGGTCTGATGATGGAGCTGGAGGGTGGTCACGGGGACTCCTCAAGTAAACCAGATAGCCACGTCGTATGTGGTTTCATTGGATAAGTATTGAAAAGTCCTATTACACTAAGTGGTGTCCAGGGTCTGATGATGGAGCCGGAAGGTATCCATAGGAACTCCTTAACTAAAGAAGACAGCACCATCGTGTTTGGACTCGTTGAATGTATATTGACAAGTGCTTTTCACTAGACAGTGTCCGGGGTCTGATGATGGAGCCAGAAGGTGGCCAAGGGAACTGCTCAACCAAACAAGATAGAGCCATCGTATTTGGATTCGTTGGATTTGTCTTAACAAGTACCTAGTATAGCCCAGGGTTGTATCCAGGGTCTGATGATGGAGCCGGAAGGTGGCCATAGGAACTCCTCAATCAAACAACTGCCGAATATGGATGGTCACTAAAAATTATTTAATATGAAAATGATATGTACACAAATGAAATAGTAATGTGTTGTTTAACATAATTATTAATTACAGTCATTATTTAATAAAAATGCGCCATCGGTTGGTTGGTGTTCATCAACAAGAAATACTCAATAGAAAAGAGTTTTTCTCAAAACTCCGGGGATAGATTTTATTGAGCTTAGGTTTACAGACTGGTATATGTCCAAGGAATATAATGCACTATGTGTCCATTCTGGGCAGCACTTGGCCCAACTGCTGAATATGGATGGTCACTAAAAAATATTTAATATGTAAATGAGATGCACACAAATGAAATAGCAATGTGTTGTTTAACATAATTACAGTCATTTTTTAATAAAAATGCGCCATCGGTTGGTTGGTGTTCATCAACAAGAAATACTCAATAGAAAAGAGTTTTTCTCAAAACTCCGGGGATAGATTTTATTGAGCTTTGGTTTACAGACTAGTATATGTCCAAGGAACATAATGTACTATGTGTCCATTCTACGCAGCACTTGGTCCAACTCCCATATATGGATGGTCAATGTCCTTTGTATGAAGCTAGTATGAAAAATCGAATTATCTCCTAAACGGCATGTTTAACCGTAATATCCTTGGAGGTGGTCATAGTGCTAATTATTTATGATTTTTTGGTTGCCGATATGACGAAAAGTTTCATGCCGTTTTTTTTTAAAAATCGTCAAAATATTTTTATTTGTTTTTACATATGAAACGATTCCTTTTAGTGTTTATGTTGAAGAACACGGACTTTTAACTACAAGTTACATAAAATAGCATCACTCCTATATTTCCGAAGGAGTTGGCAGAGGTTTATAGTACACCCACACGTAGACAACTATGTTTGAGCTAGATATTTATCAACACATCATGAGTTTTAAAACTTTTCATACAACCAAATTACCAATTGTTTACTCTTCTAATGAGTCCGAAAAGAAGTGATCATTGAATCATTATTTTACGAGTCACCCTATTATTATTATTGCACTCTGTGGGGATAAGGGCCTCAATTTCTTCATCCATTTGTTTTTTCAGCTCAAGGACAACTGCTTCACTCTCCTTTACAAAAGTAAACTGAACTGGACGACAATACAAAACTGAGCATGGTTTTGGGTTCGTCCATAAGATGTTGTCTCCATCTGTCAGTTTTAGTGGCACCAAGGAGGTCATGAAAATGCTCGAGTCATCTTCCTCACCCTCCATTTTCTGCTTGTATCGTCTTTGGTTAGAAGCACCATCAAATCCCCACTTGGATATCAGCTTCAACTGCTTGTTATGCTCTTCCTTAGAAAGGCTTTGAAGGATTCTTGTAACTGTGATATCAAGTAAAGCTTGAAGTGTATTCCTAGCCGATGAATCAGTAACTGTCACTGATTGCTTCGGAGGGTAGCAATCAAGCTTGTTTTGTTGCACTTTATAGTAAGATGGATAAATATCCTTAGCACCTTCCCGAATGGCAGCCTCTCGCAACGTAATATATTGCCACTTTGAGAGTTTTAGCGAAAGAAGCAATCCAAGCGCCTTTTCTGGCGTAAATATGATTGTTTTCGCTGGTTTCTTAAGCGTTTCATTTAATTTAGCGGCTGCTTCAGGATTTTATAGGATCTCGCATATTAGTATGTTGTTTTTGAAGAACAGTTTCAATTTTTTTCAAAAGTTCTAAATAATAAGAGACGGACATTCGAAAATAATTGAAGAATTTTTCTTCGTCCTTCTTTAATTCACTAATAAGGGTAACAAATAATCCATAACGATCTCTATCCTGAATCAATGGATGCACCCAGAACCTTTTGGGTCTTTTTTTTTTAATTCTTCTGTGAAGTAAGTATAACGCAACAGCTCGTTTCTGATGTGTGTCCATGGCGGTATGGACTTCAACTGATCGGTTAACTGCCCGTCTTGTGTCTTGCGATCATCGCCCGCCACGTTTGCGGGTGATAATCTCAACCGCGACGGCTGTGTAACCGCGCAAATAACCGGTCTCGTGAGTTTGGAAATAAAACCGCAGTTCCGCCACCGCGGCGGACGCGGGTGAAAATCGCTCCGTGAGTTCTTAGCCTTAGGGCGCTCTTGGTATCTCATCAACACTTGGTTCTTGATTAATTAAAGTTTGCACAAAACTCGGCCAATCAATATTTGCTCCCAACCAATTCTCGTACTTTCTCCTGAAATTATCAAGGAATCGGTTGGATTTCTGCCACCTTTGTAAAGCGGCTCGCGTAAATCTCCGACAAAATTCTTTGAGAACAACACGATCTTCTTCAGACAGGCAATCGCCTATGCGGGATACAACTGCACTGAACAATACTTCATGATCAAATGAAGTACTCTCACTTCGTAGAAGAACAAACAAGTCTAAATTGGTGATTAAAATTTCCATTCTAAGATTTTATAGTCGCAGATTTAGTGTTAGCAGTTACACAGTTGTGAACAAACTAAATTATAAAACAAAACTTTAGCCCTTTTATTGCAAAACGCCAATAATTAGGTAACTACCCTCATTAGCTAATGAAAATTTATAATTGTCACTAACTATTCTTAGAACTCATAGCACTGCTAATTAACAAATTAGCTTACTTATCAGGAAAAGTTGAGTGTAATCCATAGTTGGCATTGTCGTGAGATATTGAAAATCATTAAATCACCTATAAAGACTCATTAGAAGACCTAATCAGTGTAGTTCCTTAATCACTTCTTTTCGGACTCAATAGAAGAGTAAACAATTGGTAATTTGGTTGTATGAAAAGTTTTAAAACTCATGATGTGTTGATAAATATCTAGCTCAAACATAGTTGTCTACGTGTGGGTGTACTATAAACCTCTGCCAACTCCTTCGGAAATATAGGAGTGATGCTATTTTATGTAACGTGTAGTTAAAAGTCCGTGTTCTTCAACATAAACACTAAAAGGAATCGTTTCATATGTAAAAACAAATAAAAATATTTTGACGATTTAAAAAAAAAAACTGCATTACATTTTTCGTCAAATCGGCAACCAAAAAATCATAAATAATTAGCACTATGACCACCTCCAAGGATATTACGGTTAAACATGCCATTTAGGAGATAATTCGATTTTTCATACTAGCTTCATAAATTTTTTTCGTAAAAAAATTTCCTTCGTTTTTGGGCAGTATTAACTCGGGTGTCATTTTTGTACATAGTAATGACTAATAGAAGCGATATCCAGCATAAAAACAAGAACTTGCAAATTGAAATCCCTAAGTCTATGAAAGCCGATTTTCAGCCCACCGTGCGACGCCTGTAAGTATTACCTTACCTAGTAGAAGCATTTATATTAGGTATAGTTATCTTCTAAAGTATGTACCCAATCCTGGGACTATTTGTTCAATTCAAGGATTAAAAACAGTTTTTATGCTTTCAGATCAATCCTGGTAGTACCTATTCATAATGTTACAAGAACAACTCCACACATTGATACAAGAAAAAAAATTAAACCGAGGAAAAAAGAACTGAAAAGCGAAAAATAAATAACTTTAATTTCGGAAGTCGGTGTCTTCGCTTTTCAATTTTCGTTTTTTGCCACCGACTTCCGAAATTAAAGTTATTTATTTTTCGCTTTTCAGTTCTTTATTCGTCGGTTTAATTTTTTGTAAAAAAGTTTTTTATTTTTCGCTTTTGAGTTACCATCCACTCCAGGGTACTCCAGGGGGTTACTCCAGGTTAAAGACCTGGAGTTGATGATGAGTGGTTGTGTCATCAGAACTATGTATGTGTGCGAAATTTCAACAGAATCGGTTCACAGTTGATAATTCAGGTGGTGAAAAATCAATCAACCCCATTTTTTCTACCTTTAAGGATGGATTATAGTTTCCAATTTTAAATGGGACCAACTTCGAGGTATACCCTTCCCAATAAAAAAAGAATTTTTCAAATCCCACTACTCACTAAAAAGTTATGCGAGGTAATACAAAAAAAAAAAAATTATATACTTGTCGACTTGAAAACCTCCTTTTTTTTCGTCGGTTAAAAACTCCCTCAGGTTCCGAACTGATACCTGAACCAACATTTGTTCGCAATGTGCAGTGATGTGTGCTTTGGATGTGGACAGTCCATGCTACGTGTTGCAATAAGGCGTTCCCGAGTGCCACCCAATTGCCCAAAGAGAATTAAACCACTTGAGAGTTGATAGACCGATTTTGTCTAGGCACACGACTCACTACTGCGGGCCGGGGGACGAAGAAATTACAGCGGTTGTGATTGGCCGATGCAACAATGTTAAGACGAAAGTACCAAACATAGTAATGCACAACTCAGTTATGCAAAAATAATATCGATATCGATAAAATCGACGTCTACAATTCTAATTGAACAATAAATTATTTAAATTTGAATTTCACAGTTTTATTGTTCTATCCGACAGGGATTGACATTGCTATTACTTATTTTTAATCTGCTGTGAAATGCCTTAAACAAACAATGCTATATTTATTTGGAAACCAATTTTCCCTGAGAACTGCATTAATCCACTTTTCTTTCAGTTACGGAACATTTTGAAATCTAAAATGTAAACATTAAGTACTTAATGTTACTTTTTTACCATTAGGAAACATCGTAATTTTTATCGACTTAGATAGACTTTATTTTGAAGTTGTCACAACACTCTACAGTATAAGTGCACAATGCACATAGATAGGAACAGACTTATTGCAATACCCTAGTAAGAGAAAGGGACTTTTCAAAAAGACATCAACGCGGTTTACATCAATTAGAATGTACTCTGTGGTTTACATTTTTTGTGCCATTTACGTAATCAACCAGTTTAGCTTGAGCCCTGCAATTATTCTTAATAAAATATTTATTTTACTTACCGATGAAAAGTAATGCAATCTTTTTATAGCTGGGTGTTCTAGAGAATTTCCCACACCATTTAATTGAACAGGAACTCATAATTGTTTTTATTTATGCAGAAATGTTTTAAAATGTATCAAAATACCGGCGTGTGAAGAGATCCAATAACTGGTCAAAACTAAAATGGCCACTCGTATTTCCATCTAGTATCAGTGCTATTCAACATATGTGTCGTGAGCCTGAGTCGCCCGCATGAGCAATCAAGAGGTTATATAGTCATTGCAATTGCCGTACCTAATGTTTTATTTTTACATTTCTTTTCTCTGTCTTGGTAGTGGTCGACGTCTTATACATTATGTAAATATGAATATATAATTTGTAATTAACCTTAACTACATTTTTTATTTTTGATATAAGTACCTTATTAGTTGCTAACAACATTATTACATTATTAACTAACATTTCAAGTTCGAGAAGTAGGTGTACCTACTATAGTAAATACAACTCTGCCTAACTCTTCTAGGAAAACAGGACTGCTGTTATGTTAAGAGTTCAAGATAATTAAGAATCAAACACAGTACTAATTGATTACTTATTCAGAACATCAGCTGCACTTAATGCGAGTACCTACATGATTATTGATATTCATTATCATTATATAAAAAAACTAGCGGCAAATCAAGAATAAATAGTGACCGATACTACCACCTTATTTGTCACCAACTCCCACCATTTCCAGTAAGTCACTTTCTCCAACTTAATCTCAAAATATGAAGTAGGTAAGTAAATGGTAAATAAAAACGAATTGCGGAAATCCATGTAAAAAAATAGTTAACAATATAAGAAGAGCATTGAATTCTCCTCCAAATACACTAGGTTTGTGCTTGTGACAGCGAACTTTTTGGCTTGGTACAGGGTGCCCTATATTTGAGGGCATTCTCCTTTTCAACCGACTTCTTCAAAAAGGAGGAGGTTTTCAATTCATCTGTAGGTACGTTTTTTTTTTTGGTGTGTTTATTTTACCCGTTTACTCCGCCAGTTATGAATCGATTTTGATGATTCTTTTCTTGTTTGGTAGGTCATGCTTCAGAGGTGGTTCCATATAAATTTTATTAACTTTGCTTGAGTAGTTTTTGAGTTAGCTTCAATAATTACGTATTTTTCCCAATTAGTCTATGTAAACGATATCTTATTTGACTCCGTCACTGTTATTTACATAGCAAGTAGTGATATTCGAATTTGTGTGGGGTAGATACAACAACTAAAAAGTGTAAAATTACTTTTTACAACAAAAAAAAACCACAATCTTCAAAAAAAATTCGAAACAAACAAATTAATTCTAGCGTGTATTAGGCGCCGCCTCAAAATTTGTTACTTAAATTAGTTTAGGAGCTTAGTTACACTATAAGGTTTATTTTTATTTTTCGCTTTTCAGTTCTTTTTTCATCGGTTTAATTTTTTGAAAAAAAGTTTTTTATTTTTCGCTTTTGAGTTACCATCCACTCCAGGGGACTCCAGGGGGTTACTCCAGGTTAAAGACCTGGAGTTGATGTTGAGTGGTTGTGTCATCAGAACTATGTATGTGTGCGAAATTTCAACAGAATCGCTTCACAGTTGAAAATTCAGTTGGTGAAAAATCAATCAACCCCATTTTTTCTACCTTTAGGGGTGGATTATAGTTGTCAATTTTAAATGGGACCAACTTCGATCAACTTCTTATACCCTTTCCAATAAAAAAAGAATTTTTCAAATCGTGTACTCACTAGAAAGTTATCCGTGGTCATAAATAAAAAAAAGAAAACAAAAAAAAAAAGGATAGGTACGGGTCGACTTGAGAACCTCCTCCTTTTTTTTTCGTAGGTTAAAAAGTGAAAAATAACTTTAATTTCGGAAGTCGGTGGCAAAAAACGAAAATTGAAAAGCAAAGAACTTCGCCAAAATTAAAGTTATTTTTCACTTTTTTAATGTTTTTTATGAAGTCGTTTGTTTTTATTTGTATACTATGTTGGTTTAGTGTGTAGTGCATTGTTTAATAACTTAATATAAAAGTACACAAAAATAATTAATTTATTGTAAGTATTTTTTTACGCTCTCGACTGTGTGTGAGTAGACGAGTGACATCAAATTACGTTTCGTTGTCGTACTCACGATCTTTTAAGAGCACAAATAAAACTTATATTTTTAACTTAAGTAATTAATTAATATCTTTTGCTTCATTATTGAGTTTGTTGCGGTATCAGCTATTTAAAAAAACTTACAATAAAAATACAAATACCCATAAAAATCCGCTTTCACTTTGCCTGAACATAAAACGGAACAACCTAGAAGGGAAATTCGTATATCAGTCTGTTGTGCTATTCTGTAAAAATTTCACCGTGAAAACATAGGTGAAGTGAGCTTGGAGTGAACTGTCACTGCCTTAGCATCAGTAAGCTCATTTCACCTAAGTTTTCACGGTGGGTGAGATGGTAACAGAATAGCAATGCTGTGGTAAATGCCAATTTTAGTACCTATGTAAATAAGTAGATTTTTCTCAAAAACTAGGCGTTTACACCGTGTAATATTTTGCAAAAGTATTTTACATGAGATCTATACGCTATAAAATTGTGAAGCTTCGCGGGTTATAAGCTGCAGTGGAGCCGGAGCTTCGCCCTGCCTGAAGGTCGGAGCGGCTCGCGCTTTAATATGTAATGGGGGTAGCCACTCGTAGTTGAACCTGGAGCAACGTGCCCACTTGACATTGTATTGCGTTCTTATCTTCAGTCCACTCAGATTATTTCTATCGGATCCGTTTCTTGTTGAGCAGACGATGGACAATTTGTCCGCGGACAACTTGTCCATCGTCTGCTCAGCACCTTACGTTTCTATTTGAATGAAATAAAATCTAATTCTAATAGATACTCAATGGAGAGTAATGCATATAAGCTCAGACCACAATAAATTATTTTGCTTGAGCATATAAGGAACAAAGTGAAATCGTCATGCTTAAATTAATGTAGCTTGTCTTGCTTGTTAGTGAGGCAAAAGTTGGGGTTATAAAGATGAGGGAAGCACCACATGTGATTGTTCATAAATTACCCTATAAAATGTTTGGTTCTCCTAATAACGTTGCAGTTGAAATAAGTGTTACGGTCGGTTTCGCCTTTAAGGTTTGCTTACTTGTATTAGGTACCTATAGATATGGCTTTCGTTTTTGCATGTGCTTTATTCCGCTTGCTATGCGTGATCGTTACATCCACTCGAATGTGCTCCTTAGGGTTACTTACTAGTGTGTTAACACTGATTTCAGAACTTTTTTGGATTCTATAGGATATATTGGTCAGTGGGTCGTCTTAGGGGCGGAGTTGATATATTATTACCATTGCCATTCATGTATCCACCACGATACGCAGTACACGATGGATGCTAATAAAATGGTGACCAGGGAAAGAAACGCTTATCGAAAAAATCATAACTTAACCTAGCCCTAACTAAGACGACCCACTCTGACCTAACTAACTTATTTGGGGATTTTTTTTATTTGGTAGCACTTGAAAAACATAATTTTGATGAGCGTTTTTATAAACGCTATCAAAATTATCCTTCCTTACATTATTATAAAATAAACTCCGCCGCGTCTGTCTGTCGTCCTCTCAGTACGCGATAAACTCAAAAACTACTGCACCGATTTTTATGCTGTTTACCAATGGATAGAGTGGTTCTCGAGTAAGGTTTTAGTATTATAATAACCGAAATACATGCGGGCGAAGTCGTGGGCATCAGCTAGTGTTAAATAAAAAAGTTATGAAGCTTACGTTTCATTTAACGTTTCTATTTGTGCTTCCAAGATAACATTACTGATTCTACGAGTATAATTGATTGGTGAAAATGCACAGTTGCATGCCATGAGTGTTGAGTGTCAGCTGATGAGCTGACAGAAACAGACAAAGTATTCATCATCGATTTAGTACTTAGTTACGAGATGTTTCCACAGCCTAACGTTAATGCATAAATAATCAGGGGAGGTTCCATGCGACCTCTGTTCAAGTCCTGCGCTCATTGCTCACCTTTAAAAGAGTTTTGTATCAAATCCCAATGTATGTCGAACAGTATGCACACCGTGCTGGTGTTTCGGGACTCGTTTAGAAAGCACTAAGCAAACACAGACACTGTCGCTCCGACGCCGGCCTCGCACACGAGGTGAACCGGTTGCACCACTACACTGCACACCAGTTGCACTCAGATCTCCCTCAAGCTTTTTAACAACACTCTTCCACTGATTTATTTAAGTTTCACAAGTAACGCTCCGGGTCGTGTGAGTCGCGAGTGTCACGCGACTGTACGTGAAGGTGTGCGGGGGAGGTCGCGGGGCGGGCAGCACGCCGTATGTGCGCAGTGTGGTGCCGTCGTCGGCTGACTGGCCGGACTGTATCGGCGAGCTGTTGGAAAGACCGGTTGGCGGCCGGAGCGTAGGGTGCGGGGGGCGGTGGGGCGCGGGCCCCGCCGTGGCGGGGGAGGGGGGCTATTACACAGGCGCTCTCTCCGCACGCAGCTTGCCCTATAAACTTGCTTTCTGCCTGCTCTCATAACGTGAGTTAGCTCGCTGACTGGGTCTTCCTGCAGTTTTGTGAAAAGCAAACGATTCGCATCGCCGAGGTCCTATTTCAAAATTTTCGATAGCTATCTGTATACCGCTGCGTGGTCGGCTGAATCCCGTCGAGTGGCTTGCTCAACCGGCTCTGTTTACAAAAGTTACCTAGATAGGTTTCCTATAGGTACATTAGGTACATACATAGGTATCTCTCACTACTCACGCAGTAAGCCTATGTTAGTTCAAGAGGTTCAAGATTGTTGTTTTTAAAACCTAGTTTGTTGTTAAAGTTAGGAAACGTAACTTAAAGGACTGTGTTCAGGTAAGTATATCGTAGTAAATACCTATAATAGGTGTAGTGTTGTTTTGAGCAGTGGGCGGAATGGCGTGTACCGGGCGCAGTGTGGGCAACTACTCAAAAGGTCAAAGCTCGTAAACACGACACTTCTATCTGAATAAGTGTATAATATTTTGTAATCTTCTGACTTACCTACTTCAAGGGGTAGAATATCGATGCTCGTAATCTTAGCCTATAGCTGGCTGACACACAAACTGACGTGCGGTTGACTGTGCAAGTTTCTATTACCTATGTAAGTTGTGACTAGACAGAATGTGCGTCTGTCTCCCAACCACCGTCTGTTGCACTCACCGAGTGATAACAATGGCGGTGACTTGACAGTCTGAGTATTCCTGTGTAACCCACACTCCGCGGAAACCGGAAATGCTTCTTGCGCAGGTAGATTTATGAGCACCCGAGAAAACAAGCCTCAATTTTGTTGAAATACTACCCAAAAGATTCTGGACATTAGATTAAATGGTTTACAGGCTGTTTAATTGCAGTTATATTTATTGTGAATGGGGGATACCATCAGGGGACTTATTAATAAAACGGACGGGCAATATGTAACAGGCGACAATCCGACAGTTCGACCATTTTATATACCTACTGAGTAGACGATGGACAAATTGTCCATGGACAACTTTGTTGTCCGACGTATTATGGCATAGAATTCCATACGCTGCAGGATCGCGGACAAATTAACTGTCCATCGATCGTCTGCTCAGCGTTTTATTAAACAGCACTCTTTTGACAAATGTTGTCAAATTAAAATTGAATACGGCCCATGTAAGTGTTGGGCGAAAAGTGGAGTTTAGTGTCAAGTGCACCTGTCTCTTTGATACTGCCTGCCCTTCACATCACTTTCCATGCGGCTTGTGGTTATGCATGATCCCCTGTACTTACCTTTATGAAAGAAAGCACTCGACGAGACATGCGTGCTAGCAGCGGCGCCGGCGCGGCGTCGTGGTGCGGTTCGGTGCAGAAGTCGTAACTTTTGCCCGGGAACTGGAACAACGACGAATAATTATTCGTGACAACAGTGAGGTAATTACGCCCCGTCTCGCACTCCGCCCTTCATTAAGATTAGCGGTTAAAAAAATTCAAAATTAAATAGCGTGAACGCACACGATATTAGGACGATACCATTGTGATATTGTGGCAAAGTGGTTTTTTTATGTTAGTGATGTGACCGATAGCAGGAAGCCGGCAGCTACCTCGAGCCCAATCGCCTGGTCTGTGCCCTTCATGGATATGTGCCATAACCATGCGGCTTCTACTGCCGAATATTTATTTAGAAAGAGTATAATAAGTACTATGTCATGTGAGAGAGGGCAGAATCAGATAAAGGCAGGCGCGTAGCGACAGCGCGACGCGACTTTAACAAAACAGTTTCTGAGAAAATTTCACGGTAGTCTCAGACCAAGGATGGTAGTACATTACCGGTCGCGCTAGTCTGCACGAGCTTTAATCCGCTCCCCCAACACCGTGTTTCATTAAGTACTTTTATTAGTAGGTATAGTTCGCACCCGCCTAATTGAGTACCTATTTCTAAGTTCGACACTCATCCTAAACATCGGTGCATGCGTTGTTCAACGCAACAATAAGGGACTATAAGTCCGCCTTTGCTAGTATTGAAATAGTTGAAGTCTGTTGAAGGGCTCATATCTAGTTATTAAAATAAGGATTTTGGACATAACTGCAATAATAGCCGACACGTATATTACATAATGACCTTAGATTATACAGTGTCATAATGACGTAATGTCATAATAATTATTTTTTTTATTGCATAATGTACACTCGGTTACAGACTAGGCTAAAACTTATGAGTACATGACCCTGTTAGGGCGCAGCAAGTAGTATTATATTGTTATATATAAATACTGTTGCTGTGGAGCATCTGACGCGCGTGGTGTGAGTTCAGACAGCTCTATGGCCTATGGCGCAACCTTGTGTCCCCTATGCAGGTACTCCAGAAGTCGCCTCTATAGGGAACACGTACAATACGTACATGTAGCGGGATACCGGGCTAGTAAGATACGAAACGTGCAGGTAGGCGACAGCAGAAGATAAAGAACACGACACGAGCATCAAATCTCTTGTTCAAGTTTTCTTATTTGTAGCATACCGTCCTATTTCATTATTTTTGTTTGAATTTGATCATTCATACTCACATACGAAACATGTTCATAAAAACAGGTTCCTTCTGGGGCAGTCGGGTAAAAAGACAAGGTCCTCTATAGTGACTACGAACGAGTTAGTTTCTTAACATGCGGTGTAAGCAGTGAGTCTTCTTATTTTAGTAAGTATCCGAGGTCTCCGCAAATTACTGCACAATGAGTGGCGCTTGCGACACGGCCACAACGATTCAACGACACACGTAAGTATAATAGACGGCGGCGGTGTGGGGTTACAACCGAATCAATAAAACCAAACATTGCTGATGATGCAACCGTGTCGGAATGTGCACACTGATTGGTGCATTGTTGGTACGAAAATATTCATACTGATTATTATTTATGTGGCAAAAGAACTGAATAAAAAACTATATTAGTGGCCTCAATTTATCTAAAAAACGGAAATACTTATGTAGTGCGAGCATCTTTTGACCAGCTATCGTAAGAAAACGACAACACCACTACAAATTCACAAAAAGAAGCCCAACCAAATAATCAGTTAATTGTATATGGAATCAGATTAAGAGCCATTTCACGTTTTCGCGCGAATATCTAAGATTTTAGTCGCCTAATTTACCACCTTAGTTAATACTTTGGCATTGGTAAATACATGTAAAAAATAGACTAATCTTTCGTATTGATACTTCATGTAACACATTTACAAAAACTTATTTCTTTACTTTGTAGTGATTAATCTCCCACAACTAGTTTACTGAAAAATCATTGCAGAGTCAATTTCAGACTCCTATATCTATCATTAATATTTATAAATTTGATTGAAAAAAATACACAGTGCATCAGACATATTATTTTGTCGACACATTACGTACTAGAATATCGCTTATTAATAACATTAATTAGTAAAAAAATAAAGTCTTAGGACATTTTTTACGATTTATTCGCAATTATATCGCTATTTCTTGGTTCGAATAAGGCGTAATAACATTTTTAAAATTATGTCAAAATAAACTATGTTCTTTAACAAATCGAATTATAAAGTTTGATTAAAATCCCTTCATTTAATAAGACATAATATCGTTTTTAAAATCACTCTAAATTAGAATCAATTACGATGCATGAGCGGGTACTGTTTAGTACGGTGCGAGCACCCATCGAGGAAGGACCTGTGCCACTTTTTCCCGCGTCTCAATTTGCGAGTGCTCGTATCGTGAACGCATTATTATACTACGACCACAACATTTTGATTCTCTTCGTATTTTTTTTTGCATAAGGTAAGAAGTTTGGTTTATTATAAAGTGTTATTTTAGTAGATTATAGAATAATTATATATTTTTGTTTAATTTTTTTTAGAAATGGGCCGTAAGGGTTCTGTATACCATTGTGTCAAGAAAAGGAAAAATAAAAATTCTGCAGCCATAAAGAAAGCAACAGAAGCGAGGTAGATATTTATTTTTATTTGCAAAATCGATCACATAAGTATGAGATCGATTTTGCAAATAAAATTGCGGTTCTATAGTCCATGTCGATATGTACTTACATATCGATATGGACTACAACACCGTAATTAAAATTTTAAGGATTTGTATACACTTACACTTCTATAAAAATATTGATGATTTTAACAGTCATTTAATTATTATTGAATTTAAAAAAAATGTAGGCATCGAAACTTGACAGCTATTTTGTTTTCATTTTAGAATGAGAAATCGCGTGAATCGAATGGAGGAGGATAGTAACTTCTGGAGAGACACCGCGCCGGGTACAAGTGACGCGCCGGGTACAAGTGAGGACTGGTCCTGATTTTCCATTGAAAGTAGTAAAGGTTGTACAAGATGACATATTTTGGCAGGAAAAAATGCTTCCAAAATTGACTCGGTTTTACGAAGATTGCGTATTGCCAGAAATTATAGACCCTAGAAAGGCAAGATCAATGCCTTTACGAAAAATATTTATTTAGTGATAGTTATTATTACTTGACAATGATAATTGATGTTTTCCTGTTCATTTTTATTATATACTTTACATAACATATATTTGTGTTTTTTTAATTAGTCTAGAAACCTTTGTTAGACACATAAATAAAATAACTTTTTCATAAATCTCTAAATGCCGCATTATGATTATAACGGCTCAAGTTTGTTTATTCCGTCTCGACACTCGCGTTCCACTGCTTGTATTGTGTATGTGTAGTTAGCTTCGCACACATACACAGCACTGTCGTCTTTTACCTAAACTCGAGCGTTTATATTTTGTGAAATGGCTCTTAAGTTCATTTTTATCAGAATATTTTCACTTAATTAATTTACGTGATGATGTGATAATAATTAGTCGAAACGAGTGTACTTACTACGTGAGATCGACAATTGGATGTGCGATTCACGCTTGTGCGACAAAACTATACTGCGACTCACCATAGTTCGAATGTATGCTTGTGCGGCTCACTGAACCTCGACATGAATACTTATTATGAATGATTACTTATTATTAATGCGAAAGTGAGTTTGTTTGTTTGTTACGCTATCAGGCTGAAAAGGCTGAACGGATTTAGACGAAATTTGAAAAAAAACGAAAGAATGCTTGGAATCATGCTGGTCTTGCTCCATAGGACAATTATTCGAGTCTGGACAAAATCAAACTGGCTGCTTATCTAGTTGTAAGTATAATTTATTATTAGTATAATCATAGATTTTACATTTTGTGCTTACTTAAACTCACGCACTGTCTTATAAGTATTGTAAAAATGTTAAGAATATTGTAATATCGTATACTTTTACAATGTTTGTAAATATGTGAGCACCATGTATCTATCACATACTTAGTTAATTTATTTGTCATTGCTCCATTTTTAATTCTTTTTTACCCGACTACGGCGAAGAAAAAGGAGGGTTATGATTTTGACCGGTATGTATGTATGTACATCTGTTCCCCTATCTTCTGAAACACTCATCACAATTTGACAAATGGGGTATCGTTGGAAGCATCTTGATCGTCCACTGGTTATAGGCTATGTGAAGTCACATTCAATTAAAAATGGCGCCCTCTAGAGGACATAAAGTCAGGAACTTAAAAAAAAAATTGTTTAATCGTACTATGTTGGGTATCAAATGAAAGGGCTTAATGAGCAAGTTCAAAAATATATATATTAAAACGCCTAAAGAATTAAAAAAAAATTAAATAATAAAATCTATATCCCAAGTACGACTAAAAAGGTATAAACAAGACACCACAGACAGACAAATTAAAAATCCGGATTCACACGTAATCTGTTCGATTTATGCCCTAACACGTGTGACTCCGGATTTTTAATTTGTCTGTCTGTGGTGTCTTGTTTATACCTTTTTAGTCGTAGTTGGGTTTTAGTTTTTATTACTTTAATTTTTACCTATTGTGCTACAGTAATCGTATTCTAGGTGCATTGTATTCACATGTAATTATATAACTGATGTAAGTATACAATTGTACATTGTGATACGAGTGTGCTCTATTGAATAAGACAGTCGAGGCGGTATTATTAGCGCGAGCCGCAGGCGAGCGCGATAAGGTAGCCGAGAGTGTAATGATCAATGCACACGCGTTTCATACGACATTTTTCAACACACTTGCAAGGAAAAACACAGACTTGTTGTTAGAACATACGCTACAATAACGTAATTTGTTATCGCCCGAGTTGTCAACGGCGCGTCGAGAGTGACGTCACTTCCCGATGATGCGCGTATGACCTCGTGCCCCTCCTCAACGGCCGCCGCCGCCGCCGTCATGATCGTGGACCAGCACCGGCTCTCGCGTGCTCACACTTTAAATAAAACTATTCCTATACAGTCTCGCTTTATAAAGTTAATTTTATTTATTAGTAATTGTTGAACTTGTGTGTTTAAATTAAATGTAAATATCAAATTGGTTAATTACTTAGTGTTAAGTATATTTGTCTGTACATTTAATAACTTGTAATTATTATATGATTGATTTTAGTACTTAAATGATTTACCTACCCTCATAAGAAAAATCAAGTGTGTGTGCTTCTTTGAATAATAAAACTGTATTACTAATCGTGTTTCTTTTTAACAAATTATACAGATGACATATTTAGATTTATAAAGTTCAACTGACTTTTGTTGCCAGATATTGACTATCCGGAGCTTCGTTTAAAAACTTTGCTGCGTCTGTTGGTGACAACACGTTTCGTATTTTTGATAATACATATTTAACTACACAACGAAAACAATAAAAACTATAAGGAAAATGGCGCGCTGGTTTTGATTTTCCATAGGTGTAAATAAAGGCACTGGCAAATCCGCGCCTGTAGTAAAATAAACAAAAAATAATGTTTTGAATAAGAAAAAAAAAATACTAAACGTATGGCGGGGTCAAATCTATATAATATTATTTACGTATTACTATTCTTCCCTACGTGAATTCGACATTTTAAATATGAAATAATTAACCACATAACGAAAACGATAACAAATGTTTATGGAAAATGGCGCGCTGGTTTTGTTTTTACGCAGGTGTAAATAAAGGCACTGGCAAACTCCCTGAACAGCCTATATTAAAAATTTTATAAACACAAGATAGTTTTTTTATAGTAAAAAAACTATCTTGTGTTTATAAAATTTTTAATATTTTTGTTTATATGCTATGGTTTGCTTATGGTAATTTTTTTAGGTACGTAAATTATAGTGAAATAGTGCATTATGATACAAGAGTGCTGTGTTGGTCACACACTCGACTCCCTTATCGCGCGAGCCAGTTTCATACGACGCTTTTCAACACACTTGCGAGTAAAAAAACAGACTTATAATGTTTTTATGTTTTAATTATTGAAACCATTGATAAAAGTAAAATTCTCAAAATTATACCAAAGAGTTTTTGTTGGCATTTTATTTCTTGGCATTTTGGCATGAAGTCTCTTTGAAGAGATTTAATGAAAAAGCGCAACTCTGCTCTTGTGAACATAGAGAATGCTTATTACCGACTTCAAAAAAGGAGGAGTTTTATATTATAGGATAGTACATACTAATTAGGAGTGAGGCGTATTTATCGTCACAGATAGACATAACAGATATTAAAAAATAGCAGATAACAGTTGCTCCTAACTATAAAACATATCGGTTACTTAAAATAACAGATCCTCAAGACTGTTACTGCGGCTGTTACTGTTAAAACTTCGGATACGATTTTCCACTTTAAGGTGGATGCGCCAAGGTAGCCCGCGAAATTCAAATTTTCTTACGTTTTCTAATGTTTATAATTCTGTAAATCCATATTTGTTACGGGCGCAAATCATATTTAGATCAACATACAACCTGATACTGACCTGCAAATTGCAAAAAAACGTAAGAAAATTTGAATTTCGCGGGCTACCTTAGCGCATCCCCCCCCCCATCCCATCCCCCTTTAACGAAAATAAATAAAGAAGATATTCAATTGAGATTTAAATACGTATTTATCATCCGTACAAAAATAACAGGCTGTTATTTAATTATTGTTTTTTATATATGTTTACATATCTCGGGACCATGGGGTCCTGGTCTTTTTGAAGGCGTACGAGGGGCCGAAGACAACTCGCAGAGGCCCGTTAGATGTTTTTAATGGAATGAGGCACCAATCGACGATTATCTCTGTTCGCACTATACAAGTGCAGCCAAGGACAATCCTCGGTTGGAGTAGGACTATTGCAGGATAGGGAAACAAAGATATTGGATTATGAGTTTAGGTGGCTAAAGTGGACTGGTAACCTGGAACTATGGAAGGACTATGGCCCCTGCCTGATCAATGATTTATATATACACGGATAAAATGGCAGGGGGTGACTTGCACATTCAATAATGGGCCCCCGAAAACAGTCGCTGGCACATAGTGACGTAGCAACAAGGGGGCAACACTTCTTGAGGTGCTTGAGGAGTGGAGAGGTATTCCACGGCTTTCAGAATAATCCCAGAGCCCGGAAGATGGTCAAGATCCCTACGAGCACTTACTGGAATACTTCCTTCCTCCAAGCACGTTTGCTCTTGCGAGTCTCCACTCAAGCCGGTGGGTGGAGGTAGGAGCTCTGTTCCTTGTCAGTCTTCACTCCAGCCGGCCGATAAAGGCAAGCCAGAGGTGAGGAACGAGACTTCTCCCGGGAGATAGGGTCCGTGGGGTCGCTACTGCCCAACAGCTCGCCACATGCTGCCCTGCGGGTTTCTGTATCTCTCTTGGTTTGGTTCCTCATCCTAGACCCATCCCGGCAAAGTAAACTCTACCGGCACAGACCTAGAGTTCGGAGCGCGCAAGCCCCACCACGACGTCAATGTAGAGATACGGCTGTGGGGTAATCATTATTATTATTATTTATTTATTTCATAATTAATTTACGTTCCATACATTGTTAGTAAAAGGGTACTTATAACTATGTTAGCACATTATTAATTATATATTTATTATTATTATTTACAATTGCGATATTCAATATTATATAGGGCACCTCCAGATCCGTGGACAGTATTCCAGTGCCTCACAACCGGGCAATCAACCCTCCCCGATATGGTACTCAGAAGGCTGTTGGCGCTGCCCCGCACGCGGCGCATCAGGGAGACCACACGTTTTCGCACTATTACCCTAAGGCAGTCTGTGTTAGCCTCAGCAAACATACCTGATGCACTACAAAAGCGAGGCAACCCCAACAGCATCCTAAACCCATTATTGTACAGGACCCGCAGGGCATTCAAAGATCTACGCGTATAGTAGTACAGTTTAGAATATTATTAACAATGAAACTAACAAGAACAAAATACATAATACTGATTACACACTGGACACTTCCCGCGGTCTCATTAGCGCTAACATCGATGTTGCTCAAGAATTTGCAACTTTCTTTACCAATATTCCAATTAAAACTACGGATACTTTAAATTCCTCGCCCTCACTTGCTATTGATTTATTAAGAGCGAGTGTTTGAGCCTGTCCTGTGGAATTTCAATTTAAACATAATATAAACCCTGTGGTCGTTGTAAAAGCTTTTAAGCAACTCAAGATCAAAATTACCGAAGATCTGTGGGGCATGTCTACTAAAGTTTGTCAATCCATTATTGAGACAACTGCACCCTAATTAGCTTTAATATTTAATTTGTGTGTAGATCAAGGGGTATTCCCAGATCTAATGAAGTACAGTAAAGTTATTCCACTTTTCAAATCCGGGGACAGCAAAGACACTAATAATTATAGACCCGTATCAGTTTTGCCGGTTTTCAGCAAGGAGTTTGAAAAAGTAATGTTAAATAAAATGCTCAATCATTTTAATCGTAATAACATCCTACACGATCAACAGTATGGTTTCACCAAAGGACTTTGCACAACCGACGCCGGTGTCACCTTATTAAAACACATCTTTAAGGCATGGGAAGAGGCACAAGATGCAATAGGTATCTTTTGCGACCTATCTAAGGCTTTTGATTGCGTGAATCACGAAACGCTGCTCTTGAAACTTGAGCATTACGGACTGGGTAAACTAGCGCTTAGTTTAGTAAAATCATATTTGAATGATAGACTGCAGCAAGTTCAAATAAACGGTGTGAATTCATTGGGTTTAAAAGTCAAAATGGGTGTACCACAGGGCTCGATATTGGGTCCATTCCTCTTTTTAGTATATATAAATGATTTACCTCATCTACTAAAAAACCGACCACAAATGGTGTTATTTGCTGATGACACATCACTGATTTTTAAAGTAAATAGACATGCAGAGGAGCTTGACGACGTAAATAACGCTATGTTAAAGGTCCATAATTGGTTTACTATAAATAATTTGGTATTAAATGAGAAGAAAACGAAATGCATAAGATTCACGTTACCGAATGTTAGAAGTAGTGAATGTCACGTTGTACTGAATAGGGAGATACTAGAATTCGCCGAAAAGATAGTTTTCCTGGGGATCACGCTTGATTCAAAACTACAGTGGGGTCCTCACTTAACATCACTTGCAGGGCGACTAAGTTCAGCCGCTTACGCTGTTTGGAAAATCCGCCAACTAACAGACGTGGATACCGCAAGACTGGTCTATTTTAGTTATTTTCATAGCATCATGTCTTACGGTATTTTGCTGTGGGGACGAGCTGCAGATATTGATTCTATCTTTATACTGCAAAAGAGGGCTGTCCGAGCTATCTACAACCTCCACAGACGCGAATCTCTAAGGGAACTGTTTAAAAAAATTAACATCATGACGTTTCCTTGTCAGTATATATATGAAAATATTATGTATGTTCGGAAAAATCTACATCTTTTTAGTAAGATAAGTGACAGGCATAACTTTAACACTAGAAATAGGAACAAATTAGATCAACCACGTTTCAGATTGTCTAAAGTACATACTTCTTTTATGGGGTACTGTGTAAAATGTTATAATAAAATACCACCCGATATTCTTCAACTAAATGAGAAGAAATTTAAAACATGCATTAAACGCACACTATGTAGACAAGCATATTATAAGTTGGATGATTATATCGTAGATAAAAATGCTTGGTTTAATGCTGGTTCTGCTCCACAAGCACTTGGGCTCACTAGTTATTTTTTTTATATTTGGCAGAGTAGCTTCCCCTTTTTTTTTTTTCTGACTTTAGGAACTTAATGTTTATTTTTTATTTAAATTCTATTATATTAATCTCTCAAGTACATCGCGAACTATAGTTTTGTATAATTTAGAAGCATTTTTTCAATTTTGTAATTGTGAGTACTATGGGGCCGTTTCATATGGTACGAGTATCATGTTGTATGTTGACTTGAAAGAGCATGGCAGATGAGAGTATGTCATACTCACTTAAATGTCTCGCTGATGGTGGCGCGTGTGTTGGATCATTCGGTTCCCTACAAAATGGTTGAGCTGGATGGTGCTGATCCACGTGTCATGTTCGTGAACGGGCGCCGTCAGTTGAGACTGATCTCTTATCTGCTAGCGCTTATTTTTAATCTTATATTTTGAATTATTTTTGATTATATTTCGTTTGACATTGTACTCACATATAGAAGCACGAAGAATACTGTACCCAGGATTTTGTAATATCTATATACATTTTTAAAAGAGTGTCCTTGGAGTTTCTTGCCCGTTCTTCTCCATAGAGATCTACGAATTTGAATGGGCAACTAGCTTCAACTTTTTGACTAACTGACCGACTCTTTGACAATTCAAAAGTACCTGTAAATAGTTTAATTGAAATAAATGCTTTGAGTTTGAGTTATAACGGACCCACAGGCTGCAGGTCTAAAATGACTGACAGTAAGCCTTAAAAAGAGCAATTTTAACTACTTTTGTACATCTTGCAAAACTGCGCGCTAACATATTGCATCTCACAGCCTGTGCGTTCTCGCTCTATATCCATATCATCTGAGAGATCCTCGGTGACCCAGTGCCCCAAGTACTTGACTTTAGCGACCCTACTAATAACAGATAGATACGATTTTCGACTTTAACCCAAAAGAAATAAAGAAGATATTCGATTGAGATTTAAATACGGTCCGTATAAAATTAAACAGGCTGTTATTTAATAACAGATATTTGGAACTGTAATTTTTTTGTCACAGTAACAGTGATAACAGATGTCGTGTTTAACTTGTTACAACCCATCTCTAATACTAATTCCAAGTTATTATAATATCCCACTGACCTGCACATGGGATTTTTTTTTCCTAACTAAACGCCCATGATTTGCCTATGGTATTAAAAAGTTTCATCAAAGTCAATTTCTATATATGTATGGTAGGTATGGAATTAGTAAGGAGGAGCTCGTGGCTAAGTAATAACAGCCGCACGGGTCGATTCATCAGGTTAAGCTACGCTTGCCGGGGTTGGTCGGTGGATGGGTGACCATCTTTACATACCGAGACTCCTCCGTGCCTCGGAAAGCACGTTAAGCCGTTGGTCCCGGCTGTCATTCGTGGATCTTTGACAGCCGTTACGGGTCGTCAGAAACCCGAAAGTCTGACAACCAGTCTTACCAAGGGGTATCGTATTACCCACTTACTGGGTTGTGGAGGTCAGATAGGCAGTCGCTCCATGTAAAATACTGGTATTCAGCTGCATCCGGTTAGACTGGAAGCCGACCCCAACATAGTTGGGAAAAGGCTAGGCAGATAGATAGGTATGGAATTAGTAAATACTATAATGGTAACATAGTATTTGATAATGCCATGATAGTACTTACTTATTCCATACCTACTGCCATGTCATTACTTTGACTAATAAATAGTTATCTGTGGCGCACATTACCGCACTAGTGCGGTATTGTAAAGTAAAAAGCACGCTTCCATAATACACTGCATTATGAACCTAAATGCGGTTCAATAAGAGCCACTTAACGAGCAAGTGTATTGAAAAATATTGTAAAACATTTTTTTAAAGTGTAACGTTTTGCTATTTTGTTTTATTCGTAGATGACACGGATTAAAATTTTGAGAAAAAGCATATTACATAATTATTATTCATACTTCGATCTTTAGATTCCCGCTATGCGATACACGATTACTTGCACTTTACTGCATCCAATTAAATCGCAAAGACAAGTCTAAATTACGATCTGATTATTATTTTATTTGAGCGTTATTAGGCTTTGAATAATAAAACTTACCACCATAATAAAGGTCGTTAAAATATGATAAATATGGGCCGACATAATATGAAATATTAAAATATTTATACGACTAATTTAAAAAAATAAGTGTTTTCATCTTTTCATGCGCTCGCCACGCGTCGTCGTTTAGTCTCGAGCGGAACATCTTGGAGGTCGCACGTGTGCCAATTTTTGCGAACCCGCCACCACCACAGCAGGTTGTTGTGATACAGATACCTCACTAGAACGTTATACGAGTTGTATCAAGTTCTCACGGTTAGGCAGCTTTTTGTTTATCAGGTTATTATCAAACTGCATGACTGTGTCTACCCATTATGATCCAGATAAATTTAGCAACAAACGTAAGATTACTAATGTATTCGACTCCGTAAGAACACGTACTGCATTAGCCAGACGTCAAAGGCGTTTTCTTTCTGTGCATATTTACAATTTAATTAATAAAGTTTTAAACATTACCCACTCTCTTTTCATGAATGTGTGGCGAACCAATTAATTATCTGTGGTTCCCACCTTAGTATAACCTGACAACCCTGGTTGGTCTAGAGAGGCTCTATCTATGGTTCAATAAGTTTGAGAATGGGAATCTGCCTGTAAAACTGGCTACGTTATTATTATTAACTAATAAACTCTATGTACGTAAACACTATCCTATTTGTGTATACATTTGTTCCGCCGTCAATTGGATACTGTGCAGTGTAATACCAAATACAACTCAATTACAACTTAACCGAGTTTCATTCAAAGGGCGCCGTAACGCGCCTAAATTGGTGACCCCGACGATAGAAGAACATAATATCAACCACGGAACAGAAAAAACAGTGGAAGTGCAAAGTAGGCGTGGCACGCGTGCCACAAGTAAGCGCTGTTACGCTTACTTGGTCGTTCCGTGGTCCCAGTCGTGTTCTAACATCGCGTCGAGTTGCTAGTCTCGCGATAAATTTATTTTTCCGTAACTATGCCATATTGTTCCATTTTGGAGTGCAAAAATGATAGTAGGAGAAAAAATCTTAAAAATGGAGGTGTTTTGTACCATCGGTAAGTACGATTTTATTTGTTTTCTTATAAAATCTTATTTCATTTAACTAATAATTTAATAGAACGTTTACTTAAAATCAACCTTATCTGATTAAAATAAAGTTTATTTTGGATTGATTGTATTCACTGTTTAGTTCTCGAAAGTTCTTCGCTACTCAATTAGTGATGTAGCCGGGTAGGATGTTGGTTTTATCAATAGATATCTAAGGCTAAGGAAAACTTGGATTGCCTCAAAAATACTAATTTTTCAAGGGCAATAAATAAAAATTCAAAATAACGTATTTTTTATTTTAACCCAAGTATGTAAGATGATTTTCACAATTTATTCAGTATTGCGCATTTAATTCTTATCACACGTGAATTGAAAACATTCAGCAGATTTATATATTTTGGATTTATTAATTTATGTTAAACATGTTTATATAAAGCAAGTAATTTATTATACTAACCCGCACTGGGCCTACCTACATATGTACCACCCAAAACCAATCCCATCAGACACCGCTGATACGAATATGTACTAGCACGAACAAGCTTAAAAATACTCTTTCATATTAGAAAAAGAGTATTTTTTACTGATACATAAATACGTACCAGCAGTGCCTGACGGTTACCGGCTTTGGGACAGCCTGGTCAATGACTGATGTAGTTATATATTTTAGTTTTAAATAATACTACGTCATTCTTCCTACAGTTTTATTGAACTCCGAACAAGACATTTCTTCGAATTAAACAAGAAATCGGGTGTATATCGATATCGATAATGTAATTCAAAATTCAATGTGTTACTGTACTGGTCGAGTAGCAATAGATATTGACCTATGATGCGAATGTCAACCTTATGGCTAACATAATTAAACTTATAATTGCGACCACTGAGAATACTGCCATCTATGGACGGATAGCGGAATTTACTCGTTATTTGAATCTAGTTTGACTTTAGATTTCAAAACGTTGTAAATACTTTCTGGACTAAAGTGAAATAAATCCTATTTATAAAGCATTAAGGTTTATTTTCAGATGTAGGATCTGTGACTTATGCTAGTTTTGACTAAAAATTAAAACGACGAATCAAACGAATTGTTTATTTGTAGTGCATTATAGGATTAACGGTTTATTTGTGTGAGTTTGGCGACAGCGGTTCCAATAGTAATTTTGTTACATTGCACTTCCACTGTTTTTTCTGTTCCGTGATATCAACGTAATATGAATAAATAGAATCCAGTATTGTGAAGCGCAACGAGCCCACATTCGCGGTTTTCTTCGTGAACAGATCCAAGTCGGTACCTACTCGTCGCCATTACGCGAGTTTACTTACGAAAACCGAGGAATTATTACCTTTCGTTAGTCAATGTACCAATACCACATTCGTGCTATTGGTACATTGACTAACGAAAAAGTGTTCAGTTGTGCATACTCTCTGTGGCAAATTACACCATAATTGATCTGTATTGACCTGAAACACGAAAAATCATCTAATTCCACGACAGCAGCGCCATTTTTTCTTGTGTGGTTTTTAAAGGAAACTTCAATTAAAGTTAGCGTGCGAAGCTTGACACTTGACAAATCCTGTCATATGTCATCGTAATCCTGTCATCACGTTCTGAAAACTTCAAACGTAAACCGGCTGCGTTCCAGAGACAATCGAAACGTAAAACTGTGTTCCGATATTATTATTCAATAGTGTGACATCAAAAGCCTGTAAGTTATTTTTTCTCAACTTTTTGCATGGGTGGACATTCTTACAACTTACCTCAAATCTACATATTTCTGTGCATCAAATACTATATGGTGTTTCTTTAAGAACAATAAGTGTTTAGTTTTAAACTACATATCGATGCCCCCAAGCAATAAGTCGGTAATGTGCTATTATGGACTTTTTATTGTTATGTCAAATTCGGAACCTATGGTTTGGGATACATCTTAGTAATTTATTTCACATTTTTCGTAGTGATAATTACGAAGATATCATGAAAAACACTTTTATTGTATGGAAATTAAAAAACGAAATGATGTCGAGAAAAGTATCTTTACGTATCAATACAACAGTGTATTTCGTATTTAATTTTGGTAAGTTGCTATTACCGACTTATTGGCGTGAATGAATTTCGTGCAGTTCTTGGTAAGACGCTAGCACGTTGTTGTTGTCGAATTATTTTGAGTCAGCTCAGACTGTATTGGGAACTAACAAGGTTTATAAAGTAAACAATTCATTAATAAATATGTGTAAAATTGCAGTACGTATCTAATTCGAACACGTCTGGTCCCGTTTTCGATATTGCTGTTTATACTTTTGCGCCCCACAGGCCCACAGCGCAATAACACCGTAATAACCAATTACATATCGTCTTCAAGATGAAAAATTACGCTGGAAAAGTCCGTATTGTAATGTTACGTATCAACATTGTTTACTAATTTACTGCAGTAATGGCGTAAGTGTATATTACCTAAAAAAATTACCTAATATATTTTTGTAATATTTATTTTCTTAAATTGCAAGGCTTTTCACGCACAAAATTGAATGTTAAAATAATAATTGAACTAAAGACAAAAATTAGCTTTCGTTTGATGTATCAATGACCTCACTACTCCGACTCGTTAAAAAGCTATTCAACAAAAACAGAAAAACATTTCTCCTGCAAAATTTAAGTTTTACGATTACCGACTTATTGCTTGGGGGCATCGATATATGACTCAACAATAACAACATTTTACTGTATTTCTCTTCTTTATTTTTGTACATTCTACTTGTATTGAGTTCATTAAATATTCCGTTATAGTATTGCTTTGCATGTCAGGGCATGGTGGCAATACAAATAATTTAAAAAGAGTTTTTGTAGAATTATTTATTTTTACTGTTTATACTTTTCGTTTGCATTTTATTGCCCGTGTGTTGCATGATAATTTCTATTATGTGCTCTTTATTATGAATTTGTTTTCTCATGATAAATATTTAACTCTTTGATTTTACTGCTGTGCCAATATTGTGTAATTTATGCTTCATAGTTGTGTGTTTTTGTTTGCGAGTTAAATATAATTTGTATAGTAACGCAATGGCCAACGAGGGACAGGAGATATTCCTTGATCCTGAACCTGGAATGGTAGGTGAACAGTCTGTCGACACCCCTTCCACATATAAATCTCAACCTATATTAGTCAATAGAGTGTCCATACGTGTTCCCCCTTTCTGGCCTGACCAGCCTAGCCTCTGGTTCGCAAGCCTAGAAGCATAATTCCATATCAGTGGCATCACACAGGAGTTGACTAAATATGACTACGCTGTAAGTCAGCTCGACACAAAATCTGCAACTGAAGTTGAGGACATCATCATCGAGCCACCTAAGGATCAACCTTACACTTGTCTAAAGAAGGCTCTCATTTCTCGTTTCTCTGAGTCATATGAAGAAAAAATTAGGAGGCTCCTTGAGAAAGAGGAGATAGGGGATAGGAAGCCCTCGTCATTCTTGCGTCACCTTAGGACTCTTGCTGGTTCATCATTCCCAGAGCAGCTCCTCCAAACTATTTGGACGAACAGGTTGCCTAATTACATGCAAGGCATTTTAGTTGCCCAAAAACATTCATCCCTCGAGGATTTGGGCGAACTGGCTGATAAACTGCAAGAAATCAGTCCGCAACCATTGAATGTCCACGCTGCAAGTAGGGCATCATTATCATCATCTAGTGATGACACCAAGGAGCAACTAAAGTTGCTCCAACAAC
This sequence comes from Lithophane leautieri, assembly GCA_949152455.1. Classification (NCBI taxonomy): domain Eukaryota; kingdom Metazoa; phylum Arthropoda; class Insecta; order Lepidoptera; family Noctuidae; genus Lithophane; species Lithophane leautieri. The sequence goes on along the minus strand of OX424465.1, from coordinate 19,083,252 downwards.
AAGTGGCGGATCTGACACGACTTGTGACCGGTCTCACCACAAGTAATAACAGGAACAGCCGCAATCGTTCAGGTTCACGATCACGCATTAATACCGGGCAATGCGGGTACCACAGGCGATTCGCTGCGCAAGCTTCCAAGTGTATACAACCGTGCACGCCGTCTGATCCCGTACCACAGGGAAACTCAAGCAGCAGTCAGTAGTGGCGACCACTGACTGCTCCCTAGCGAGTCGCCGTCTATTTGTTACTGATCGGTATTCGGGCCGACGATTTTTAATCGACACCGGATTTGATCTTTCGTGCCTCCCTAGACGTTTCTCCCAGGGCAAAAAGCAGCCACTTCCATACGAACTTTTAGCCGCCAATGGCACTAAAATAAATACTTTTGGTCTGGTCGAACTAAAATTGAACTTAGGTTTAAGACGCGATTTTGTATGGAAATTCATAGTCGCAGAAGTAGGAACTCCAATAATTGGTTCAGATTTCCTGGCTCATTACCACCTATTACCAGACTGTGGTCATGGAAGGTTGCGAGATTGTAAAACAGGGTTGTCAGCTGAAACCGAATTTTCGTCAATCGATCAACCCAGCATTAAACTCATTCAATCTCCTGATTCACCATACTCGCACATTTTGACCGAGTTCCCGAGCATTTCAGTCCTCCTGGCGCGCCCAAAGCGGTGAAGCACACTACGGTGCATTTTATCAAAACAACCGATGGCCCACCCGTGACAGCGCGACCACGTCGCCTTGCCCCACTTAAGCTTCGAACTGCTCAGAAAGAATTCGAAGAAATGATTCGCGTAGGCACCGCTCGACGCTAATGGTCCTCCCGGCTACATCTCGCGCTTAAAAAAGACGAGACTTATCGTCCGTGCGGTGAATACCGCGCACTGAACGCCCGCACAATCCCGGACTGCTACCCTGTCCGTCATATAGGGGATTTCGGCCACAACTTGTCCGGATGCTCTGTTTTCAGTACCCTAGATTTAGTTAAAGCATATCAGCAAATTCCAGTAAATTCGGAAGATATTTGTAAAACAGCCATAATCACACCGTTTGGACTCTTTGAATTCCCCTACATGACCTTTGGCCTTAGAAACACCGGACAGACATTTCAATGGTTCACAGACGAAGTTGTGCGGGGACTTAATTTTTGTTTCGCATACGTCGACGATATCCTCGTGTACTCGAGGGACTCCCAGCAGCATGCTGAACACCTAAGGCTCTTATTCAACCGACTGCACCAATATGGAGTGGTCATCAACCCGGCGAAGTGTGTACTTGGGGCAGCCGAGGTAACGTTTTTGGGTTACCGTATTAATGGTGCAGGCACTTTTCCTCCCGAAGACCGTATCCGTGCTTTAGTGGATTTCCCTCTCCCTAAGACCGTGCAAGGTGTGCTTAGTTTCTTGGGCATGGTAAACTACTATCGCAGATTTTTGCCCGATGCCGCCAAGTATCAGGCCCCCTTAATCGACGCAGTCGCTGCAACTAACAGCAAAGGCGCAAAACCATTTCCCTGGACGCCCGAGCTCGAACAGTGTTTTGATGACTGCAAGAAAAGCCTAGCTAATGTTACCACATTATCGCACCCAAATTGTGAGGCCCCTTTAGGCCTTTTGACCGACGCGTCCAGCATGCACATTGGTGCATGTTTACAGCAGAAAGTCGATGAGATCTGGCAATCTCTCGCATATTTCAGCAAAAAGCCAACTGAGAAACAATCTCAATGGCCTGCCTATTATAGAGAACTTCTCGCTGTGTACGAGAGCGTTCAACCCTTTCGGCACATACTAGAAGTGCAAAACGCAGAAGTTTTTACTGACCATAAGCCACTGGTGTATGCCTTCATGCAGCGTCGCGACAAGCTTCCACCAACACAACTCAACCAACTAACTTTTATCAGCCAATTTACCACCGACATACGATATATTAAGGGCACCGACAACGTAGTCGCAGATGCTATGTCGCGGGTTGAATCCATTTCATTGGAAGAGGACTACCAAGCCCTTGGAGAGTCGCAAGAGAGAGACGAGGAGAACACGGACGCGAGCTCATCTACTTCTTTGAAATTGAAAAAATCGTTGTTCCTGGGACCAACACTTCCATACTCTGCGACACGTCGACAGGTAGACCTCGCCTTACCTTTCCGTCGAGCAGCTTTCGATCGACTGCATGGTCTCAGTCACCCAGGCGTGAGAGCAACCTTACGATTGGTGGCTGAGCGTTACGTCTGGCCGCATATTAACACTGACTGCCGAAAATCATGCACAAAGTCATGCATAAAGTGTCAACGCAGTAAGGTAACCAGGCACACATCTGCACCGCTGTTGTCTTTTCCGATCGCATCAAACAGATTCTGTCATGTCCACATTGATATCATAGGCCCACTGCTGTCTTCAGACAATTTCACATATTGTCTGACCGCGGTTGACAGATATACGCGCTGGCCCGAAGCGTGGCCTATGACATCTATCACGGTTGAAGAAGTGGCAGACACGCTGGTGACTGGTTGGATATCCCGTTACGGGGTGCCAAGCACAGTGACGACCGACCAGGTTCGTCAGTTTGAATCCGCCTTGTTTCGGTGCCTTATAAACGTGTGTGCAACAAAGCGGATTCGCACAACCAGTTACCACCCGTGCGCAAATGGCATGGTAGAACGCATACACCGCCAACTAAAAGCTTCTTTAATGTGCCATCCCCAAACGTGGAACAAGGCACTTCCATTGGTACTCCTTGGCATGAGGATTGCCCTTAATTCTTCAAGGACATTCTAATTAACTACAATGGTTTTTGGTACACAGGTGTACCACGCGGTAGCATAGAGGAGGAAGACCTAAATACCTCGTCCGCTGAGCTGGTCTATGGAGAACCTCTTCGACTTCCCGGAGAACTAATCTTGCCAGCGGAAGAACCCGGAAGCTCAAACGACATCACAGATTTCGTCACGGAGTTGAGGAGCCGGATGGAAATGTTACGTCCAATACCAGCCTCACGACACGCTCGACCGTCAACCTTCGTGTTCAAAGATTTGGCGACGTCGACCCATGTTTTACTGCGCGACGACACTGTTCGACGGCCTCTGCAACCTCCCTACACTGGCCCATACCGCATATTGAGGAGAAGGGATAAAACCCTTACCTTGGATATGAAGGGAAGAGAGGCTACGGTCAGCATAGACCGTGTTAAGCCAGCATACCTGGACTCTGAACTGGTTTCCTCTTCACCTGTTTCAGTTTCTCCTTCCACACACCCAACTCCCTCCACGCCAACAACTACTCCATCCCCTTCAGCCACTGTCACCACCTTGACTGGCAGACGGGTAAAATGTAGGGACATCCTAGATTTATAGTTTCCTTGTTTTATTTAATTGTTTTCTGTGTATGTACCTTGTATTTCTCCGTAGGGGGGGGATGGCGAACCGAGTTTCATTCAAAGGACGCCGTAACGCGCCTAAAAATTCAACTCCAACGTTAAGAATTGGGTTCTTACTCTTGACTACGAGGAAACGGGAAAATATTTTATTATTTCATTGGGTAAAGTAAACTCACACACATCATAAACATAAACGATTATTATTAATTTATTATTTAAAAAACTATATCTGTGGTAATTTCTGCATGCTCAAAATTATTCGTGTTTAATAAAACTCTTAGTTTGTATAAAAACATAATGTAATGAATTGGGAGAAGGCGCTTAAATCTGACATACAGGTTTTTACCTAGTTTGGGTTTCAGAGGCTTCATTGTTTTTTTTAACTCTTATTTATGTCAATAAAGATTTTATTACTTTTTTGTCGGGACCATGGGGTCCCGGTCTTTTGGAAGGCGTACGAGGGGCCGAAGCCAACTCGCAGAGGCCCCTTAGAAAATTTCAAAAGGAATGAGGCACCAACCGACGATTATCCCTGTATACACTGTGCAAGTGCACCCAAGGACAACCCCCGGTTGGTGTAGGACTATTGCAGAACATGGATACAAAACATATTGGGCTATGCGTTTGGGTGGCTATAGTGGACTGGTTATCTAGAACTATGGTAAAGCTATGTCCCCTGCCTGATCAATGTTATGGTATACATGGATAAAATGGCAGGGGGTGACTTGCACACTCAATAATGGGCCCCCGGAAACTGTCGCTAGCACATAGTGACGTAGCGACAAGGGGGCAACACTTCTTGAGGTGCTTGAGGAGTGGAGAGGTATTCCACGGCTTTCAGAACAATCCCACAGCCCGGAAGATGGTCAAGATCCCTACGAGCACTTACTGGAATACTTCCTTCTCAAGCCGGCCAATGAAAGCAAGAATGAGTTGGGAGCTCTGTTCCTCGTCAGTCTTCACTCCAGCCGGCCAATAAAGGCAAGCCAGAGATGAGGAACGAGACTTCTCCCGGGAGGTAGGGTCCGTGGGGTCGCTACTGCCCAACAGCTTGCCACATGCTGCCCTGCGGGTTTCTGTATCTCTCTTGGTCTGGCTCCTCACCCTAAACCCGTTCCGGCAAAGTAAACTCTACCGGCACAGACCTAGAGTTCGGAGCGAGCAAGCCCCACCACGACGTCAACGTAGAGATACGGCGGTGGGGTTATTATTATTATTATTTATTGTTATTTTTACCGACTTCAAAAAAGGAGGAGGTACTACGTTCGGAAGATTGTATTTTATTTTTTTATGTTTATTCACCTATTACTCTGCCGTTTGTTCACCGATTTAAAAAAATATTTTTTGTTCAAAAGCTTATACTTCTGAGGTTGTCCCATTGTCACCAAGTCAGGATCTGATGATGGGATCCTAGAGAAAACGAGGGGAACTTTAAAAAATCGTAGGGGCAACTAGTGCATTTCTTAATTTTTTCATTATGTATTTACAGCACTACAATTTTATGAAGGTCTGGATTCGATCTGAAGATGGAGCCGAAAGACAGTCAAGGGAACTCTTCAACGGTTTACAGCAGATACCTCGTGTTTGGGCTTGATTAATTTGTATTGATAAGAACTTTCCACTTTGATGGGTTGTGACTGTCGTTAGGGGTCTGACGATAAAGTCGAAAGACAATCAAGGAAACTCCTCAACGGCTTACAGCAGGTACCTTGTATTTGGGCTTGATTAATTTATATTGATTAGAACTTTACACTTTTGTTAGTTGTGACTGTCGTTGGGGGTCTGATGATGAAGACAAAAGACAGTCAAGGGAACTCCTCAGTGGTTTACAGCAGATGTCTTGTGTTTGGGCTTGATTAATTTGTATTGATAAGAACCGTACACTTTGATGGGTTGTGACCGTCATTAAGAGTCTGATGATGAAGACGAAGGACAATTAAGGGAACTCCTCTAAGGTTCACAGTAACTACCTTGTGTTTGGACTTAATTCATTTATATTGATAAGAACTTTGCAACCATATAGGTTATAAGTGACATTACAGATCTGATTATGGACACCATATAATATGATGATGAGGGGAACTATACAGTGTAAGCAAATGTATAGTGTTCACTCTTATATTCTTGAGAAAGCACGGGAGTCTCATCAGCCAGCCGGTTTCGTATAACATCTAAACGATACTTGCGCTGTTCAGACGACTCGCCACTTAATCGATTTTGAATAAGATCGAGTCGGCAGATCTTATCATTTGGCGACTCCTGTGACAAATGAGAATGCATGTAATTTTTCATTCGAGATAACCTAGCTTGACGAGCTAACGGTGATTCTTGGGAACGGGACATAGCACTCCGTTTGCGATTCTTAGATAGGCGTTCTTTTTCAGCAGTATTAGTCTCTTTAATTCTGTTTTTCTTCATGCGGGCGGCTCCTTTAGCTGTTGGTCTACCCATGGTGATTACAAAAATCAAATTACACAAAAAATGGAAAAATAATAAAACTTTAAAAAATGTTTTTTGTTTTCAAATATCACAGCGACTGTACTATTTTTGCAGTAAATATATTGTTTCTTAACTACTACCTAAGTGTGTCGGTAATTGACTGGACAAGCAATGTAATAATCACAAAACGATACTTTATGTAAGCGTTTGCTCGCGTAGTAAAGCCGCTGTAACTTGCGACGATAGTGATGTGCTCGTGCACACCTTCTAACTAGTAATGGCAATTAATGCGATTTAGCATTAATTTCATTAGATGTTAATTCTTGATTCTTAGCATGATAATTGCTATTGCTATGCTAATAGCTAATGAAGTATTTGAATTTTGTTAATATGCGAATTAAAAAGTGCGTTCGCCTTAGGACGTGTCCTAGCGTGTATATATTGCGTACATATTAACGTGTATTATCTACTTAAGCACAAGACAAAAGAATGTAATCACTGTATAACGAATACGTAAACTAGACTCTCACTATCACTTGCCAAAACGTACTGAACTTTGACACAAAAAGACGCGCGCCACGCGCTTGCCACACATCACGCATTCATTCAATCAATACACGACCCTAAGTACGCGTAAATCACCGATGCGGCACCGACCGGAAGACCGATGTTAAATTATGTTTTTTACTCATTTTGATTTTTACCCGAATACGGCGAAGAGAAAAGGAGGGTTATGATTTGGACCGGTATGTATGTATGTATGTTCATCTGTTCCCTCCTATCTTCGAAACCACTCATCACAATTTGACAAATGAGGTATCGTTGGAAGCGTCTTTATCGTCCACTGGTTATAGGCTATGTGACGTCACATTAAATGGCGCCCTCTAGAGGACATAAAGTCTGGAACTAAAAAAGAAAATTGCTTAATCGTAGCATGTTGGGTATCAAATGAAAGGGCTTAATGAGCATATTTCAAAAATATCTATGTATATAATAACCCCAAAAGAATTTTAAAATTAAAGTAATAAAAACTAAAACCCAACTACGACTAAAAACGTATACACAAGACACCACAGACAGACAAATAAAAAATACGGAGTCACAAATGTTAGGGCATAAATCTAACAGATTACATGTGACTCCGGATTTTTTATTTGTCTGTCTGGGGTGTCTTGTTTATACATTTTTAGTCGTAGTTGGGTTTTAGTTTTTATTACTTTAATTTTTTTGACTAGTTCTTAGCTTGTATAGAAACTTTCACCATATTATATAAATTAGAAAGGAAAATATCTTATTTTGGATACGCACAGAAAATAAAAATAGTTAAGAGAGTAAGAGACCTGTGCGAGACCACAAAGCAAAGAGAATTAAACCACTTGAGAACTGATAGACCGATTTCGTCTAGGCACACGACTCACTACTGCGGGCCGGGGGACGAAGAAATTACAGCGGTTGTGATTGGCCGATGCAACAATGTTAAGACGAAAGTTCCAAACACAGTGATGCACAAGTCAGTTTTGCAACAATAATATCGATATCGATAAAATCGACGTCTACAATCCTAATTGAACAATACATTATTTTAATTTGAAATTTATTGTTCTATCCGACAGGGATTGACATAGCTATTACTTATTTTTAATCTGCTGTGAAATGCCACCTGTATGACCGCGCGCGGTACACCCGCGTACCAAAAACCATTGTAGTTAATTAGAATGTCCTTGAAGAATTAAACAAACAATGCTATATTTATTTGGAAACCAATTTTCCCTGTGAACTGCATTAATACACTTTTCTTTCAGTCACGGAACATTTTGAAATCTAAAATGTAAACATTAAGTACTTAATGTTACTTTTTTACCATTAGGAAACGTCGTAATTTTTATCGACTTAGATAGACTTTATTTTGAAGTTGTCAGACTTATTGCAATACCCTAGTGTGAGAAAGGGACTCTTCAAAAAGACATCAACGCGGTGTACATTTTTTGTGCCATTTACGTAATCAACCAGTTTAGCTTGAGCCCTGCAATTATTCTTAATAAAATATTTATTTTACTTACCGATGAAAAGTAATGCAATCTTTTTATAGCTGGGTGTTCTAGAGAATTTCCCACACCATTTAATTGAACAGGAACTCATAATTGTTTTTATTTATGCAGAAATGTTTTAAAATGTATCAAAATACAGCGTGCGTGTGCAGAGATCCAATAACTGGTCAAAACTAAAATGGCCACTCGTATTTCCATCTAGTATCAGTGCTATTCAACATATGTGTCGTGAGCCTGAGTCGCCCGCATGAGCAGTCAAGAGGTTATATAGTCATTGCCACAAAGGGAAATTAGCGAAATTACTTGCAAAACTTAAAACTCATAAGCTACCGCTACAAAAGCTTTCTACCAGGTTGTTGAATTAGGAAAAAGATGAATAGTTACATAATAAGCCCGTGGGGGGATTGAATTAAGAAAGAGATAACAAAAGGTAAAAAAAAAATTGCTACTTGAGGAACTAATGGGTTGATTTAAATTTAAATTAATTGTTCGGTTTACCAACGGTAACATATTTTATTGCCCAACTGGGCAGTAATATACTAATAGATTCCGTGATAGCTACTTCTGCATGGAAGGATCTACCGTGGAAAACTATGAGGCCTTTGCTTCATTATTGTCAAAGATACCATATTTTAACCAATAACAGTTCGCAAATTATAAGAATCGACCATAAATACACATCAGTTATAGAGCTTAGGAGCTGTAAACTCATGCATTAAGCTTCACACCGCATCTCAAATAAGTAAACGTTTACGTTCACGGAGATATAGACTACGACTGCTATTTCCAGTCCTGGAAACTTTCAAAAGTGTTCAATTTAACAAACATCTTCCTGATCTGATTTTAAGTACAAAAAAACGAAATTGACTGTCTTTTTGTCCTTAATGTCGATTCTGTGGACCATTGAATCAAATAGTGAGACTGTTTTAAAGTTTTATAACTAGGTAAGTACCAATAACGAAAGTATGAGGGACATTAATTCTTCCCCTCACAGTACAACACATACAGCAGCCCAACCAAGAGCTGGCATCAATTGAGTCAGGTACAATGTGGGGTTACTTGTTGTCAATCATGTTTTTGTTATTGATAAACAATAGTTTATTATTCCTAAACAAGCAATGCTAATGAAGGAAAACAAAAATACCTAATTTGTTCTAATTTTATTTTATTTTAAAGTTATTATTTGTTCTAGATTTTTAACCTAATTTTTGTTTAAACTCCACATTTATAATAATCTTGTTTTGAGTATTTTATTTAATTGCTAATTGTAACCTAAATGGAAGAAGTCACTGGTTCCTGAAATACAGGTACTCTAACCTAGCCCTGGAGCCAGGGTCTCAAATTGTGCTGTAACCTGTTTTCATGGCAATAAAGAATTTTAATTTTAATTTAATTTAATTTACCTAATTAATAAACCAGAATATTTATAACCAGATAATTTATTAACTAACTGAATTCTTGCAGTCAGCTCTAAACATGTACTGTGTTAAACTTTATTATATGCAAGATAGCCGTGAAGTAAAATTGGGAATCCAACGATCTTACCTGTTAAGCGAAGTCTTGATTCTAATTTTACGAACGGCGATCTGAAATATAATTACCCACCCGCCACTGACTAACAGCCCCAAAGCTGCTCACCTATACCTACTTTCAGGAAAATCTAGTGAATTTAAGTATGTGGAACTACTCTGTACAGAAAACAGAGCTTATTCCGTACCTTAAGGATCTATAAAATAAGTAACATTCTTGTGTTGCGAACGATGAGGTGTAATGATTACTATATTTAAAAAAAAAAATTGAAATATCTTTAACTCTAAAAAATCGCGATGTTACACGTGTGTGTAAGAAATATTACTGTGTTAAACTTAATTATATTTCAGATCGCCGTTCGGAAAATTAGAATCAAGACTTCGCTTAACAGGTAAGCTCGTTTGATTCTCAACTATATTCTACTAGCTTCCGTCCGCGGCCTCGCCCGCGTGGTATGTCGATAAAAAGTAGCCTGTGTCCTTTCTCAGGCTCTAGACTATCTGTGTACCAAATTTCATTTAAATCGGTTCAGTAGTTTCGGCGTGAAAGCACGACAGACAGACAGACCGACAGACAGAGTTATTTTCGCATTTATAATATGTATTAGTAAGAATGTATAATTATGAGCGACAGACGCTTGTAGACTCTGTTAGCTGTCTCCTAATTTTGTGATGAAGGACGGTCCTTTTGGGGGACTTTTTTTATGTAATTTTGACGTTCGAAAAGTGCTGAGTCTCAGCCTAATTAATGACTTTTGATTTTGAACTTCATTTGCTTTACTAGCTGCGCCTCGCGGTCTAGATCCCGTGGGAATATCGGGATAAAAATTATCCTGTCCTATTCCAGGTCAATCCATGTGCCAAATTTCATCCAAATCCGTTCAGCCGTTTTAGCGTGAAAGCGTAACAAACTAACAATCTTTCACATTTATAATATTAGATAAGTCAGTATTTAGTTTTGGCTTTTGTGACAAATGAAACATTTCCATTTCAACAAATGGTCACTTGGACACAGAGCACGGAGTCCCCACGTCCCCACGGCCAGCCATCCATCGGCAGCGCCGCCGCCGCGCCGCTAGAAACGCCTTTTACTAATAATATTCGTGCCCGACTTTGGCGCAACTGAGCGAAAATGGCCGTAACAGGTCCGTTAGTTTCTATGAGTAAACGGTTTCGATCATTGACGCGCTTGTTGTGTATGCAAAATGTTGACAAATCGTCTCTAGCAGCGGCCGTAGAGGCGTCTCCCTCTCCGTGCATTATAATCAAACCTAGCTATCAATTAATAAAGATTTGGTAAGTCAGATCGAAGATTTAAAAGCCTGGCATCTGATAAATGAAAGCGAGTGTAGGCACTAAGGTTCGGAAATCAAGTAAAGACGGGCGGTCAAAGGGGCGACGCACTCCGATAACATGACGGACGATCGGCGATTAGATACCGATTAGTGGCGAGCACACACACCACACATGTACCGAGTGCGCGGCAAACACTCGGGTCTAAGACTATAGCCCGTCACGGGCAAATAGCGACACTATCGCCGAGCGCCCGCCGCCGACTGCGATAACGCAGCGATTGCCCCCCAATAAACATAGAAAAACAAGTTTAATAAATAATATTGCATTAGTCGAATGTTGACTGCGTGGCCTAATTCAACAAAGGAGTGTTTTGATTACTTTCATAATATAGCTATGTTTCCGTTCATCTCCAACAATTTAAGGTTCAGGAAAATATGAAATAGCTCTACTTGTTCGGGCACAATGGGCGGGGTCCGCTAGGACCGATGCCTGCCAGGACTGCGGGAAAGTCCGAAAGGGATACCGGGGCCATGGCAACAGGCAACTGAAGGAACACGGGAGGGTTTTAGTCAGTAAAAGTCTGTCACGCCAAAGGAATGGCCGTTCTAAGTATTTCAATAATACTTTAATTATTATCCTTTTCTTTTTATAGGTGTGTTTTACTAGTATGACGAGACGGGTGATCCCACGCAAGGCTAAAATAATACCTAGTTCAGTCACTATGAGAAAGAAAGTAAGCATTTCAGTCGAGAGTCGGGCGGGCTCGGATAGAAGAAATAATACATAATTATGAGAGAGTTGGAATGATATTCTCGATTTGTTTTTGCTATAAATACTCCAACACATTTACTTATTTGAAATGAAGTACTTACATACCTACTTTCTTGGAACTACTCACTTACCTACTATAATAATGATATATGTATACCTAAAATCAAATATCTTGACTTGACTCACGAGGTTGTCGACATGTGGGGTGTAGACTCTGCGATCATTGTGGCCATAGTCGTATCAGCCAATGGCTTAATTGCCAAGAGTCTCGACCAACACCTATGGCGGCTCTCGTTGGGCGGCCGGGTTAAGCGCCTGATTCAGAAAGCGGTACTCCTGGACACGGCCCGTATTGTTAGGAGGTTCCTCTCTCTGGAGCCCTGACCGCCGGTAGCTAGAACCCTGTTGCCGATACAGGTGGGCTACAATTTTTATAAATATTTTTAAATGTTTTTACATTATATTTAAAAATGTTATTTATAAGTGAGTTTATGCAATAAAGGAAATAGTAATATATTATGTAAAATGAAATATCTCCACTTAGCACTCGAGGTTGTCGACCTGTGGAATGTGAGCTCGGCTATCATTGTACCGATTGTGGTAACGGCCAATGGCCTGATGGCCGAAAGCCTCGACCAACATCTCTCGAGGCTCTGGTTAGGCGGTTGGATCAAGGGCCTGATTCAGAATGTAGTACTCCTTGATACGGCTCGCATTGTGAGAAGGTTCCTGTCTCTGCAGCCCTAACCACCGGTAGCTTGGACCCTGCTCCCGACACCGGTGGACTTCTATTTTTTATATTTTTTTATGTTTTTTTACCCTACTACGGCGAAGAAAAAAGGAGGGTTATGATTTTGACTGGTATGTATGTATGTATGTATGTTCATCTGTTCCCTCCTATCTCCTAAACCACTCATCACAATTTGACAAATGAGGTAGCGTTGGAAGCGTCTTGATCGTACGCTGGCTACAGGTTACGTGACGTCACATTAAAAAAATGGCGCTCACTAGAGGGCATAAAGCCAGGAACAAAAAAAAAATTGTTTAATCGTACCTTGTTGGGTATCAAATATAAGGGCTTAATGAGAACATTTCGAAAAAATATAAATTATAATCCCAAAAGACTAAAAAATTAAAGTAATAAAAACTAAAACCCAACTACGAGTCAAATCCGGAGTCACACGGAATCTGTTTGATTTATAACACGTGTGACTCCGGATTTTTAATTTGTCTGTATGTGGTGTCTTGTTTATACCTTTTTAGTCGTAGTTGGGTTTTAGTTTTTATTACTTTCATTTTTTTAAAATTATATTTCAGTTCTGTGCCTTCGGCTTGACCTTCGGAGATTACCTACCTTACCTATCTGTACTCACATACGTCTACTTACGTCATCTCATCTCTGAGCGTGTTCCAGGTGCGGGCGTGCGGCGCGGCGATGCGCCCACACCCGCGCGGGGTGCGGCAGCTGCCGCGCGTTGGGAGAGCGCGCGTTCTCGTTAGTACGCTTACTGTTACTTGGTGTTGGTGTACGCGTATGTTTCTTTTACGATTAAAATATTACGAAAAGTTTAGTGCTTCAACGTTTTGTGAGTGACGTACCGTTCTGTGTTGTTTTGTTCAAAGGTGCGAGTTAAATACAATTTATTTGACTGCGACATATTGCAAGCTTAGCACGCTATATGGCATTACCGGTGGCATGATTTATGTCGGACATTCCATCCACATAATATGTATAAGTAATTATCGTATTTGTCGGACATACCATCTACAATATACGTACCTACCTGCATGCCTGATCGCGACGCAGCAATTGCGTTTGTGCGACATGTCGGCCATTCAGCCACAGTCCGTCTGGCCAAAGCCATAGCCCGAGTAGTGGGCTGCGCAGCTAAAATTTTGGGCAGCGCGGCTCAAACGCGGCTCAGAATTCAGGCGGCGCGGCTCATAATTTGGGCGGCGCGGCTCAAGAATTTGGGCGACGTGGCTCAAAAAATTGGGCATCACGCATTAAAAGTTGAGCGGCGCGGCTTGGGTATTTTAGATTACGAATTTCAAATTTGCTTAATCCTTGGGTCAAATTAAAGAATTTTTCTATAATAACCCCTTGAGTAACTACCTGCTAGGGTATTTCTGGACCGCTTCGCTTTTGCTTCAGATGACGCAACATGGAAGTCTTGTGACCCTTAGCGAACTATTAGACGAGCATGCGGAAACGGACCAGGATGAGGAGATTTTGGAGCGAATGAAGATTTTGGCACAAGAGCATCTTCCGGATGGCTGGACTCGCTGGCAAGTCACGACCGTGACAAAAGATGAAGTATTTGGTGAGCAGATTGAACCGAATGTATTAAAAAAATTAGTATACGCCTTGCCTACTGTGGGCCTAGCTCGCGCTTTTGTACCAGAGCCGGATCACCTTTCGGAGAAGGGATATCGAGAGATACGATGTAAACTGCTTGATTGGTCATTTACGCGGGGTCTTATTCTTGGGCTTCCTGCAAACCGCATACGGGGCTCAGCAGCACGCACTGAGCTTTTTAAACAGTCAGTCGAGGCACTACGACCTCTGTTGCACACTAGGGCCGAAGCTGATAAGATTCTTTCTGGTTCTCTCTCGGAAGCGGAGGAGACTAGTCGGAAGAGGAGGAGTACATCTGCTTTGATTTCACGAAGCCAGGAACCTTTGGCACGAAGGCGCAAGCGCGACTCAAACTCACCATCCGCATCGCAGGATGCTCGAATTGAGGCTCTGGAACAAAAAGTTGAAGGATTTTTTTCTGTTCTCTTGGATAAACTCGAGCAGCGACAACAGTATGACTCCGAATCCGACAAGGAAAATCACTATTCTGACTGTGAAGAAGAGGCAGTTTCAGAGAAGTCTGATTATTCTTCATGGAAAGCTCCTGCTTTGGATCCATATCCGGATTGGCAAGTCGAAGGCGGCGAGAAGGAGCTCGAATTTCTGCCCACAACTAAAGAAGTGGACCCCCTCATCCCCGAGCCGTCGGATCAACTTAAGAGTGAGGGCATTGAGTGCCAAAGGTTATTCACCGAAGGCTGCAGCCGGATTTGTTATAAGGAGGTAGTAAAACACTTGCACGCGGCGTCGGTCTTTAGCGCGCTTAAAGTGAACACTGAATTGGGGACTCTAGCCTCGCAACCGTCACACTGGGTAACAAAACAGGAAGGTATATTAGGCACAATTACGCACGGATTGCTGCTTCAACGCAGGGCCCTTGCTGAAAGTTTGAATAATTAAGAAGTGTCCGAGTGCCAGCGCGGAATTGAGGCAGTTAGTGGCACAGGACTCCAATTTCAAATTAGTATACACACACAATAACAAGACACAATTGATCTTCGTCGTAAGACTTTTAAGACAAAGAATGAGATTCTTAACAGTGCCTTGCACAACATTCCTCCTTCACCTACACATTTTTTTGACGAGAAACAGCTGAGTTCTTTGGTCAAGAATAACGGTGGAGTGGCAGCTGTTTTTAGTTCACCAAGAACTACGGAAAAGGCCGTAAATTCCTTTCGTAAACCGACCCCATCTGCTAGATCTAAAGTCACGAAACCAACTTGGCACCCCCGAGCATCTAATCATTACTCCGCCATCTACCATTCAGCTCCTAACCACTCATCAGCCCGCAATCCGCCAGCTAAAAAGCCGTCTGACTACAATCAATGCAGGGGTAGGGGCGGAAGCGCCAAGAAGTCCCAAAAGTCCCGTGGTATATATTGACGGTTTTCGACGAGGACAGCTGTGCGAGTTCCGGTTACAATGGGAAAAAATCGGGCTCCAATCGCGATTCTAAAAATAATTCCAGGTTATACAATACCATTCGTATCCAAACCGCCATCCATCCCCCTGCAACTAAATTTAGGAAGATTCGCGAAAAGACCCTCGAACATGATGGAGAACTATTTGTGTATGTGCTATAAAAATCTGTAAAATACCGTATTTCAGGCAAATAAAGAATCTATCTAACACGATTTCCAAAGAGCTCAGAGAGCTTCTAGCCCAAGGCGTAGTCGAGAGTGTTGTATATTGTTAACATTGAGGGTAACCTCACAATAATGTTATGTATCAATTTTGACGACTACCTTACGGCGTCAATTGTGCGAGTTAGGTATTTCACGGAAAAATACGACAGCTGTTAGAAGATCTCGATGGGGTAGATTTATTTGTAGATGACATAATTATTTGGGGCAGGACTAAGGAAGAACACGACGATAGATTGATAAAATTGCTAGATAGGGCTCGGGAAGTGGGAATTAAATTTAACAGGGAGAAATGCGAGTTTTGTGTAGAACAGGTTACGTATCTGGGGCATATTTTTAGTAAAAAAGGGATGCAGTTTGACGCAAATAAGATAAAAGCAATAATGTATATGCCAGAACCGAAGGATAGGCCATCTTTAGAGCGATTTCTTGGCAAGATAAACTATTTATCAAAGTTTATTCCAAATTATTCGCAAAAGGCAGGCCCCCTTAGAAACTTGCTAAAGAAAGGCAATGAATGGGTGTGGGACAGTGTACATGACACTGCGGTTTACAAGTTGAAGCAGGCAATGAGCAGCGCGCCGGTGTTGGCGCTGTACTCGAGCGACCGGCCGGTCTTGATCACGGTGGATGCTCGCTCTACGGCTTTGGGTGCAGCGCTATTACAGGATGGCCGCCCAGTTGAGTTTTCTTCAATCACGATGACTGACACACAAAGGCGATACGCGCAGATTGAAAAGGAAATGCTGGCGATCGTATTTGCCTTGGAAAAGTACCATCAATATGTATACAGGAAAAGTTTTTATCCACTGCGGAAATTTTAACATATTAACCTTAAACCAGTTTTATTAAACATACTTTTTTTATTTTGATGCGTCTTCATACAAAAAAATAAAAAAATCGTTAACGAAAGATGTTTATTTTAATAGTGGTTGTATGGCTAACCGGCGCCGGCGGCGCGCGGCGAAGCGGAACGCGCGAAAGTACCTACCTATCAGCTGTGCGCTCGCTCGATTCGCCGGCGTAGGTATTTACGTGGGTTACTGGCCCTTGGATCTCGCTCAAAGAAATTAAAAATGCTTTCTTCGATTTCGATCGCCAGTCGGGGTCTGCCAGACCCTCGTGCATAATTCGGGGTTCTGAACTGTCCGTGATCAAGCAGCCTTAGAGTGGCCGCTAAAATGGTCCTTTCATTAGGGACAGCGGGGTTAAGGATTCCATGGGCTCGCATTCGAGGTATGCTCTCCGTCGCATACATTCTGCGAGCTGCTCGCAAACTTTCACCACTCAGTACATACACTCGCACCATCTCGTAAAACTCGCGGTTACTGAAGTCCGACATCGTGACCGGTAGGTACAAGCACGACACACGTGCGGCGCGGCGCTTGCGCGGGAAAGCGATTAGACGCGACGTCACACGACAGCGCGTGCGATGAGCGAACTGTCGGCCACAGCGCCCGGCGCCGCCCGGGAGGGGGTTGCACCCCCGTGCAACACCGCCGCCTGTGCGCCGGCCGCCGCACGCGCCCATTGATATTATTACGAATAGTTTGTGTCCATATTTTGCTGATTTTAAGTAGGATAAAAAAACAAAAAAAAGTATTGAATAAATTATGGAATTGTGTTCTATTACTGATATTGAACCACCAAAAAAAATTTGCGCACTGGTCAAAAACTTTTCCTGTATAGGAAGAAGGATGTGGTTGTGGAAACAGATCACAAGCCTCTGGAAGGTTTATTTAAAAAAGGTTTAGATGCAGTGCCGGTTCGCTTGCAAAGAATGATGTTGCGCGTGCAACGGTATGAGTTCACGGTAGTATACAAACCAGGAAAATTTATGTACGTAGCTGATACATTATCGAGAGCAGCCTTACCAGAACTTATGCATAAGAGAGTAACATGTGAGGTGGAGGATCAAACGTGTTTCCTCATAGCAAATGTACCGTTCAGTGACAGTAAACTTGGTATGGTCAGAGAGGTCACACAAAGGGATCAAGAATGCAAATTACTTGAGTATTACATTCGAAATGGTTGGCCAAGGTATAAAAAGGATTTAAACTAAATTATAAAAATACATTGGGCATATAAAGAGGAATTTCAGCTAATAGATGGTGTGATCTTCAAAAACCACTTAGTGTTTATACCACGTGATCTGAGAAGTGAAATTCTATCTCGCGTTCATGAGGGGCATCTGGGGATTGACCGATGCAAGCGTCGAGCGCGTGATGTCATGTTTTGGAGCGGAATGTCACGCGACGTGGAGCAAACAGTGCGCGAAGGTTGGCGCTGATTTATTCTTATGTGACCGAAATAACTTTTTAATAATAGTGATTATTTTTCAAATTACATCGAGATAAGTGCCTTAACAAATATTGGAACTAGAGCTGTAATAGCTGCGATGAAAGACCAGTTTGCGAGACATGGAATTCCAACGGAACTAATATCTTTCAATGGTCCGGCGTTCAGTTCTAGGGAATTCAGGAAATTCACTGAAGATTGGTGTTTCAAACATACAACATCATCGCCCAACTACGCACAGTCTAACGGACTGAGTGAGAGAGCTGTAAGGACTGTAAAAACTATAATTAAAAAATCACTGAGTACTGGTACAGATTTTTATTTAGGGTTGTTAAATTTTAGGACAACACCAAGGGATGGAATTAGTGCACCTTCGCAATTATTGATGGGTCGTCGATTAAATACTCGCTTACCAGCACATGAAGAAAGATTGCGACCAGAAGGGCAATTCTCGTAATTTTTAAGAACGTTCGCATTCGTATCTCATTCGCAATGTGTCAAAATTACTATCAATTTACCAACATTTTTGACAAGTTTGACAGATTGTGACTTGAATGTGAACGTTTTTAAGCACGAGAATTGGCCTTCAGAACGTAACAATCATGACGATTTTAAAAACATACTCTCAAAACGTGAACTGACTAAAAAATATTATGATGTGCATGCACGAGAGTTGCCTGTAATAAAACCAGGAGAGAATGTTATCGTCACAGATGAGAATAAGCGTTGGCGACATATGCAAGTGCAAACACCAGCACCGCAACCGCGATCGTACTTCCTCACTGACAACAGCGGCCGGAGATACCGCCGCAACAGAAGGCACATCATGAAGGATACGAGCTCAGGAGATACCACGCCACATTCTGCTTCCTTGCAGGGGAAGGAGGACAGTGACAGTGAAGAAAATGAGCGCACGAGCACGTACAGTGATGCGGAAGACATAGATGAAGGGTTGAGTGACAATGACAGGGCAATGACTAGTTCTTCTCCTGATTCAGTTGTAGTGCAGCAAACCCGAGCTGCTTCTAGACGGGCACGTGAAAAACTTGCAATATTAAAAAAAAAGTAAATAACACAGATATCTTGATCATATTTTATATGTTAATAACGTTAGATTTAGAACTAAGTTAACTGATAATTTTACTTGTTTAAGGAAGATGTTGTGCCTGAACGGATCGGATAATTTTTAGCTTTTTGTTTTCATAATATTGTGTAATTGGTGATGGAATTGCTAATTAGTTTGTTCTTTATAAAAGGGGAAGATGTTGTATATTGTTAACATTGAGGGTAACCTCACAATAATGTTTTGTACATACACCGTACGTATAAATAAAGTCAGTCATTATCTAGCAAGATCGTGTTTCACTTCAGAGAGATGTCATTCCGAAACTGGGTTTCTGTCGCGAATGTTTCTAATTCCAAAGACAAACGGAAAGCTCCGGCAAATTTTCGATCTTCGTCGCCTGAATTGTTATCTAAGCCCCCGAAAATTTCGGCGACTTCTTAGAGAAGTTAGACATAAGTCAAGCCGACTTTCATGTGCCGATAAAAATGAGCCACCGAAGATTTCTAGCGTTTGTTTATGCAAACGAACTCTTCCAGATGACGTCGCTTCCCTTCGGTCTATCCAGCGCGCCCTCCCGCGTCAGCAAATGAGTAGCAGGGTTCCTAAGAACAAAGGGACTACGAGTTCTAGTATACTTAGATGATTTTCTGTTGGCATATCAGGACCCTTGGAGGATTGTGTTCTGAAAAGCCAGATGGGCTATGCACTGGGTCTACTACAACGTCTCGGTTGGTGTGTAAACTTGGAAAAGTCTGTTCTGGAGGGTACAAGAAATATAAAATTTCTAGGGATTGTGTGTGACACAAACATGAACGAGAAAAGACTTCCGGAAGAGAAAATAGTTCGATTGCTGACAGATTTAGAGAAGGTATTGAAGAAAGGTCTATGGACATGGCGGTTAGGGACTTCACTAATAGGTCGACTAGGTTTTGCAGCTCTGGTGACTTCTCTGGGTCGTCTGTTCTCCAGATACATTCAACGCGCCAGTATAAAACTACCTCAAAACCAGCCCAACCTGCTGCGGGTCTTACCACCACAGGCTGTCAACGATTGTCGTTGGTGGACTCTCAACATAAGCGTACCAGGGAACATCTTCATTCCAGAACCTACGATTTTTGTTACGACAGATGCGTCAGACGAAGGCTAGGGCGTTCAGATCGGCGATCGTCATCTGTTGGGGAAATGGACAAAAGAGCAAGCTGCTTGGCACATAAACAGAAAGGAGCTTTTTACTGTATACATAGCTCTAAAGAAGTGCCAGAGCGACGTAGCAAGACAGACGGTTATGGTTCATTCCGATAACAGAACGGTGGTTTCGTACCTGAGAAATCAGGGAGGAACTCGGTCCTTTTTTTTTACAGGAGACCAAAAGGATCTTGTTACTAGCGGAAAGCTTAGAAGTAACCATTCATTCCTTTTACCTACCAGGCCGTTACAATTCCATAGCCCACTGCTTGTCGAGGGGAGAGAGTCTCCCAGATTGGCATGTCATAGACGAGGTCACGACAAAAGTGTTTTTAAAATGGGGTATCCCTCAGATAGATCTGTTCGCAACCAATCCCCTTACCCTTACAAATACGCAACGTCAGCAGGAGTCTGGTCGACCTATCCACCAATCGCCCTCTGCCGAACGCAGGAGATCTCTTTTTCGAGGTTTGGAGAATACGGGGTGGTATGAGCTGCTAGCGGATATGGATCCCGGTGATATATCGATCTTGTCCAGACAGCATGGCGTGATTCCACGTGGCGCACTTATGAGTCTGCCTGGAAACAATGGGTCTCATGGTGCAGATAAAATGGCAAAAGTCCTAGTAGTCCTCGACCTCAAGATGTTGCCACCTATTTGGGGTTCCTATCCCGTGTTAGAAAGCTCGTAGTTTCGACCATTTTGGTCCAAAAGTCAGTTATTTTGACTTTGGCAGATCCCACGCAGGAAAAAGGGTTGGCCGCTCACCCGTTAGTTTCAGCGATAGTCAAAGCTATAGGCATTAAAAAGTGTGCATCCTCATTATCTAAGTCACAGATTTGGGATGTTCAGGATCTAGTGAGATGGTTCAGATCTAATTGTCCAACTAAAGATAGCATATTTCAGGTTTCTAGGCGTGTTGCCTTGTTGTTATTGTTGGCTTCAGGTCGTCGTATCCACGACCTAACACTGTTTTGCATTGACGATCAGAATTGCGATAGATCAAGCTCCTCGATAACGTTTTGGCCTAAATTTGGCTCTAAGACCGATAATATCAAGAATCGGCAGTCTGGATGGCAGCTATCTTGTTCAGGAGATCCTGATTTAAATTTGGTCAAATGGGTGAATTATTTGATAGAGTTGTCAGCAAGTAGAAGAAGTGCACGATCTAATTTGCATAGTCTATTTATCACTACACGTGGTGAAGTGAAGGCCGCCTCAAGAGCAATAATTGCTGGTTGGATTAAGGCTCCTTTTCGTGATTTAGGCATAAACTATAGTCCCGGCTCGATCAGATCAGTTGCGTCAAATGACTTTCAAAATAATGTACCTTTAGACTCTATTTGAAAAAGAGGGAACTAGAGAGGTTCTGACAATTTTTATAAGCACTATTGTAAATCGCTAGAACGTCCCAGAAAAGAAAACTCAAATGTTCTTAATAGTTCATTCTTTGCAGTTTAACTAACTGTTATTGTGAAAATTTTGCTCACTATTTCAATTGGCACATTTAAGTAATTGTTATCTTTTATTTTATGTTATAAAACCTAGTGCTATACCTAATACCTATTTTATTGCGTAAGGTCTGATTTTATGGTTGTTGAACAGAGCTCCATTTTAATAGGCTATATTTGGGCTCCTCATGAGGCGAAATATAGTGTTATGTTGGAACGTATCCAAAATAAGTTCACGCGACACTTGTATCACAAGCTGTATGGGGTATATCCATTATACCCATTGATGTACCCTACACTATTTGTTCTGGGTATGGTAGGGTATAACACTCTAAGAGTACGACGGGAGTTTTCACTCGTAGCGTATGTAGTGAAACTGCTACGTGGCGTGGCGCATAACCCGGGAGTGCTGCGACACCTACAGCGGTACGTGCCCGACCGGTACGTGTGTAGGCGGCAACGCCCGCCTCTGCTCGCTGTGCCTGCAGCCAGGACCAACCTACTGGCGAGAACTCCTCTCACTAGAGCCATACGCGTGGTGAATGAGGTTCACGGGAGGGTTGATGTATTGTGGTGCAACTGGAGTGAATTCGCAAAAGTTACACTATATGTAATAAGTTATTTAGATTAAGATATTTTTAAACTAGGTATAAGGTGTAGATTTAGGATTTAGTTAGTAAGGCCACTCTGTCGCATTGGATCATAGATCTGTAATGATAGGGGAGGTAAGATTGTTATAAATAAATAAATAAATAAATAAATAAATAAATAAATAAAACAAGATATTTGCTAACGGTACTTGCTGTTTGAACGCTGTAAGTTAGACATAAGATTTTTGAGTTAAAGACTTGCTAGATTTAAGATTCCTAAGGGAAATAAAAGGGTATTGATTTCTATACCTACCTTTTGGAAGCTACCTTTTGGAATGGGCAACTAGAATCAATTCTATTTCTTTGTTTTTCATTGACGTTCAAAAGTGCCTTTTATGTGCCTATTTGAAATACATTATTTGACTTTGACTTTGACTTTATAAATCTCGGCTTTCATTTCAAGTATGTTTCACACCCACTTCTGTCACAGTACGCTATAGTTAGAGGGCGCCGGCAGAAAATAGACGTCTCCGAAGGTCAAGCCGAAGGCACAGAACTGAAATAGGACCGTTTTCCACCCCGAAGGAAAGAAAACGATTATTTCAGGTCTTGCCGAGGCTTGACCGGAGCAAGCTCTTGCCGGCTCTTCGGAGTAAGATACTAACGAGAACGCGCGCTCTCACTACGCGCGGCAGCTGCCGCCCCCTGCGCGGGTATGGGCGCATCGCGCACCTGGAACACGCTCAGAGATGAGACGACGTAAGTAGACGCTTGTGAGTACAGATAGGTAAGGTAGGTAATCTCCGAAGGTAAGGTAAGTAAGAAATGTAATTACATAAGAAAGGAAATAAATAAACGAAAATAATAATGTATGTAACACATATATTATTATTATTATAGTAGGTAAGTAATTATATTTCATATCGTACGGATGATATTATAGCAACTGGTCAGATAAACTAATTGGAAAATGATTTAAAAATGATTTTCCAATTAAAAATCATGTCTATATGTGGTCGTAGTCTATCTGGTTATTATGTTATACTGTGAATATAATTTAGTTATGAATAAATAGGAGGTAGGTTTAATAGGTTATTTCCATAGGATTTTTGTTGTTATCAGCAACGAAGTTGTAATGTGCTGTGCAGTAAATCTGTCGACAATAAAAAATAGTTACTTAGTTAGAGCACTTGTAGGGTCGCGGTCGCGGCTCCTCGGAACTTGGCAGAAAGTTGTTACATTATCGACAGGCGAGTCCAAGTCGGATACACTCGCACAAGTTCAGTTCGTTGCTGCACCACCTTACAGCTTGAACAATGTTTCCTACTATGTAGTAAGTCTTCAATTTAATTAAAACCAAGAAGCTCTTCATAAATTAATTCTGTTCAGAATATCTAGGTACAGAATATTTCTTAGTTCAGTGAGCCTCACCTTTTCATATTTCGCACCGCTTTATGTCTTTCCATCTTTTATGTTGTCTTCACCTATTCCTTCTGCCACCTCTGGGGTACCATTCTGCCACAACTTTCCTCCATCTATGTTGAGTACCATCTTCACCGTCAGACACTTCAGTCGTACTTTAGTTCTTTGTTATGGCAGGAAACAAACTGAACCGCTCGCTGGTGAAGACCGGTCGTCGCGAAGAACAGACGAATATAATCTTTGGTTCCAGTTTGTACAGGTAGGAACTTGTATGGAGCTCCATGTGTACTAACTAACTAACTGTGTAATTATCTATAGTCTTCATTTATTTTTTCGTTGCTTATTTATTTATTTCCTATGTATTTATTATTTAGGATATGTATGTATAGGTGTATCTATTTTAGTATATTGTATACTTATTTTTTATTTTTTTGCACCTACGACAGCCCCATTTTATGTCCAAGCAAATCACTGTCCATTCCAAGGTTGCCTGGAAGAGATCGCGGAAAGCGATAAGGCCGCCCATTGTATATTTTGTAGTGTTTGTTTTTTCCTTTTGTTATATATTTTTGTGGTGTACAATAAAGTATATATAAATAAATAAATAAATAACTACTAAGGGCACTCAGGTAGACCCGGAGAAGTAAAGTAGTTTGGTAACGGTAACAATAGGGCTAAAGCCGTGAAGGTTTACTTTATTGTATCAACATCACGACTGTAGGACCACTTTAGTAGGAGGCAGATGACATGTGAACTAATAATTTTATTTAGAAACATTAGGTATGAAACTATAAAGTTGATACGATAAGTATTATTTGGAAGTTTTATGAAATAATTACGGTCGGAGGCCTTCTTTCTTATAACTATGGCAGGCATCAAAGTGCCGCCGCCGCACCGTGGCATAATCATAAAACTCTGCAGTCGTTGTAAGGCCGGTGTTATCACTGACACTGACGCGCACGAGATACATCGACGTGTATACGTCGACTGAGCCACTGAATCTTGTGTTGATATGTGCACTTCAATGTATTCTCCTAGAATGTAGGTGTTCAAGTCACCGACACGTGGTAGGCGCTCTGGCTGAACCTTGCACTGAAGCCTTACAAGCACATACTCGCACAACACAAGGCACTGATTCACGAGCGCTCTTGGGAATTCGAGGCAGTTGATTTATTATTGTTTTAATCTTCACAAAACATTGTAACACCACGGTTTTGGCGCTACCTGGCCTTCCGATGTACCATACAAACCCGTTTTTTTGGCTGTTACTGCATGACTAGATGTTTTTGGTTATTTACTTACCTACTTTTCAACATAGATAACTTAATTGACTTACCTAACCTAACCAATCGATTCTCCCACAAACGTCTCAGTTCATTGTTTGATCGACTAAAATACTCAATAAATGAAACGTGTCGGTCACGTGTCATCACGGTATAAATCAATATTGTCTGGATTGCAGGGTGCGTCCGCGCAACTCGACCGCTGCGTTTCACATGGGTTAGTTTCAATTAGTCGCTATCGACCACATCCTTTCGTGTTGACTTACGAACATATCGCTCAACAACTGGCAACAAAACAAGTCTAGACATAATCCGTAACACACAACACGCCTACCTTAGTTTACTTTAGAGAGCTTCCATTCTGCTTGTATTGCGAAGTTTTCCACTTTTCATTTCGTCCAGCGAGACGGAAATTGTTAACAGCGACAACATTAACAATGGTAGCGGCACTTATAGTATTTATATTAAATCTTAAGTTTTTACATGCGACTTCTTTTCTCATCGGCCGTGATAAGTTAACAAAAGAAAGAAAGAAAAAATAACATTAATTTGGACACAGTTCGTGAAACACAATATACAAAAAAGCTTAAGCAATATGCAAAAGCTTTAGATTACCACCTGTTCAGAGCTGTAGATTGTTACCATTGAACGAGCGAGCGTAGCGAGCGAAGCGTCTCTACTTCAATTCTGGCAAAATTTGCTTTCGTGTCAGTTTGTACGGACCAAACCTGTTCACCAACTTGTATATATGTACGTAGTATATGTACGTAGCTACTAAAGTAGTTCATCAATTCGGATAACAAAAGCTTCAATATTTAGTAGAAATTTCTACTAAATATTGGCGTACTCCAACATCTTACACATTGAGTATTTCAAAAGATATTAATAAAATAAACATTCCAGACGTCTGAATTGAGGAGCCACCTTAAATGCCCTGTAACTTTTTAAGGGTTTTACTACAAATTCCAGGATCGGGGCTACAAAATCGGACAATTTACTACTAAATATTGGCAGTACCCGCGTTTAAATATGAGACATGGCTCCTCAATCCATACGCACACATTTACCCGCAGCGAAACGGCGCAACGTTCGGGATGACTGTCATTACAGACGGAAACGGTGTAACAACAACCCTCAGCCGAGACGAGGGTTGAGCGCGAGCGGAACAAAGAACATGCCAGTAAACACTGCAAATAATGTACAAAAGGCAAACACTTTTGAAACACGAGCCCAGCCTTGTACTGTGACACACAAGCAGTATCTCTAGCACTAATTAGGAACATTGTGTTGGAGCCCGGTAGTGCCCCGATGTTTGTGTAGGGGCCCGGTAGTGCCCCGATGTCTGCAGTAAACTTTTCATAATACAGCGAATCTGTTGGCTAAAGCCGGCGCCAGACACAATCACATATTTGATCAAACATCTTTGATAGACTTTGTTCACACATTTGAACACTTGTTTGCATTTACCGGCCAGACACAGTCACATATTTGATCAAACACTTTGATAGACTTTGTTCACACATTTGACCAATGGCTAGGGGTGAGGCGTATATATATCGTAAAAGATAAAAATAACATATTAAAATATAACAAATAACATTTGTTCTTATCAATATAAAATACCCGTGACTTAAAATAATAGACCCTCAATCCCCACACAAACTGTTACTACGGCTGTTACTTACATACATACACACTCAAACAAAGGAAGGAATATAGCAAGGTTATCAATTTCTCTTTCTTTCTCGTTAAAGAATGACCCTTGCTGAAAAGAGAAACACCTATTATTTACTTCGAAATATGTTTACTTCTCACTCTTACTAAACTGGTTAAAACTACGCTAAAAAGAGAAGCACTTAGTATTTATTGTCCCTAAAAATACAGTCGTTGGTCTTACAAGATCAAACATTTACGAAAAAGTGACTCCAAATTAGGTCGTGTTATCTGTTACCATTCCTAGTCAACACTTCGGATAAGATTTTCGACTTTAAACGAAAAGAAATAAAGAAGATATTTAATTGAGATTTATCGTCCGTACAAAATTAAACAGGCTGTTATTTAATAACAGATATTTGGAACTGTAATTTTTTTGTAACAGTAACAGTGATATCGTGTTTAACCTGTTACAACCTATCTTTACCACTCTGACGACATGCATTGCAGCACGCAGTGTTGCTAATTTATCATTTTTTATGCAAAATTTGGCAGAGTTTCTAGGGAAAAACTCTGCACTCTGCGGAGTTTAACACACTTTTTCGTCGTTTAGCATAGATATATCGTTTCGTTGTTTACCAAAGTTAATAAATTATGACGCCACAAAAACAAATAGGTAGTATTTCGTCACAATTTTGCCTGCAATAAGTATTAGGTACCGCATCGGTCCTGTGTGCATAGTACCTACTGGTTGTATTTGGTTGCTGTTATGCTATGGGTATCTAAATACTATAGGTATAAACTTAGTAATATTATATTGTGTTTTTCAAAACTAGTTACGAACCTATTAACAAAGAATTAATAAAAATAAATTAACTGAGTCTGAGTAATAAATTGACTGAGTAGATACTGTCGGACGGTAATCATAAACAGTAAAATGTAGGAACTCAACCTCAACTCAGAAATGAAACAATGATTATAAGGATGTTCTTCGATTTTATTCTCACAACTAAAATATCAATGCTTTCGACGGTTCAATCAATAGTGCCGTGCGAAACGTGACAAAATAAGAACTATCAGACTATCAAATAATCGTGGCAAGTCTCAACTCTCAACAGCCAAAACAATATTCGTTCAATTAGTCGATTACTACTTTAGTGACGGGTATCTGTCAATGTTGCCAGACGAAAATATAAGACTGTTTACGTGTCTATGAAAGTTGACAGATACTTGTCACCAGTACAAATAATAACAATTTGTTAACCTAAATCGTGAATAATAATACTGATAATCTTATAGCTCGGCCATCCTATAAAAAGTGCGTCCCCTCAATTAAATAAAAAAAATATATTCGAAAGTAAACTTTGGTACTTATACAGTAATAAATCTTCTTTAAATTAGTTACATCATTATTATATCATACTTTCTAATACAATCATTTATAACATGTTATCAATTCTTTTTTTTTTTTACCTTAAACTCTCATTTCTAATGATCCACTATGACAATCATCTGTGCGATATCTGTACTCGATATCATTCGTTTCTGCACTAATTGCTCATAGTCTATGCTCATAATAAACCTATCTTAAAAAACACACATCTTGCACGGTCTGCTATGGTCTACAATCATCTGTACGATACCAATTAATTATTGATACCGTTCGTTTCTAAAAAAGTGATGAATATAAGTGTTGATGGATGGAGCGGGAGAGGAAGGCCAAAGAAAAGATGGATGGATTTTGTGAGGTATGATATGAAAGAGAAGGGAGTAAATGATAACGTGACGGTTGACAGGGGAGAGTGGAAGAAGAAAACGTGTTGCGCCGACCCCGAGTAACACGGGACAAGGGCAGGAAGATGAGTCGTTTCTGTACTGATTGTTCATAGCATTAATTTTGGGACAGAAGCTGTGTTAACAATTACAGGCCAATATCGGTATTGCCAGCTCTTTCCAAGATTCTTGAAAAGATTTTAAATAAACGTCTGGGGAGCTTTTTAGCCAAGCATAAAATAATTGCTGACAATCAGTACGGATTCCGACCAGGAGTGTCAACCGAGGATGCCGTTTTGGATCTCCCGCAACAGGTAGCTGGATATCTAGATAGTAAAACCAAATGTCTGGCTATCTTCCTAGATCTTGCTAAAGCATTCGACATAATTTCTGTTCCCAAACTTATTGCTAAATTAGAACTCGTCGGTGTACGTGGCTTACCACTTGAGATATTTAAGGAGTACCTCAAAAACCGAACGCAACTGGTCAAAATTGGCTCGTACTACAGTGACGAGGAACCAGTAATTTATGGCGTTCCTCAAGGAAGCACACTTGGGCCTACACTCTTCCAAATTTACGTGAACGAACTGTGCAGGATGTGCCTCACTAACTGTAAAAGTTACGCGTGTGCTGATGACACCGCCATCCTTGTTTACGGTCCTACTTGGGATGTGGTCAAAGCTACTGCAGAAGAATCCTTGTGCAAAGTAATGAAATGGCTCAATTTAAACCTCCTGACACTTAACTTGAGCAAAACATTTTACATACCATTCGCAATCCGTCATAACACTGCACCTTCTCATACTTTCTCTGTAATTGCTCACTCGTGCTCAAATTTACTCGGACCCTGTGGCTGTCCAGCACTCACCAGAGCGGACAGTGTAAAGTATCTTGGAGTACAGATTGATAGCGGACTAAGATGGGACAAGCAGATCGAAGTCGTTACCATAAGAACATTGCGGCTTATACACATTTTTAAGTCCCTTAGAGACTCGGCTAGTCCTGACACCCTGAGGATGGTGTATTATGCTCTGTGTCAGTCAGTTCTTGGATATTGCATAACTGCATGGGGCGGTGCATCTAAAACCTGTGTTTTGAGAGTAGAAAGAGCACAAAGAGCCGTACTCAAAGTAATAACAAAAAAACCCTACAGGTATCCAACCACGGAACTGTACTCTGACTGTAAAGTTCTTACAGTACGGCAACTCTTTGTGCTCCGATCTATTCTTAGAACACATGTCGGTCTGCCTCCGCCAAACCCAAATAAGCGAGTAAATCTCCTCCCAAGAACCCAACACAAAACCACCTTCGCAAAACGCCAATTCTACATATTAGGTACACACATATACCACAAAATTAATTCGCTTTTAAATATTTTAAACTTTAGCACATACAAAGTTAAATCCGTAGTAACAGAGTGGCTACTACATAAGGACTATGCCTACACGGAGTCTTTGCTCACATACATCACCTAGTAACCCAACACAGTAGGCTGTACACACTATACATAACAAAATTACAGAAGCAGATTACACTATACATATCACAATTACAGAAGCTTCATAACATCAACACCGTTCACTTGTTTAAATCATGTTAAGTTAAATTATATGGCCGAACACTGTCCCTTAGAATACAGGCTATCCTAGTCTAAGAGACAAGGTTATATACATTTTGTACAGATTCTGCAACTTAATGTACATTTTATGTGTTTCTGTATATATATTTTTTTTTGTGTATAAATCTTATCATAGCCTGTGCTCATATTACTATTTCAATCTATGATCATAATCTGTGCGGAACTATGTCACAGTCCATTCATTATCTGCACGAATAATTTCAAGTCTCAATCTCAATAAATTCCATATCGATAATCAACTAGTTATTACAATGCACAGTTATACAAAATACGGTCAATCATCTTAGTTAATTCTTCAAGGACATTCTAATTAACTACAATGGTTTTTGGTACGCGGGTGTACCGCGCGGGGACTCATACATTATTCAATATCTTTGCATTGTAATAACAGTGGTAACATAATATGTACATAAACAATACTTCAAAATTCATTAATTTTAATATTACTGCCTAAATTTATCTCATTATTCATTATCAGTTTCGCTGTCATTATTATCGTTTTCGTTGCCATCGTCACTGGAATAATCATTAAAATTAAGCCAAGGATGAATTTTATTAATTGCTATTATGTTTTCGTATCGTTTGTTTCCTTTTCTAGTTAGTGAGGTGTCCTCTACTAAGAATCTGTCGTTGGGTAAAACTTTTACGATTCGGTATGGACCCTGAAGTTTTGGTATAAGCTTTTTAGATTTACCTAGGTGCTCTTTATCAATAACTGTCCTCTCAATTCTAACAAGATCTCCTACATTGTATGATTTCGGTTTCTTTCTGTTCTTGTCAAACCTAGCCTTCGCCTTTTCCTGATCCTTATCGATTTTCTTTTTAGCGTCGGACCTCAGTTGCATTAGGTCGTCGCCACTAACTAATTGAGTTGTTTCAGAAATCGCGTCTCCCAATATATTTTCTGATGTCGAAATTAATTTGAACCCGAATAATAATTCTGAGGGACTCTTGCCTGTCGCTTTACTCACAGTCGTATTCATACCTAACTGTATATCTCCTACATAATCATCCCAAGTATTTTCATTGCTGCCATTACATTTGGTGCTCAACGCATCAGATATAGTTCGATTGAACCTCTCAACCTGCCCATTCGCTCTAGGAGTAGCTACCGCGTTCAGTATGTGTTTTATGTTCAATTTTTCTGTAAACTGTTTGAACTTCCCACTAGTAAAACACGTACCTCGATCTGTAATTAGTCTGGACGGAGCACCAAAGTAACTAAAATACTCATGAAATATTTTGATTGCAGTTGACGTTTTCGTATCCTTTATTATATTAACAAATTTTGTGAATGCATCTACAATAACTAAAATATAAATATTTCCCTTCCTAGAACGAACAAACGGGCCGAGATGATCCGCATGCAATGTATGGAATGGGATTTATATCTTTGGGATAGGGTGTAATAACCCTTCCTTTTGGCCTGATGGTGCTTTATGGTGTGCACATTGTAAGCATGATGATATATATTTTTTTGTGAATCGACGCATCTTCGGGAACCAAAATGTTGCTTTTAACCTACTCAGCGTTTTATCAAAGCCAAAATGCCCTACATGGTCGTGGTCCATGCGCAAAACTTGCCACCTAACACCCCTCGGTACTACCCAACGAATTCTATCATCTAAGACACAGTACACGTAGTCAACCTTCAGCTGATAATTCTTTTGTACATCGGCAACGAATTTCGTTTCATCGTCGAGAAGAATTTCTCGAATTCGCTTTATCTCTTCATCGTTACTCTGTACGGTCACAATCCAATCGGTTGTCTCCGTTTGCAGCACATCAATTACATGTGCATCAGTATCGTTAGTGTGTTCAGCTACCGGAGCACGACTCAGGGCATCCACATGTGCCATACGTGATCCTGGCCTATATTCGATAGTACAGTCGTACTCCTGCAGCTGCACCCACCATCGTGCGATCCTGGGTATGAGGTCACGCTTCGTCAAAGTCATTCTCAACGCATTACAGTCAGTTACAATTTTAAACTGTAATCCCAGCAAATACACACGGAATCGACTTAAAGAGGCAACGACGGCTAACGTCTCGAGATCAAATGAGTGGAGTTTTTGCTCATCTTCTGAATTTTGCCGACTATAGTAGGCTACAGCCCTTAACTGGCTGTCACTACCTCGCTGCATAAAAATGCCTGCAATACCTGTTTTTGATGCATCGGCATGCAACTCAGTCTCTAATCGCGCGTCATACAAAGCTATTATAGGTCGCTCTACGAGTTTCTATTTGAGCGTGTTGAAAGCAGATATACATTCTGCTGTCTATTTCCACTCAAATTTGGATTTTAAAAGATTCGTTAATGGGCATGCTATTATTGCAAAGTTTTTGATGAATCGTCGGAAAAATCTTGCATGTCTTATAAAACGTCTTATATCATGTACGTTTTTGGGTACAGGAAAATTGGAAATTGCAATTGTTTTACGCGATCCGGGACGTATGCCATCTCCAGATACGCAAAACCCTAGAAAATCTATCTCTTTTTGGAAGAAATGGCACTTCTTTAGTTTAAGAGTTAGCCCTGCATTGGCCAAATGCTGGAGAACTTCCTCTAAACGCGTTAAACCATCATTAAATGTACTTGCGGGAATCAGGATATCATCCACGTAAATAGCGTCGTATTTCAAGTCAGAGAGGATTTTATTCATTACCTTTTGGAAAATTTAAGGAGCATTCGCTAAACTAAAGGGCATTCTTTTATACTGGTACTGACCATCGGGTGTTACAAAAGCCGTGAGCTCTTGTGAACCCTCTGATATTGGAATCTGATAGTACCCAGATGCAAGGTCAAGACTAATGAAAAGAGAATTGCCTGACAACCTATCTAATTGGTCGTCGATCAGCGGTAAGGGGTAGTGCTCTTTACGAGTCTTGTTATTTAGGGCTCTGTAATCGACGCAGAGCCTCTTCTCACCCGTTTTCTTCTCCACAAGAAGGATAGGACTCGCATAGGGCGAGTTAGACTCACAAACGATATCGGCGTCGATCATTTCCATTACCATTGTTCGAACCAATTCACGTTCCGGATATGAGAGCCTATAAGGTCGGTAAACCACCGGCTTCGCGTCGTTCAATTCTATCTCTGTACTATGTTAGTATACCCTAAATCAGCTAAACAAGAGGAAAAACAACCCTCGTAACTCTTTAGTAGAGATTTCAAACTAAATATCTCATCAACAGATAAGTGACCGCCATAATTCAGATCGGAACTCGTATCATGGTTGCTAAAATCCAGCATATTGATTTCAAAACCTTTTTGAGATCTGTAAACTCGACTAACCAATATATCTTTATTTAGTAACAGTAAATGGTCGCTAAAATTTTGGACTAGAAGTGCCCCAAAACTATTTTCAAGGTAGTATTCACCTGGTACTAAGTAAAATTCCTTACCAGGCTGACCTCTTAATGAACCCCTGAGATATACAGACCCACAGTAGCTTCTATTGGAATAAACAGGAATCATAGTCATTTGTTTTGGTTGAATTTCAACATCCGCCTTAAGATATAACCGCAATTTGTTAATCTCTTCCTTACTAAAGATTAAGGACTTTGTGGTTTTTATAATAATGATTCCGGGTTTTTCCGTAAAACTGTGACCAACTAACACGGGATATTTAATTATGCCTTCTTCAACTACATAAACGTCAACCATCTCTTACACGTGCCATTCATATTGGTACAACGATATTATTACCTAATCCTCTCATAAGGGGTAACTCGCCTACTGACCAACTAACTCCTAATGATTTTGCTACGCTACATTGTATCAATGTACACTGACTCCCTAAATCTACATATCCCTTAACCAGAATACCGTTAACTTTTATCGAGATCATATATTTCTCATTACTAGTATCACCAACATCAACTTTCATAAGTTTCTTTTCTGTACTAGAAGTGTCTTTACTCTTTTCGCTGGACAGCTGCGGGCAATCGATCGTTACGTGGCCAATCCTTTTACAAATGTTACATCTTAGCAGCTTTTGTGTACAATTATTACTAAAATGACCTACTTCTTTACAGTTAAAACAAGTTATAGATGCACTAGATTGTGACCTTGATAACTTTGAATAATTCCCAACGAACTGCTTAGTATTTGAATTCGTATTACTTGATAGTAAGGTTTTTTTTTCTTGGATATTCTTATACTTGTCAAAATCGCGATTTTGTTTAATAGACTGAGAGTAATTAAGAACCTCTAAAGGCTCTTGAGACTTGGCTGCTTCAAAGAAGGTTTGGAAGGATTGGTTCAAAGAACGATCCTCAATGCTATAGAACAAGCAATCTACGGCACGTTTCCCGAAAATCTCGCATCGATTCAACAGATTTAATTTTTCATAATAGTATAATTCTAACGACTCATTGTATTTCACGCGTTTATTTAACATTTCGGTTAGTAATTCTGCATAATCGTCACTACAAGGAAAGGAATCAATTAATTTAATTTTCCACTCAGGCCACGAAAATGACATTGAAGGCAAGGCCTGATACCGTGTACGAGTAACACCCGCAAGTTTGGGTAGTGCGTAGTGTATAACCTGATCATCACCCCAACGGTACAGCTTCGCACATTCTTCGACCTTATTAAGCCACATGCGGACCGTCTGGCCCTTGACCATAGGGTCAAATTCAGGAATAACGTTACCTAACATCGGAAATTTATTGCCTTCTGGCTTCGCACCCGACAAAGATTTAATTAACTTGTTCAAAAATAACTGAGTCTCACTGGTTAGCAAACATAGATTTCGTTACCGGAATATTTCCGCGTGGTTCATCACTTACTGCGGTGTTTGATGAGCTACTTCGGTCAGACGGCCGTCTACGACGTCCGCTATGCCGCTGGTCACTCCGCATCCTCGTTAGGCTTCGACGCGAGGGATGCTCATCTTCGCGGCTACGTTTCCGACGTCGTCGACGCCGCCCATCAGTCCGTGTTCGAGGTTGACTCCTGTCGTCCTGGTCACTCGAATTGCTAGGCGTACTTTTATGCCGCCTGTGACGTTTCTTCTTACTCAGGCGAATCTCACTGACTGCATTATCGCGGCAAAGCTTACGTTCCATGCTCACAATGGCAGGAGTAAAACGGGACCGGCTCCTATGCGATTTGTTACTGTCACGGTCCATATTAACTGATATTTTCCAAAAATTGTGTGTGTTGTATTTATCCCACTTCTGAGTTGTAGGAACTCAACCTCAACTCAGAAATGAAACAATTATTTATAAGGATATTTTTCGATTTTATTCTCACAACTAAAATATCAATGCTCTGTTCGACGGTTCAATCAATAGTGCAGTGCGAAACGTGACAAAATAAGATCTATCACACTTTCAAATAATCGTGGCAAAAGTCTCAACTCTCAACAGCCAAAACAATATTCGTTCAATGGGGAAGACAACTGTCAAAGTGGCGCTTTATACGATTGTTCCAAAGTAGCTGTCAAATTGTATTGTTTATTTACATATTTGATCTCAAAAATTATAAAAATGACTAAGTGTTGTGTAATTGGGTGTAAAAACGCATTTACAAATTTCCAACAAATTATAGTATAAGAAGAAAGTGGATAGCTGCCGTAAGGATTAAAAACTTTGTACCTATTAAAACGACGAGGTTATGTCGAGATCATTTTCATGAAAATGATTACCAAACATTGAGTGTGACTACAGGTGGGTTTTATAAACGATAGTTCTTCTATTTAAGATAATATCTATACACCTAAATTGATGACATTACATAATGTCTTTAATATTCATTATTGTTCATCTTGTTTCAAGGTTTGCCCTGTGCACACAAGTTTTTAAAGAAAGAAGCAGTACCGAGTCTCTTTTAATGGAACCAGAAAAGGATATCAGCCAGTGCTCGTGCAAGAGACGAAAGACATGCTAAAAGAAACATTCAAAAGAATCTTTTCCAACACCTTTCAAGCAATCAAAACCTACACCCTTCTACTTCAAGTCACCCACAGCCTTCGACTTCTATGAACCCACAGCTTTTAACGTCTATGGATCCACAGCCTTCAACGTCTATGGACCCACATCCTTCAACATCTATGGACCCATAGCCTTCAACGTCTATGGACCCACAGCCTTCAACGTCTATGGACCCACAGCCTTCAACGTCTATGGACCCACAGCCTTCAACGTCTATGGACCCACAGCCGTCTACTTCTCAAAATCCCCAATACATAATGGAATACCAAAGAGAATTAGAAATTTCTTCTCTTGATACACCTGTTGATTGCGGTGACAATGTTATCAATCTAACTACCAAAACATCTGTTTCTACTCAGACTGCCACAATGCTCTCTCTTTTTTCATCAGACAATTTAGTAAGTGATGATGAGTCCGTAAAGTTTTACATTGGATTAGAAAATTATGTAAAATTTAAATTTGTTTTGTTTACGTTACTACCTATGGCAGATCATCTGAAATACAGGTGGAGCGGGGTAAGCGGAGTTTCTACTGAAGATCAGTTCATTATGATGCTGATAAAACTCCGAAGAGCTAGTCCTGATCTTGAACTTTCAAAAATGTTTGGTGTCAGTAAGACACAAGTGTCGAACATATTTATAACATGGGTCAACTTTGTAAATGACTTATGGTCAATATTAGACATCTGGCCTCAAAGAGACCTTGTTAATTTTTATATGCCTGCAGAATATAGACAAAATAAAATGCCAACCAGGGTTATTATGGACTGTATAGAAATACCGATCACAAAACCAAGTGATCCAAAAGCACAGCAAATCACTTTTAGTTCCTATAAAAATAGGAATACAATAAAGTTTTTAGTGGGCTCTACCCCCGGAGGTTTGTTATCCTATTGTTCTGAGGGTTTTGGAGGCTCAATTAGTGATCGGCAAATGATTGAGAGAAGCAAACTGATAAAATTGTGTGATGAAGAAGATAGCATAATGGCAGACCGGGGCTTTAATGTTCAGGACCTATTTGCATCCAAGAACATTGGTATAAATATCCCTACTTTCTTACGTGGAAAAGCTCAATTGCCAGGCCTTGCCCTTCTAAATGATAGGAAAATAGCCTCACAACGTGTACATATAGAACGCTTAATCGCTTAATTAATCTAAGACCTATAAGATATTAAAAACTGAGCTTAATGCATACTATGTTCCTTTAGCTTCGCAAATATTTTTTATATGTTTAATGTTATGCAATTTCCGAGAGTGTATCATAAATAAAACTCGTAAATAACTTTTAGGTGTTTTTATTATATTATAGTAATCCTTAAACAGATATTTATTTATAATTTCAGCCTTCATAAAGTTATTGTAAAAATAATTTACTTTTAATAACATGTTATTTATGAACAACTCATCTTTTTCAATATAAATCACTTTTATATCTTTAAAAGTGTATAGGTATAATAAAATTACAGAATTTTCTGCCACTGCAGTACATTTGTCCTTATACTTGATAATAATATGGACAGGTTCTTTTTAGCATCAATTCCCCATTTTCAGTCTGTAAATAAGGTACAGATTCAGGGCTAATAAGCCTGTTTCTGCTTACATATGGGCATTTTATTTCTATAACAGTATCTTCACCAAGTAAGGCATCTGGTGATGCACTTAAATAAGGCCTATCTTTAGATACAAAGATGCCACACTGCACAGGAACCAGATCATACATTTCGCTATATTTTTTCAGTGCATTTGGTTCTTTTATTAGACCATGTGCTGTGGCTCTCGATGAAAATCTCTTTCGTTCCAGCAACTGTTTTGCAAATGATTTTAAAGATTGTGCTTTTAAATGACTAACAGTATGAAACACACTGACTGTTACTCTACAACTACGGTATTCATGCCAAAGAAAATTAGAATTTTGATTCCTAGTTTCATGTTCTATTTCTTTAATTTGATTATTAGTAATTTCTGATAAATTCAGGTTTTTCAAAAGCAAAAGTTCTTGAGTATCTTTTAAATAGTCATGATCTTTGCTTACTGCAATGGGGTTAGCTGGTCCATACAGTTGTTTCATTGGCATATTTGAGTTCAAATTTAGGACAAGGTTTCGGATTCTGTTATTATAGTTTTTTTTTTATAGAGTCCACGGGATATACTTCAAAAATGAAATTTTTGCTGTATCTGCGATTTGTAAGGTTTTGAGCCTTGACTGGAGTTCCTATGAATAGTTTTCTTGGTCTGTGGAATGTTTGGAGCTGCTGCGTTTGTGACTCCGTTATTAAAATTATGTTGTCACTGCGCATATGCAATACAGCAAATAATACCACCCCAACATGTTTGCAGTGTGCTTCGTTACCTGCTCCGGCTGGACATTCACAATGGCATTCCTCAATACCACCCTGGACATCTATCTTAATGTCAACTTCAAAGTTCAGTTTTTTCATTGTCTTCTTGACAAATCCTTTTATATAAAAGTATTCATTGACAAATGCAGATCTTATCAATAAGAGGAATCTAGCTTCATATAATTTCTCTGATGCATCTGTTTTTTTGTTGAATCTCCAAAATGACAGAAATATTTAATATTATAGTAAAATAGCAACTATCTACCATCACAAAAATTAAAACCATTATGAAATATTTAACTTTCAAAATAATATCTAATACATTGTCTTTCAAGTGGAGGTAAAATAGAGTTACTATTTATATCATGGTACATCTCCAACGGTGGAAGTACAATAGTCGGTTCTGCTAGATTTGGAGAGAGTTGTTAAAGGTGTTGTCATACAGCTCTAACCTGAAAAAAAAAAATCCAATTAAACATCACTCTTTAACTCCGAAAGTTAAAAGAACCATTCATTATAGCCTCAGCATTTTGTAAATATGATCTTGAATTAGTTTATTAACCGAAATACAATAAGATTAGTTACATGACAGGATTCTTACCTACCATAGCAATTTAAAAAAATATTAAATAAATGTACATACTCGTACTTATGACTAATAAGTTATTCAATTTTAATATTATTCATTCAAACATTGTTAGCATATTGATTTCAAAGATCTAAGTTGACATAGGTCTATGCAAACAGCTCTTAAAGATTTTTTATTCAAGAGTCCTACCTTTCCACTAAATCAGCTTTTCTTCCTTTTACAGACGCCCCTCTTCTCTTTAACTCAGCTTTGAGTTGAAGCAAGCTCCAAGTAGTATACAGCTTCGCATCCATGTTGAAATAAACCACAATAATCGCTCACAATGTGTTTTTTTGCTTTGTTTACACGTTTCAAGAAATGTCAACTTGACGACATTGGGAACAACCGTACGCAGCGCCATCTGTGATTAGCTTTATCTTGCCATCCCCATTAGTCGATTACTACTTTAGTGACAGTTATCTGTCAATGTCGCCAGACGAAAATATAAGACTGTTTACGTGTCTATGAAAGTTGACAGATACTTTGTCACCAGTACAAATAATAACAATTGGTTAACCAAAATCGTGAATATAATAATACTAATAACCTTACAAACAGTACCCATGTAATTATGCATGGCATCGAATGTAAACCATGACGGTCTGTAAATTTCTTCAGCACCAGATCCTGTCCTTGTAGACTGCTTTATTTTTTTAAACATTCCCTTTACTGGGTCTATGAAGTGTTTCTCTTCTTTTTTAATTCCTCGTTAGAGCAATGTAGGTACTGAGAATTTATCATTTATCCTGATCCAGGCGTCATTTACCAAATTCCTATTTTTATG
This sequence comes from Lithophane leautieri, assembly GCA_949152455.1. Taxonomy (NCBI): domain Eukaryota; kingdom Metazoa; phylum Arthropoda; class Insecta; order Lepidoptera; family Noctuidae; genus Lithophane; species Lithophane leautieri. Next base: position 19,043,731 of record OX424465.1, on the reverse strand, counting down.
TTGTTTTTTACTTTTAGGGTTCCATATACATGGTGCTCCTTCAAGTAACTCAATAAATTCTAGGGCACTCTCGTTGCTCCATTGCATCTTGCGATTGAGTAAAACGACCGTTCTGCTCAGTTATTTACGAGACACTGGGCTTGCAAGCTACGCTGCGCACACATTTGAACTTCGAACGCGCTACGCACACATTTGAACTTTTAATGCATGGGTATGTGCGCTCGAAAAAACGACATCGAATGGCAAAGTTGAAATAAGTGATCAAACTTTGATAAAATACCAAAACACCCCTACCACACATGTGTTCATACGAGTGTTCAAAAAAGTGTTCAAATGTTGTTGCTATGTCTGGCGCCGGCTTAAGTACCACGCTATTTCTACGAATTCAACCGTATTCACATATTGTGTAAGACTTTTCGGGGACTGAGACAGTAAATGAAGAGGTCAGTAATAATAACAAAAATATTTAAAAATGTAATCGGTTAAATAACAGTTAATTATTCATTCATTCATTTAATTAATTATTTCTCATATAGATGCGATCGGGCCGGAAACGGCCAAGCCTCATATTTTGACTAAGGTGTTTGAAGTTAGGGCTTGTAGAGTTAGAGCGTGTAGAGTTAGCTCGGCTCTACATGAGATCTAGGGGCTTACAACAGCCACTTTGGCAGAATCATAATAGGAAAATATTATGAATCATCGTAAAATGTCACAAACTGACAATTCATAATATGATCTGCGTGCGATTCATATTACGAAATATTTCATCTGTTTGACAGTTTTCTATGGAGATTCGTAAAATGGTCCACACATTATGAATTGCTTTTGTGTCAAATGAGAGGAATTGCTAATGACAGCTGGAAATACAGGAAATGAATCGCTTAAAGAGGAATTGCTAATGTGGCCGTTTTAGGCCCACTGATAACTTTTTGACAGTGCGAACCATATGGTCTCGTCTTGGCAACATTTTATATGAAAATGTTTTTGGTAGGATTTCACTTCTTTTTGTAAGTTGCTTAAGACAATTTTTTATTATGTTCATTATTTCTTTCTTTTTTGTGGTGTATTTCTTGCACATCTGAGGTGCCTTTTTCATAGGCCAAAAAAAAAACCTAAAACACGTATTTTTTAATTTGTAATAAAAAGTCGCAGACTTCTTATTATTATCTTTTTATGTGTACTTGTATAATTTTCAGATCTCTAGCATAAAATTTAGTATAGTATATGGAAAAACACATACAAACTTCTATCCTCTAATTTAAATAGTGGGGGGTGATTTACAAAAAATCCTGCAATACGTATTTTATAATTTTAACAAGAAATCCCTATATCAATTTTCAGACCTCTAGCATAAAAAAATTGCGGAAGCCTTACATTAAATTCCATCCCCTAGTTTATGGGATTGGGGGGTGAAAGTTCTAAGTTTTCGAAAGTTTTTGTTGTTTAGGTACGAATACTGACTTACATACCAAATTTCAGCTTTCCAGGACTTCAGGAAGTACCCTAAGAATTTTGATAATCATCAGTGAGTGAGTCAGTGAGTGAAGAAATCGGGGTTTTTTCAATATGAATAAAATCGAAAGAGCTATGTAATTGTTACTTTGTACGTTTAATAAATCTACTATTGACATCATATCGAATTGTGTTCAAATGCAGAATTGTACCTACTGTTTACCAAAACCATTTTTGTAAAATATTTTTGTGTCAATAAACCTTTTTTTTTTTTTTTTTTTTTATGTCCCGAGTATTTTGTTTATCTGGCATAATACAAACCCAAGCTTCAGTTTAAAAAAAAACTGTTTACAAAAACTATTTTAGAAAAAAAACAACCGACTTCCAAAAAAACTAGAAGTTACTATAAAAGATACCCAAATCGCTATAGGTGTGCTTATAATAATTGAAGAGTTCCCTCGATTTCTCCAGGATCCCATCATCAGGTCCTGACCTGATGACAATGGGACCACCTCGGAAGTGTACTCTTTTGAACTAAAAAAGTTTTTTTTTAGTCGGTTCCCAATTGGCGAAAATATCGATGAACATACACCAAAAAAAATACAGACGAACATAGAACCTCCTCCTTTTTGGAAGTCGGTTAAAAACGACGAAGCCCTTCGAGAAAAGGTAGGTAGTGCCCTCCTTGCGCTTCGCTTGGCTCGTCTTGGCAGGGGCACTCCCGTGCCCCCAGATAATAATCATAAGGTTGTTGACATAATGTGGGATGTGGATACAGCGATCATTGTGCCGATAGTCGTGACGGCCAATGGCATAATAGCCAAGAGCTTCGACCAACACCTAAGGAGGCTCTCGTTAGGTAGCTGGATCAAGGGCTTGATCCAGAAAGCGGTACTTCGGGACACGACGCGTATCGTTAGGAGGTACCTCTCTCTGGAGCCCAGACCACCGGTAGCTTGGACCCAAATCCCGATACCGATGGGCTACTATTTTTTATATGTTTTAATGTTCTTATATTTTTTAACCGACTTCTTCAAAAAGGAGGACGTTCTATGTTTGTCTGTACGTATTTTTTAAATTAATTTTTTTATTCAAATATTTCATACTAGCTTCGCCCCGCGGTTTCACCCGCGTGAGTCTCGATCCCGTGGGAATATCGGGATAAAAAGTATCCTATGTGTTAATTCAGGTTATAAACTATCTGTTTGCCAAATTTCATCCAAATCCATTCAGCCGTTTTTGCGTGATTGAGTAACAAACATCCAAACACACAAACACACAAATACAAAAACACACAAACTTTCACATTTATGTTATTAGTAGGATTTAAACTTAATTGTTAAATATTTAAAACGACACATTCATTTTGTACGAGTCTGCTTCGTTGGTCTAGTGTTCGCAAGTGCTACTGCTGAGCATGAGGGTTCGATTTACTGGTCGGTCAAAGTGGTAAGTAATAGGGTTTTTAACCGACTTCTAAAAGGAGGAGGTTATCAATTCGGATGTTTGTATATCTTGTATGTTTGTTCGGGCATAACTGATAGAAGAATGAAGAAAGAAAATACGTTTATTGCGGTAAACATGACGCAAAAAAGAAAAAAAGTAAACACAAAGAAAAAAGTAAGGGAAGGTGTAATAATACGGTGACAGACTTAGAGATTAGGCACTACCTACCTTGATATCTTAATTCACAAATAAACTCTGGAATCCGCACAGACCCCACTTGACTAACAATGTGATTATTTTGGCGCGACTAGCTAAAGGTTAATCGTTGCAAAAAAGTGTGTGCCCGCGAGGTTTACTTTTCGCAGAACTACTAGTTTAGTGGGACCTATGGGAATTAAAAATAAAATTACTAAATCATATCCGTTCATTCCACTAGCAAAATCAGTGGGACGAACGAGAATAAATTTAATATAATTTATTAAATTCTCGTTCGTCCCACCATCACCATTGGGACGACGGCAGTGGGACGAACAATACACGATTCTTTCACACTAAAAAAATAATTATCAAGCCAACCATCAGGTGATTTAAAGTGTTTCAGAGGGAGTTCCCTTATTTTTTTGGAAATATTGTTGAATATTTTAATAACTGTGATAAAACTATTTTTATGGCATATTGTGCTTTAATGTGACGGAATTCTTAATCGTGTTGTTGGCCGAAAAAAATCATTTCTATCATATAAAATGACGTAGGTACTTACCGGCAAATCAATAGTTTCAATTCATTAATACAAAGAAAATCGATAAGTAAAACGACTAAGCATAATATTAGATTTGATTATTAAGTTTCGTGTAATTTAAGATTAAATGGTTAAATCCTTACTTACTAACATTATAAATGCGAAAGTAACTCTGTCTGTCTGTCGCGCTTTCACGCCAAAACTACTGAACCGATTTAAACGAAATGACAATGCCCTAATCAGTTCTAGCCAATTCATATTTTTAAGTATCCTTCATTTATTCAAACTAGATTTAAGATAATAGTCTAAAGACAATCAAAGGCTATGTTTAAAATTGAATAAAAATTAATATTATTTTTAGTTCCGGTTACATTTTTGACTTAATGGCGATGATAAGTGAAAGATTACAGTTCATTTCGTTCATTCGGTCAATGTGATCAGATAAGTGGTAGGAGTATACCATATTTTTGAGAGGGGGCCCTATTATGTAACCTCACAAGCCATTCAATAAAAGCTGCTGCAGAGGACCTTTTATTGAATTGTTTTGGATTTATTTGGCGAAATTATTCGAGCGTTATCCAGCTAACATAAAAAAATATCAGGTGTGACGAATATGTACCGTTTGAGTTTCTGGAAACTCTAGAAAGTGGCACTTCTGAGTGATAAATATACCGAAACAATGATCAAATTGTAAAACTCCCACAACTTTTCCAACAGAACATAAGTTACTCGCCGACAAGGGCGAGAACTCTCATCCACTGAACTATGTATAATAATTATAACTGCCTTTTAATATCTTGTTTATTTATTTTCATACATAATTATACATTTTTAAATATTTTATAAAAGTAATTAAAAAAATCATTTGAAAATATAAAAATAGATCCACCGGTATCGAGAGCAGGGTCTAAGACCAGTGGTTAAGGCTGCAGAGACAGGAACCTCCTCACAATGCGAGCCTTATCTGCCTTCTGAATCAGGCCCTTGATCCAACTGCATAACGAGAGCCTCGAGAGCTGTTGGTCGAGGCTTTCGGCCATGAGCCAGGCCATTGGCCGTTCCGACAATCGGCACAATGCAATGATAGCCGAGCTCACATTCCACATGTCAACAACTGCCTCTAATTCTAATATTATCATGATGAAAACTGATACTTAAAAACACTTGAAAACACCACACGGTGGTGTGGTGTAAGTATTTTCATCCACCACCATATCCATCCCTAACCATATTTTCGTTTATACTTCGAATCTATTACGTACTTAAAATTATACATTTCTTTATTTATTTGTGCAACAATGACAACAATACGAGTACGTACATGAAGTTGTCAAATTCCCCGCTGAACTTCAAGTGGAGTACGTTCGGAAACTTAATCGCGCATTACAATTTGCAACCACACAAAATTATTAAATGAATTAATAATATAACACAATATACATTGCGTTTATATTTTAACCTACTTTTAGTAACTAGAATTATATATCATTTATTATTTTTTCATAAAATACATGATTTAAATAAAATCGTAACTTACCGATAAATATTTGATTGTGTTTCTGAATGTTACGGCAAAGAATTACAAGCCTGAAGCCAGCCATAGACAAACTACCCAGCGTGAAATCGGTCAGAATTACGATTGTCATAATACGAAATTTAACCATGCAGGGAAATGAATTGCCTGGAACTTGCCAGGTTCTTTTAAAGTTCGTAATAGGCCCCCTGGAAACACTGATTGTAGTTGTCACTCGATTATTCAATGACTTGTCACTCGTCACCATAGAAACCTACTGTTACGTTCAAACCAGTCCAAAGTTGTGCTTTGTGCGTGTTATTGTTTGTTTGCTTATTTATTGTTTATTTAAACACTTACCCTTAACTTTTCTGCACATTTTAGCTCGATATACATATTCTTGAAAGCGATGTCTCTCTGTTGATTTGGGTTTTCCGACTGGACTGACGATACGTGTCAGTTCATCGGTGAAATGTGTTGAGTTGATTGGAATCATGCATCAATGTTTCGGTGCATCAAATGTGTTTTGCGCGTGCAACGTATTTAGAGACGTGCAGTCAGTGAATTATCCGTGCAACAGCAAAAAACAACAGGACGAGTTGATGTTGTGCATTCAGTTCCCTTCAAAATAGTTATAAGCTAAATGGTGCGGATACACGCATCTTTTTGGGACTGGCCGTCTCTTCACTGCTATGGCTTATATGTATTTAGGTTTTGAAATAAATTCTTTAAGTTTGAATAAAAGAGGGGTACGTTGTTTTTGAGAGATTTGTTTTATTTCCCGTTTCTCCGGTTTACACTGTTCTGACCACCTTAAGTTATAAAACATCTGGTATGTCCACGCCAGATGTTTATAACTATTCTAAAAAATGAGATGGATATGTGTCCAATAGGATCGATTGATATTCATAGCGCAGTTTGGTTTAATTCTGCTCGAAAAGGGTTTAAATGAAACAAAGTACATTATAGTTTCGTAGCTTAGCTTCTCCGCTTAGTTACCTCACTCATCTCTGATGGACAAGCTGCCTAATTCTCAGGTTTAAAAAATATACTTATGTCTCACGACAGCACAGTCTGGGTACATCATAGGCTGGTTCCTAGTTATTTATGTTGCAAAATCTAGTAAACCCTACTAGGTTACGAGGTGAGTATGTTTCTGGCGCTAATTGGAATTCGATAGTGAACTAACTAAAAAAACTCGTGAAAGTGTTTTTCACCCCTGACACAGAATGATTCGCAATCAATATTTTTTTACCCGACTACGGCGAAGAAAAAGGAGGGTTATGATTTTGACCGGTATGTATGTATGTATGTATGTAAGTATGTTCATCTGTTCCCTCCTATTTTCTAAACCACTCATCACAATTTGACAAAAGAGGTATCATTGGAAGCGTCTTGATCGTCCGCTGGTTATAGGTTATGTAACGTCACATTAAATTAAAAATGGCGCCGTCTAGAGGACACAAAGCAATAAAAATAAAAAATTGTTTAATCGTACCATGTTGGGTATCAAATGAAAGGGCTTAATGAGCCTATTTCAAAAATATGTATATTATAACCCCAGAAGAATTAAAAAATAAAATAAAGTAAGTAATAAAAACTAAAACCCAACTACGACTAAAAAGGTATAAACAAGACAAGACAGACAGACAAATTAAAAATCCGGAGTCACACGTAATCTGTTTGATTTATGCCCTAACACGTGTGACTCCGGATTTTTAATTTGTCTGTCTGTGGTGTCTTGTTTATACCTTTTTAGTCGTAGTTGGGTTTTAGTTTTTATTACTTTTTTTTTTATCGACATACCACGCGGGCGAAACCGCGGGCGGAAGCTAGTATAACATAATTGCATTTCTTTTACTTTTACCAAAGACGAAAACAATCCGCAAAAAAAAGTCGTATTCGGTTTCCTATCGTCGAGTTGTTCCGGCGTGTCCCACGGTCGCGCGTCCGCCGCGGTGCTGCGCCGCGCGTCTCGATATAAATAGGACGTCAGAGAGCGTTGACTTGCTCCTCAATCCTTTTGATGTCAAACAGATATCCCAGCTCACGCTTAACTGATTGTTGCAGGGACTTCCACGTATAGTATATCGCCGAGAGTTGACTAAGGTTTATAAAGTTTAAAAAAGCCTTTATTAAAAAGTTTATTTGGGAATCTAGCGACCCACTGCTCCTTCGCCCGTGTGCGTCTACGGATGTGGCAATATAACAAAACATCGTAATTTCTGTGCTATACTTAGTAAACATAAATATTAATATTATTATAATGAATGTTAAGAAGAAATAAGTGGTCACTTTGTCTGAAAATCTATAATTATAGATATAGATGTTGTCCTGAGTGATTTTCTATAGTCGAAGGGGCCTGTTATGAATGTGTTTTGTTAGCTTAATGCCGTTGATGATCGTGCGACAGGTGCGCATCGCGTCGCACCGGAGACGGGCGTCAGTCACCTCCGCGCCGCGCAGCGCCGTGTCTCCCCTCAGGTCTCACGCGTATCTGCTGCTTGCTCATCTGTAAAACTATGATTCATGGTTGCACTGAGACAGTGTCGTTGGCAACACTGTCGATTTGGTGTTTTTTAGTTTGGTAGAGTTGGCCCTACAGTAGAAAAGCTACAACTTCCATTCGAGGGAAGACGGAAAAAAAATTGTTCATTACGAACGGCGTACCTGGCACCACGAGCGGTTTTTAAGAACTGCCGATTTCCACAATTCCACCGATGTGTGCCCGAAGTGGTGTGGTCCGTACGTCGACTACTTCTGTATTCTGACCAATTCTGACACACCACGTGTGGCTTATTGACGCTAGTGACGTCGGAATTCTTAGATGAGACAAAAAATTTAAACTTAGTTCGCGATTTAGGATATTCTATAGGTACGACTTTATGTAATATTTTTTATCGGAGGATGTAAATACCTGTGATGCGACTATTATTAATAATAGTAAACTCTAGTAGAGTCGTTGTTCTGGAGGGAAGCCGATAGGAATGGGGTTGTATGAAGACGTCGTACGTGGGTCCTACCAAACTAAAAAAAACCGGCCAAGTGTGTGTCAGACCATGCCTAATGAAGGGTTCCGTAGTTGGGATGAATTTATCCAAAGCACAAAAACATTGTAGTTGAAAAACATGTTCTCCCATACATTCCATCTGCAAATGTAAGTTTGTAAGCAGAATATTGAGAGATTTACCATGTTATTTCAAGACCGTAGACTTCTTATAAGTTTTCCTGTAATCTCTGAGTAAGGAACCATTCTCTGTTATTTTTTTCAAAATTTTAGGCTCAGTTGTTGCGGAGATAACGGTGGTAAGTGGTAAATTTTCGTCAATTTTCTTAAATATCTTTAAAAGTATTGATTATAAAATTATTTTAAAAAAATCGAGATCCTCGCAGCAATCCCTTTCATTTGATATGTCATACGGCACAGTTTGCAAAACCTGTTTTTATTTATTTTCTTATTTGCCCTCCAAAAGTGACCCACATATTCAAAATTCATTTATTTACGTTACACATCCGTGTTTGGGTCATAGAAATTCATGTGTGCAACAAATTTCAACTTAATCGGTCCAGTACATTTAGGAGCATATTGTCTGTGACAGACGGACAGACAGACGGACACACGAGTGATCCTATGAGGGTCCGTTTTTTCCTTTTGAGGTAGGGAGCCCTATAAAACAGCAGATCAACCATAACAATAACAATAGAAAACAGTAAATAGTAATTCTACTGTGTAGAATAGGACAACGAATTTTTTTTTTGAAAATCCAAAAATGCGTACATTCAGCACTTATTTTTTGTAAATTTTGGGTTGGACACCAGAACCAGTACACGGTAGACCTTATTTGTACCCACACCAAAAGCAAGAAACAAGCATTTTGGATGTTTTACAAAAAACAGTAGAAATGAGTCAACCCGGTATCATAGAGGTTTGGTAGTTCTTGAATCCCAGTTCACACACTTATACCCTTATGCAGTACCACAAGTTTGGCTCCTAATGTAGTATCAGTAATGTAGAAACCTACCAACTTTGTGCTGTTTATTGTGATATGACACAAGCTTTTGACAGTGTTGGTCACAATATATTAAGGAAAAAACTTGACTCCTATGGTTTATGTTGTAACATTTTAAACTAGTGCATAATAGCACTTAGCTTTAAAAAAACAAAGCGTTTAAAACGTAAAAAAAAAATATGTAGGTATTGGCCCTTTAAGTTGTACCTAGGTAATATTTTGATCCAAGCGTCGTCACATCGGGGAACGGCTAATGAAAATAGGAAGTTAACAGCAGCTATCCTTTCTACAACAGCATACATTCATTATCCCTAGTGTGTGTTGGCGTTTTTATTAGCTGTCCCCCGACACGACGACGCTTGGATCAAAATATTACCTAAACGTTTATATTAAACTTAAAGGGCCAATACCTACATATTATTTTTATACTTTTTAGACGCTTTGTTTTTGTCGAGGGTATTTTAAATTTAACTTTTATTTCATTATTTTTAAATATAATATTATATTATTAGTAGACACGCTACGATCGATATGTGTCTCGCCGAAATCTGCGTAGCTGTACTTATATGTTTGCTAAAGTGCAGCTAGTTACTAATTTAGTCTCATTTCTCTTTCCTACTCCATCATCAGACCCTGATCACCATCCATCTGTAACCTATTTTTTGAGACCTTTCCAATGAGCCCAAACACGACACCTCTGCTGTAAGCTGGTGAGGGAGTTGGGTATCCTGCAAATACCTGGTGATGCTGCAGCATCATTTCAAGGTTACTATATTCTCCTCATATCATTGAAGTAACAGAATTATAAATTTCGAATCGATTAGACCTATAGAAGATACTCAGATCCATTCATCAACTTGAAAAGAGCTGATAATCTTCAAACGGCTGAATCGATTTTCTTGAATCATAGCTAAGAACACTCTCGATCAAGTCATCCTTTAAACAAAACAAAAAAAATCAAAATAGGTTCAGCGGTTTGGCAGCTACGAGGGAACAGACAGATACACAGATACACACGTTAAACTTATAACACCCCTCTTTTTCCGTCGGGGGTTAAAAACAGCTATAACAAACTTAAATTTGAAGACTAAAGAAGAAGTTGACCTGTCCAAAGAACGCACAATATATTTTGGAGTACCACAGGGCAGTGTATTGGGTCCTTTACTTGATTGATTTATATTAATGACCTGCCCCAAGCCATAGAGTTCCCCATAACATTCTTTGCTGACGATAGTACAGTATTAGTTGCAATAAACTTGCATTATATGAATTTGATGACAATAACACGGTCAACTCATTCATCGTTTGGCTTAAAATAATTTAAGAATTAATCTTGGAAAAACCCTAATAATGCATTTTTAAGAAAATGTGTAGTTCATCCCATGCCCTGTATAAACTTGCTCCAACAATTAACTCAGATTGACTACCCACAGCTTATCATGGTCTTGTGGCATCTGTATTAGGATACAGTATTATATTTTGGGGTAACTACAAATATAGAAGCCGCTTTAAAATGCAAAAATGATCCATCAGAGCCATATTTGGACTACTAGTAACGGACCGTTGTGAACCATACTTCAAAAATACAGAATTCTGACACTACTGGCTGTGTATATTTATGAAGCTGCTTTATTTGTTAAGTTAAATACACAATTGTTTCTCCACTTATCAGATACTGTTAAACGTAACAGGCGGAATTATATTATTATGTTACGCGGACAGAGAGCAATAACAGTCCTAATGTGGAAAAGTATATTCTGCATAGCCCCGCGAGTTTATAACAAAATTTAAAAATATCAAAGAGTTAAAAGACAACGCCAAGAATCGGCTTGAATTGTATGTAGTGTCCGACAGACTTACTATCTCTAATAATGATAATTAATATTAAAAAATAGGAAGAATTATACAATACTAGCTTCCGCCGGCGACTTCGACCGCCTGGTATGTCGATAAAAAGTAGCCTATGTCCTTTCTCAGGCTCTAGACTATCTGTGTTCCAAATTTCATTTAAATCAGTTCAGTAGTTTTGGCGTGAAAGCGCGACAGACAGACAGACAGAATTACTTTCGCATTTATAATATTAAGTAAGGAAGTAAGGATAAATAAAATCTGTAGAAGCACACCGTTGAAACGTCATTTTAAATAGTTAATCAATTTAATTAACAACACATTTCATAGCTACTTTTCAATTAGAAATGTTACCAATACCAAAATCGATTTGAAATAATTTTATAATTTCGATACGAAATTGCAATTGCAAATCGATTACAATAATATCAATATGAAGATACGTACTAAACTTACGAGAGAAGTTAGTTTATTACTAACATAAATCGTAACTCGTAATTATATTAATAAATAACATCTAGTTATATTTTTCAATAAGGATAATTATTATACTTTACAGTAATGTAATAATTAAAAATTATTTTTAATTCAATTATCGATATCGTTCAGAATATTTTATTCCTAATAATGTAATTATAGTGCTGGCAACATTTGCGGTAAAACTCTAACTGGCATTTGTCAATGTCAAAAAGTTTGACTTCTCTCGCGTATCACGAGGAACGAAATATTTTCGTATTTTTTTTAATTTTGCGTTGATTATTGCTGTGTTTTTGGACTCCGATTTTTCTACCATTTACGACTACCTTGGCTGTTGAAACTGAGGATAATGTGCTAAAAGTCATTAATTAATCATTTTAATTAATCATTTTGGGGTTTATTCATAAACGATGATTAAAGTTAAGTGACGTTCAAACGTCAAAAATGTATGGTTAAACAGTCGCTAATCATTACTTAACTTTAAGCAACGTTTATGAATAAATGGGTTAATAATTTATTTCATGTTATCGTTAACATCAGAAGACCAATTCTCTAACTTAAAAAACGTTCAAACTATAACGCTCCTTTAGATGTCAATGTATACGCTTTTACAATAAGCTTCCAAGCCACGTACAAGATCTAAGCCTTAATAAATTTAAAACATTTATTAAACGTAAGTTGTGCCAAAAAGCGTATTATACCATTAAAGATTACATTGAGGACAAAAAGGCTTGGGATTGAGCTGCTCCAATTTCTCCAATTTTGTTATTTTTTAACTTATTGAATTCTGTTATTTTTAGTGACTTTTTATTTTATTATTAACTTATACAGTGACATGAATGTTTACTTTGTAAAGTATTATATTATTTTAATTATTGTGAATGTGAAGACTATGTGGATCTTTGTTTCTTTTCTTTTTTAGTATTTTTTTTTCCTTAGTTTTAATTAATCATGGTCTGGCAGTTTGAGCAATTTATGCGGCCTAACCAAATGTCCTTTCTTTGGTACTGTTCGTCAAATCGTTGAGCTCCTTAAAATTGGGGTTGAGCTGCACGATTATTGACAAATGCTTGCACTGACTGGACAGGTCCACTCAATCTGTGTGGTTCTTTCCTCAAAAGTCCATTTCAGACACCAATCTACATGGTCTTCACATGATCTGACCAAGATTATGTCTGGACTTTAAAAGAGACTGTGACCTCTGAGTTTGTTTCGGCCTTTCTTCTCAGAGTAGTCAGATAGGAAATGCCGACCTCATCTAGTTTTAAAAATGTGATTGACGTGTAAAAGTTTTTGTACAAACCTACTTACAGAAATAAAAATCATTTATCATCATTTATCATTTAACTCTTTTTGGTGTGCTTCAAATAGGAAAATAATTATACTATCAAATTCTATATTTATTTTCCTTTTTTATTTCATCTTTGTCGGTTCTGGCCGAGTCTTGTTGGAGACCCTGGCATTCTCCTTTAAATAGTTTTAAAAAGAATCTTAGAGAATTGCTAAGTACCCATTACCAAGTTTTTACTATATGCCGACGACCTCAAGGTATACAGAGCCATATGAAAAACAAATGACTGCCTTCTGCTGTAACAAGATTTGGACCGACTATTCTATTATTGCCAAATGGGAGAACTCGCAAAATGCTATTGGGGTTTTCTGTGATCTCTCCAAAGCCTTTGATTGCGTGCCCCATGACACGCTTTTGCGTAAACTACATCATTACGGTGTGCAAAACGAAGCTCTCAACGTTTGAAATTCTTATTTACAAAATAGGTTCCAATGTGTAGATATTAATGGTGTGAAATCTTCCGGGCTACCAGTTCAGTTAGGTGTACCTCAAGGCTCCATACTGGGTCCATTCTTGTTCTTAGTGTATTTCAATGACTTACCATTCTATTTAAAGGGTGTCTGTGAAGTTGTACTGTTTGCAGATGATACCTCTCTTATTTTTAAAGTAGACAGGAATAGGCAAGATTTTGACGATGTATGTAAACAGTGCACTCTCAATGGTAACGGATTGATTTACGACAAATAACCTAGTTCTCAATGCCAAGAAAACGAAATGTGTAAAGTTCGCCTTACCGAATGTTAGAAATTTAGGACCCAACATCGTCTTAGATAAAGAGGTGCTTGAAACTGTAAACTCGGCAGTTTTTTTGGGGATAACAGTAGATGCCAAACTTCAGTGGGGCCCACATATATCGAGCCTAGCGGGGAGGCTTAGTTCTGCCGCTTACGCCGTCAGAAAAGTAAGACAATTCACTGATGTTGATACTGCTCGGTTAGTCTATTTTAGTTATTTTCACCGTGTTATGTCCTACGGTATTCTGCTGTGGGGCAAAGCTGCTAATATTCAAAATATATTTGTGCTGCAAAAACGAGCTGTTCGAGCAATTTACCAGCTAGGTGCCAGAGTTTCTCTGAGAGATTATTTTAAAGAGATTGGTGTTCTCACGGTGGCTTCACAATTCATCCTCGCCAACATCTTATACGAGTATATTAGGCCAAATATACACTTATACACTAAAAACAGTGATATCCACAGTGTTAACACTAGGAATAAGGAAAAACTACGAGTTCCCTTTCACTGGCTTCATAAGGTTCATAACTCATTTGATGGGCTTGGTATAACCTTTTATAACAAGCTGCCCTCTTCTTTGCTAGATTTGCCTTATAATGCGTTTAAAGCAAAAGTAAAATGCAACCTTTGTTCAAAGGCGTACTACTCTATTAACGACTACTTAAATGATAAGAGTAGTTGGACGCTGTGATTAACTCAAGACAATGTTTGTGTTCTTTCTCCAGAATTAGCTTATCCACTGACCGGTTATATGAGTTCATATAAATTTTTATTCTATTTTATTTGGACTGTTTAGTCAATTTATTTTTAATTTAATTTATTGTTGACATAATCTACTCATTACAGTGTTTTCTATATGAGTAGTATTGCAATATGTGGTTAGCTAGCGACCTCAACAATTGATAATTATAATTTTTGTCTGAGCAACCAGCAGTAGGTTCGTCATGCTCCCTTAGATGTCACTGCTTGCGGTAGCGACGGGGGTCGGGTTGTCTCCTTCCCTCAAATATGGCGAGGGGGGTAATGGCTGATCTTTGCGTTATGTTCGTAAACGGGTGCTGCTTGTGGTGACTGGTCGTCTTGCTGATCTCGGTTTTGTTAATGTTATTAGTAATCAACTTTTTATTTATTTTACTTCGATGGTCTTAGTTTATCATGTATAACTCTTTGATTTAGTTAATTTATGTTTACATTTACTTATTTATTTTATTTCTGCTTGAGTACATATAGTTCTCGTTTTTTTATTTTTTTGGGTGGTATATTGGCGTGTGCTAGCTGACATATAGCTAATAATTAGATTTATATTTTATGTTGCGTAATGTAAATGATTTTGCATACTTTTGTGTAGAATCAATTGTTTCTAACTGAACACACAGCTGTGCTGCTGGGGAGTTTGTTGCGCCACTTCTTCTTAACAGCTAAAGCACTAGGAAGTGGTGAAAGGTGGGCGTTTTGGGGGACTGTCTTATGTAATTTTGTCGTTCGAAAAGTGCTGATTCTCAGCCTAGTTTGAATAAATTACTTTTGATTTTGATTTCAACCACGGCCCCCAGTTCCCAGCCGCCTTGCTATTCCTGATTTTGGCGGTGGTCACGATAATGGCAAGGTAGGGGTGCGAAGAATCCCTGGGTTACGAATGGCCGCCAAATCCAACTGACCTTGGCGACGTATAACGGACGCACGTTACAGCTTGACGAACACCTAGTGCTGCTAGACGAGCTCGGAAAAATAGGGTGGCACATTCTTGGGTTGAGTGAAGTCCGAAGACAGGGAGAGGACACAATAGCCCTTGAATCGGGCCGCCTTTTGTATTTTCGAGAGGGCGACCAGCAATCCCAAGGCGGAGTCGGGTTCCTGGTAAATAAACCCCTTTGGGACTAGTGTCTCGAACAGGGTAGCGTACCTCGTAGTGAAGTTAACCGAGAGATATAGCCTCAAGGTTGTTCAAGCTTACGCACCGGCCTCGGCATACTTTAACGAAGTGGAGGAAATGTTTGAGACCATTTCCAAGGCCTTGCATTCCACCACTAAGGCCCACTACAACGTTCTCATGGGGGATTTTAACGCTAAAGTGGGAGTACAGAATTGCAGTGAATCGGTAGTAGGATCCTACGGGTTTGGCAGTAGGAATCATAGAGGGCAAATGCTTGTCAACTTCCTTGAGAAGGACGCTTTTCTTGATGAATTCCTTCTTTAAGAAACAGCCCCAAAGGAAGTGGACGTGGCGAAGTCCCGACACTATGACGAAAAATGAGATAGACATCATCATAACGGATAAAAAGCATATATTCCGGGATGTCTCGGTGATCAACAGGTTCAATACCGGCAGTGATCACAGACTTGTTCGAGGCTCTCTGAATATCAACTTCAAGTTCGAGCGAACGCGTTTGATGATGTCTAGGCTCCGTCCAAATATGCTCCAAACTATGTTGGGATCTGAAGCGTTCCAGTCAGACCTGGAGAAGCGATTCGCTGCTATGCAATCCACAAATGACGTCGACCAGGCGCTCGACCAAATGGTAGAAATCCTCAGGGAGGAAGGCACGCGATTTTGCAAAATGCGGCGTAAGGGCAGGAAGTCGAAACTTTCGGAAGAGACTCTGAAGTTTATGACGGCACGATGTGAAAACTCATCTATCACTTCGTCAGAACAACGGGCACTCAACAAAAATATTAGAACATTGGTACGACGTGACCTCGGACGCTGCAATACACGCTTCATAGAGAAAGCAAAATCGGGGGTCGAAAGTGTTTGTCCAATCACTCGGGAGGAGCCACTTGACGAAGCTGACCAAATCTAGTGGGGATACCGTCGTTACGAAGCCAGAGATCCTTTCAGAAGTCGAAAACTTCTACGGCCAATTGTACGCATCGCATGCATATCGACCAATGAGGATTCCAGAGCCACCTCAACCCGCCATTTCACGGAAGACCTGCCAGAAGTCAACCAAGATAAAATCGAGGCGGCTATTAAACAGCTTAAAAATGTAAAAGTCCCTGGTGAGGACGGGATTACGACTGAGCTCCTTAAAAGCGGGAGGAAGTACTGAAGGAGCTTCGGGAGCTTTTCAACTCTGTCTTGTTCTCTGGGAGAACTCCAGAAGCGTGGCGAAGGAGCGTGGCTTTGGCTTCTTTAAAAAGGGTGATAAGACCCTTTTAAAGAATTACGGACCCATTTCGCTCCTAAGCCACGAATATACGAGTAAGTTGTTTTCAAGAGTCGTCACGAATCGTCTAGCTCGAAGACTCGACGAGTTTCAGCCGCCAGAGCAGGCCGGGTATCGAGGAGGATACAGTACCATAGACCACATCCACACAGTACGGCAAATTATACAGAAGTCCGAAGAGTATAATAGGCCCCTATGTCTTGCTTTTGCGGACTATGAGAAGGCTTTTGACTCTATCGAGACCTGGTCTGTTTTGGAGTCTCTGCAGCGATGCCAAGTTGACTGGCGATACATCCAAGTGCTGAGATGGCTTTATGAAAACGCGACAATGACCGTCCAAACTCAGAACCAGCAAACTGAACATATCCCCCCGCGTCGAGGTGCGAGGCAAGGGGACGTAGTTTCCCCGAAATTGTTCTTTAACGCATTGGAGGACGTGTTTAAGATGCTGAACTGGGAAGGACACGGCATTAACATCAACGGTGAGTACATCTCACACACTTGAGATTTGCAGATGACATCGTCATAATGGCTGAGTCGCTGCATGACTTGCAACAGATGCTGAACGGCCTAGTTGATTCTTCTGAACGCTTTGGTTTCCGGATGAACTTGGACAAAACCCAAAATATGTTCAACGACCACGTTAGTCCGGGACCGATTGCTGTTAATGGCGGTGCTCTCGAAGTTGTTCGTGAATACGTTTACCTCGGGCAAACTCTGCAGTTTGGTAAGAACAACTTTGAGAAGCAGGCTAACAGAAGAATTTAGCGGGGCTGGGCAGCTTTTGGGAAGCTCCGTCGAGTCTTCTCGTCGCGTATGCCGCAGAGCCTAAAGACTAAAGTCTTCAATCAGTACGTCCTGCCTGTCTTGACCTACGGAGCCGAAACTTGGACACTCACAGTACGGCTGGTCCATAAATTCAAGGTCGCTCAGCGAACTATGGAACGAGCTATGCTTGGAGTATCTCTGAGAGATAGAATCTGGAATGAGGTAATCCAGCAGAGAACCAAAGTTGTTGACATAGCAGAACACAGAATAAGCAAGCTGAAGTGGCAATGGGCCGGCCATAATAACCATAGAACCGATGATCGTTGGGGTAGACGTGTTCTTGAGTGGAGCCCGCGAATCAGCCAACGTATGGTAAGACGCCCTCAGGCTAGGTGGAGTGACGATCTTCGCAGGGTGGCTGGTAGTAGCTGGATGAGAGCTGCCAAGAATCGAGCTGAATGGCGTGCAATTGGAGAGGCCTATGTCCAACAGTGGACTGCTAAAGGTTGGTGATGATGATGATGATCATGAACTCTCCAACATGATACGCTTTGCAGAAAGGTGCGCGCTGGCAGATTATTTTCAGTGGGTACTTGCAAGTCGAACTCTGGCCCGCGTTCGCCTGTTCGCAGAATGGTCGATTTCTACAATAGAACTTATGAACATATAGACATTTTTGCAGTAAATGGGTCACCATGTCACGGCGCCATAGCATCGCTTTCCGGTGCAATATGATGCTGATTGCGTTGTGAACGGTGCGGTGCGGTGCGGTGCGGGCTGGAACGGCGCGACACGCCCCTGGCTAGATGGATGGCCGCAAATGGCTTTTTAATCTGCGACAGATCACACCGCGTCGCGACTTATGACAAAGTTTACAGATCTCGGAGCAAGGAGATAGATGGCATCCTGGGGAAGGACATAAGCTACTTTTTATCGACATACCACGCACGCGAAG
This sequence comes from Lithophane leautieri, assembly GCA_949152455.1. Classification (NCBI taxonomy): domain Eukaryota; kingdom Metazoa; phylum Arthropoda; class Insecta; order Lepidoptera; family Noctuidae; genus Lithophane; species Lithophane leautieri. Next base: position 19,025,273 of record OX424465.1, on the reverse strand, counting down.
TCGCGGGCGGAAGCTAGGTTATAATATTACTGGCTGCGCCCCGCAGTTTCACTCGCGTAAGTCTCGATCCCGAAGGAATATCGGGATAAAAAGTATCCATGTCCTATTCCAGGCCATGGTCTGCCCATGTGCCATATTTCATCCAAATCTGTTCAGCCGTTTTAGCGTGAAAGCGTTACAAACAAACTCACTTACGCATTTAAAATACTAGCTTTTGACCGCGGCTTCGCCCGCGTGGATGTCGGATATCGTCTCACGGGAACGTACTACCGGGATACTTAAAGAAAGTTGAAAAATGAACTTGGCAGTATTTTCTAAAGACGGCAAACAACCGGCCCTTTTTATAATTTGGAGTGTTTTAGTTCGGGGTTGTCACGCGGGAGTCGGGCACGCTGGTTGTGACTCGCTCGGGTTTAGGGAAGTATTCGACTGACAGGGGGCCTCAAGTGGCGGTGAGCAAGGTTAGGGGAACAACTCTGTGCCGATTGCGGCACAGATGGGTGCATAATTATGTTGAATATTATTATTTGCGACAATTTTATTGAACAGGGTTTAAAAACAATTACATGCCTTCATATTATCAGCCATTTCAAACAATGCTCTAAATGTCGTCAATTCAGACAAACAAACGGTTTGTCTTGCGGAACACACACGTGGGTGTAGGATGTGGTCCAAGCACGAGTAAAGTCACAGTGTTGCGCGGTTATTTTCAAATGGTCCGCGAGTCATCTGCGCGTGCAGGTCCAATTCGCGCCACAGCACATACATGAATCTTTAATGCGAGGGACCGGGCCCTTTTCTTGCCTCTTTCGTGTTATTCGGAATTGATTGATGAATCAATGGGCTCAGTGGTTTGATATACAACTTATCGTGCGCAATACAATATTTTGCCCCATTCAAATATTTGAAGAAGTTAACAAAATTGTTTGATTCTATACTCCATTTGAAATAAGATTAGACATTTAAATAAGCCTTTTTTCAGTCCGTTCAACCGATTTTGACTTCTATTGCGTTAGTGGCATGACAAATGGCAGCTGCAGTGAAATATGTAACTAGGCTATTTGAGTCCTCGCAATTGCAATAAAATATAAGCGAGATCTGCAAATTAGATCTTCCAAAAATGGGGTCTCTTGACCTTGACACCGCGGCGGCGGCGGTGCGCGCGCTCCGGCTAGTGGAGCACGACACGGCCGGTGTGCGGCCCGGTCCTGCAGCCTAGCCGGAAATTAGTAGTACGGTACGGTACGATTTAGGGAAGAAGCCCACTTCGAACAGCGAGTGTTAGGTGGTCGCCTTCTCATATAATAATATCTAGTTGCATGACGACCGTGAGGATCCAGTGTAGCCCTTGTATTTTTTTCTTGAGTTTCTACATTGTGGTACCCTGTAGCACTTCTGCTTGTGTGCCGCGTCAGCCTAACTAGGTCCGCACTAGGCAATCACTTCAAGGCCGTCCTCATTCGCTCGCAATCGCTGTCATTTACATTATTGATTAAATCGAATAAATTGATTCAATTCAAGAAAATTATTAGCTATATGCAATGATGTACAATGGATGCGTGCTTCTGAGTTGATCAATTGACCCTGATCAAGAAAAATAAGAAACCGTAATTTTCGTAGGTAAAGGGTGTATGCTTGTATTGTAAATGTAACGCATTATACAAAAATAAATAATATTATTATTAGGAAAAAAAATAACAAGTACGCTAAAAAATCAGCTGTTCCTTAAATAACGAGTTATGCGAACATAAATGTAGGTAACAGCAGATATTTTTTTTCGCGATTTCAAGTTTGGGCCCATAGTAAAAGTTGTTCATATTGATGAGTGACATCACATGTTTAATTTAGTGTACGTTAACATTTTTCCCTGTTTAATCAAAATGCACTATCAATCAGCTCCTTTTGAGCCCAAATAAAACACCAAACTTGAATGAATACAGAAGAAATGAATCCGGCAAATTAGCGCTGAGATATATATCCCAGCGCTAATTTGCTGGATTCGTTTTCTCCTCTACCTGTCATTATTTCTCGTGACTAAGTTTATTTTGTTTTTAAGTCTGTATCTACTAGTTTTATTCTTTTTCGAGTTATATAAGGTCCCATTAAAATAGATGGATAAATTTTAACACAGCGTTTAGTGCGTCTAACCCTCAGACCAACAAAAAAAGGGTCTAACCAAAGATATCCAAGCAAAAAAAACACTGATTTAATAGATTTTATTTTGACCTAAAAAAAAAATTGCTGGCACACTAGAATAGGAACAGCCATTATGGGTGCCAGTATAGGTACTTGCACTCGCGCCTTGTTATTAGTTATTTTTTTATATCTTTTATTTCTATCTGTTACAATAAATACGCCTCACCGTAACCAAAATTTTTAGTGTATTTTCGTTAGCTGATTTTTTTTCTTGTAAGTATGTAATACGTTTTCTTATTTCTTTTTTTTAACATTGTCCTTATTTCGGTGCTCTGAATTATTTCTAAAGTTTGTTCATCTATTTTAATGAGCATTGCCAACTTAACCAGAAAAGGCCAAGTAACTATGAAAACGGAATATAAGAGCGAACGTAGCGAGTTCAAAAATTTTACAATCGGATAAGTTCGATCTATCGAAAAGAAATTAAAAAAAAAAAAAGATTATATGTCCCACCGAGAGAATTTATCAGATAAGTCAAAAACAAAACACAAAACTAAAACTACCAAATCGAAAACGAAACCGAAATCTTATAATTAAATGTATTAAATCACTCGCACATGAGGATACGGAGGCCCTCTTGCAGCGCACATCATAACTCACTCATTCACGCGTACTGTTACTCACATGTACAACATGCACATGTACACAACACACATACACACATCCCACACACACAATATCACACATACCCATTTCATATTTACAGCAAATACAAAACGCGCACTTGTTTTTAAATAAGCTAGAAGTTCTGTAATGTTTCCTTCTGTAATTATCTGTTAAACTGATTTACTTCCTCGAAATTATATTAATTACAAATAGTAAATGCTGGAATAATTCTTGTACGTACATTACATACATTTAAGTTGCAGAAGAGTGGAGTGTCCTAATACAGGCATTTATTTGCTTAAAACGACACTTCTATCACTAGTTATGTACCACAAAGCTTGTTAATGAAAATAAACTATTTGTATTTGTATAGAATATAAGAGCGAGCGTAGCGAGCTCAATTTTGCACACTCAGATACGTTAGATTTTCTTTTGATCTTTCCAAACGAACTAAGAATTGCTTGCTTTGTCGACTCAAGACAAGCGAGTTACGCGAGCCTCTAAATTTTAGCTCCACGCCTTGAACAGATTCTGTTGTCTTTTGACCATTATACAACACTGACATTTTTGCCGTAGTTGGGTTAGGTTAGGTTAGTACCATGAAGTACCAAGAATTGGTGCTCGACAGCCGGTGGGACTTCGGGCCCCACTTCCGGCAGCCGGCGCCCAAGTTACTGGGCGCTGCTGGGGCGCTGTCAAAGCTGCTTCCCAATCTGGGGGGCCCGAGCGCCGCTTGGAGGCGGCTCTACGTGGGGATCGTGCGATCGATGGCCCTTTACGGGGCCCCGATCTGGGCGGCTGACCTGACGGCCGGTAGTATCGCATTCCTGCGCAAGCCGCAGAGAGCGATGGCCGTCAGAGTCATCAGGGGGTATCGCACGATCTCCTACGAGGCGGCTTATGCACTGGCCGGATCCCCGCCCTGGGACCTCGAGGCGAAAGTACTCGCGTCATCGTATCGGTAGCGCGAGGAAGCGAGGGCACGGGGTGAGCAACCGATGCAGCGACACATAGAGCTGCATCGGTCTCAGCTTCGCGAGGTCCTGGTGGCGGAATGGCGGGAAAGGCTTTCATGCCCTACCGCCGGCCTCGACCTCATCGAGGCGATCCGGCCGGTGCTCGAGCGCTAGCTTGGGAGGAGGCACGGCTCCCTGTCGTTTCGGGTGACGCAGGTGCTCTCGGGGCATGGTTGCTTCGGAAAGTACCTGTGTCGCATAAACAGGGAGCCGGACGCCCGGTGTCACCACTGCGTCGACTGCCGGGAGGACACGGCGCGGCATACGCTGGCAGAGTGTGCCGCTTGGGAGGAGCCGCGCCGTGCCCTCATCTCAGAAGTAGCAGTGACTTTCGGACATCATTACAATCAAAAAAACAATAATGGTCGGCGACTTTGAAAACAAACTGAGTAGTGGTAATGATTATGTCGTGTAATTGAACCTATGTTCGTATATTATGTTATGATCATTTTCTAGTTGTTTATTATATTTTGAATAATATTTGTCACATTTTAAATCGTATCTACATTTGTCTATGAGTGATATTTGTGAAAAGTAAAAATGAAAACACGCACGATTGGAAAAACGAAAATTGTAAAGTAAAGACTGAAACTTAAAGTTATTTTTCACTTTTTTTGTATTTTTTTTAGAAGTAGGATGTTTTTTTTTTGCAATTTTATATATTTTTGTGTGTGGGAAATCATCAAATGACTTCTCCCGCTCTTCGCGGAGCGGGAAGGCGTTTCAGACTTTTCTGACTAAAACCCACCCGTTTCCTTCAGTATCCTGTTGCCAAAGGTCACGGTATCCCTTTCCGACTTTCCCGCAACCCTGGCAGATTACACACACAGTGTTTCGATGTTAGAAATCCCCAATTTTTATGTTATTAAGACTCGACCACTCTCACTACTGTCATCAAAATTGAATTGTATAGTGGTAGGTAAATGAATTAACTTGCGCACTATATAAAAAAGATTTAATGGCGTTAACATAGTGAGTTTTTTATCCAACTCTCATTCATAAGATAACGTATAAAGGTAGCATATTAAATATTTACATAATCAATTTAGGGTGTCGTATGTCGTCATTTTGGGGTCCAATGCGACCCACTACCGAGCCGGTGGAGGCTAGTGTGGTCGGGTCCAATCGGGGGAGCTTCCAAACTATACGGCTAATAAGTAATTTAAACGATGAAACGGCTACCAACAAGGTCCTGCTGATTACCATAATTATAGAAATAGAAATACCATAATCTGGGAGTATGGTAACTCCATAGCGTCCCTTTTTGCGTTTAGATGTTGCAAATAATGGGTTTTGATTTTCAGATTTAATAAAATATGCAAAGTAAATCCCTGTAACTGTTTCATATAGTGTACATACTTTCATTCAACGATTCTGAAATTAAGCGACACCAAATCTGCTATTCTTCCTTCGATTTCGCTTACAAATAGAGCTGTTTAAAGTAAAAAAGAAACAATGAGCATAACAATTATGTCACACTATTAAGTCTGAAGAAAAAAAACTGTGTGGATAATAACAGATCCATTTCTGAGATAATAAGGCCTCTCAAAAATTTCAGAAAAAATCTTTTTCTCAACCATGCTTGAAAATTCGAGCATTTTTACACGACTGCCCAAAAAATGTTTTCAGAGTTCATACCAGTATGTATGTATGCTTGTATGTGAGTTTCTTTAATCCGCCATAACTTTTAAATGCTTGAACAGATTTCCATGTATGGTGTATCGTTAGAATCCTTTTATCATCCCGAGTGGCATTTATCAACTTGTTTTTAACTTTTTAGTTCGTTTTTTAATCTACGAAAAAAAAAGGAGGAGGTTCTCAAGTCGACACGTATACAGGGTTACTGGTAACTCGACGTATTCCTTGCAGGAAGACATAGTAGGGTTAAAATGCAACAAATTAAGCCACCAAATGTTCTACCGAAATTCAGTAGTTTTTGAATTAGTTAAGAGTTTTAGTTTTTTTATGACAAATCCCAGATTAAACCATTTGAAACCAATTTAAAAATGATTTACGGCGCGACTGTACTGAAATTTAAGTTATTATCATAGTTGACGCCGTAGCAGACCTTTGTTAATAATTAAAAGTTCAATAATGCCTAAAACTTTGGCAAATATCACTAACAAAACATTAAATTTTTTGTAATTTTTGCTATTACTTCATAAAAAATGTAGTCTAGTGAAAAAAAAAATACTACACCTGGTGTACAAATTACTAAGAAAATATCCTTGTCTTATCAGCTATCCAAAAAGGTATGAAAGTTAATACAAAATCATGGACTACATTATGAAAATCGTTTTTGATTTATAGTACAGGCGTGCGTTTCACAAAAAGGTGATTATTCGAAAAATCAAAAACAAAATCGTGAACATTATTATTCTTTTTAATCAATATTAAAAACTTTAATTACACACATTTCACACGTCTTGTTCGATGTGCTGCCCTCGGTTTCGAATACATGTTCTTATTCGCTTCCTTACTTCGGTTTTTGTTATTCTTGAGGTGATTGTTGCCCTCATCTGGTCCGCCGCATTTGTAATTCTCTCCCTTAGTTCTTCAATTGAATTTACTGGGGTCACATAAACTAGATCTTTCATATGACCCCAGACGTAAAAGTCTAGCGGCGTCAGATCAGGGCTTCGTGCAGGCCACGGAATCGGCCCACCGCGCCCTATCCATCGGTTTGGATAGTTTTCATCCAGCAATTGTGGAATTGTGATTCGGAAGTGGGCTGGACATCCGTCATGTTGGTAAATCATGTTTGCTCTTCTTTCTTCCGGTACATCCGTGAGCAGTGCTGATAAATGATTTCTGAGGAAATCTTCATAAAGTTCCCCATTTAGTGTTCGGGGTAAAAAAAGTGGGCCAATTAATTTGTCGTCAATAATACCCATCCAAACATTAAGCGAGAACCTTCGCTGGGATGCGGTTGGTTTCAGTTTTTTAGGGTTTGCTTCTGCTTTCGGTGCCCAGTAATGTAAGTTGTGGTAATTTGTGATACCATCACGATCAAAACATGACTCATCGGTCCACAGAATGTTTTTTTTAAAGTTTTCGATGTCGGCGTCGGCACTTAGCATAAAACGACAAAATTCAAGCCGTCTCGGCGGATCTCCTTCTTCTAATGACTGGACTGGTTTGTAATGGTATGGATGTCGGCCTGACAAGTGAACTACAGACCAGACTTTCCACTGTGACATACCAAGCTCACGCGCTACGATGTTGGTCGATGTGTTAGGATCGTCAATAAAACGTTGAAGAATAAGCTCCTCGTCCTCAGCCGTGTATCTCCGGGAACGACCAGTGTCAACTTGCCTGCTTCTTTGGACGCTGCCAGTTTCAGATATTCGCCGATAAGTCGATCCGAAGACACTAACGTGGGGGAGTCGGCGGTTGGGAAAGCGAAGTTGATATTCTCGCCGCGCCTCAGCAGCGTTACCGTCACAAAGTCCGTAACAGTACATTATGTCAGCGTATTCAGGATTAGAATATGCAGCCATAGTCAGCGCTTATGAAGGCACAGCACAGCACAAGAGCAAGATACGCAGCAACAGTTAGGGAAATAGCCAGTAACAAAACACGAGCTTGCGCGACGTAGAGTTGAAACTAACTAACGCTGACGACCAAATTTTGCAAAATCGCACCCCCTGTCATGCCGAGAGAACAATAGCGACCAATCACAAACCTCCCCGAGTGGTTGGAGTTCAAGCGCAGGTAAAAACTACGAATAATACGAATACGAAACAATAGGTTGACCGTCTCGCAATTTTACCTGCCCCCCATAAAACTCTTCTCTTCCCTGGCACACATGCAAAAGTATTAATAGTCATACCTTTCTGAATAACTGATAAGACAAGGATATTTTCCTAGTAATTTGTACACAAGGTATAGTATTGTTTTTTTGCACTAGACTACATTTTTTATGAAGTAATAGCAAAAATTACAAAAAATTAAATGTTTGGTTAGTGATATTTGCCAAAGTTTTAGGCATTATTGAACTTTTAATTATTAACAAAGGTCTGCTACGGCGTCAACTATGATAATAACTTAAATTTCAGTACAGTCGCGCCGTAAATAATTTTTAAATTGGTTTCAAATGATTTAATCTGGGATTTTTCATAAAAAAACTAAAACTCTTAACTAATTCAAAAACTACTGAATTTCGGTAGAACAATTTTGGTGGCTTAATTTGTTGCATTTTAACCCTACTATGACTTCCTGCAAGGAATACGTCGAGTTACCAGTAACCCTATATATTTTTTATTTTTTATGTATGACCATAACATTGTAGTGAGTCGTCCGATTTGAAAAATTCTTTTTTTATTGGGAAGGGTATATCTCGAAGTTGGTCCCATTTAAAATTGGAAACTATAATCCACCCCTAAAGGTAGAAAAAATGGGGTTGATTGATTTTTCACCAACTGAATTTTCAACTGTGAACCGATTCTGTTGAAATTTCGCACACATACATAGTTCTGATGACACAACCACTCATCATCAACTCCAGGTCTTTAACCTGGAGTAACCCCCTGGAGTACCCTGGAGTGGATGGTAACTTAAAAGAGAAAAATAAAAAAGTTTTTAGCAGGGCAGTCGTGTTTTTAATTATTTATTTTTATTTTCACATCCTTTTTCACGCTAAATCGAAATTGCGGTACCTTTTTTTTTTTTTTTTTTTTTTTTTTTTGAGGGTGGGAAATCATCCAATGACTTCTCCCGCTCTGGGCGGAGCGGAAGGGCGTGTCAGACTTTTTTTACTGACTAAAACCCACCCGTGTTCCTTCATTTGCCTGTTGCCAAGGTCCCGGTATCCCTTTCGGACTTTCCCGCAACCCTGGCAGGCATCGGTCCTGTTGGACCCCGTCATTTTTGCTGACATCTCTTTGAGGCGCGCGTGGAACACGACGCACCATCGACCCGGGCCTGGTCCTTATCGGACGGCGAGCTGCCCGTTGCTCGCCGTCCGCAAGCCCGCGCCTATGGTGGCCGGAAATCTGCCTGGGATTCCCGACATCCAGGGCGTCTCCAACGGCGGCGGTTAGGGGCGTGAGGGCGCAAACTTTGCCTTTCCCTCACGCGTTCCGCCTCCTCCTTCGCGAGCATTGCGGTACCTACGATCGGATACATGCGAGTGCCCAGCCGGCAATGTTTGTATGAAAGTCTATCTGTCGTGTTTAGCGGCCAAATAAATTACTATGAAAACTCATTCTAACGTGTTATTTAATAATGGAACGAACTTTTTACTTTAACACAAAATGGTAACCATGGAGTCACTTAAATTATCAAAGATTTTATTTCGATTTAGCTTGCAAATAGAGTTGTGTTATCTAAAGGAGAAACAAATGAACATATTGGCGCGTGGCAAATTATCTTTGCTCGTCATTGATTCCGGAATTTATAGTTTATTTACTTAGTTTGAATTTCTGTGCATTATTTGAGAAAAGTACTACCTATACAAGCCTTGGCCGCAAGCCGCAACCAGTGATGGACTCACGTATGTGTTGTTGCTCGGCTTCGTTTCGGCCCACCTTCGTCCATCAATTAATGTTTTATTCCATCAACGTAAAATCACAAAATTAAACAAGAACATTTGGCGTGTTTATCGATTTAATGACGGCTGTCGTGACTGGCTTACGTAACAAACCGCCATGGAATAGGCTCACCCGCCGCAAGCACCACCACTCAACCTTTACACCACCCAGTACTTGCACCGCGCCAGTAACGAGGGCCATTCGAACACTCATAATCGCCATTAAGAAGGTTTCGCGCCCCGCAGAACACGCGGAGTCGCAGGCGAAGATTAATTACTGACAGCTACTTATGTCGGCACATATGACGTGAGTGCTTACGACCAAATGAAACTTTCCTTTAATGTTCCACATCCCTGACCTTGAGTCATGTCTGTAGTATAGTTTTTACTGATAATCTCATAGTGGAGATATAACTGAAATCGTCGTAATCGCATATCCTACAGATGATATGAATCAATTATAGAATCTGTTTTTTTTTTCTTGCAGGCTAAAGTTACGACATAGAAAGTAAAATGCGCCAAGTACTTAGTAAGAAAAAGAAACTTGGACTTGAAAAATGGTACGGAGTTCTAGCAGATATCGAAGGTGGGCTCAGGGTGCTTGTCTTCTCGGGGATACCGCACGGTCTCCCGTGAGGCGGCGAGCCTCCTTGCCGGATTACCGCCATGGGATCTGGAGGCGAAAGTCCTCGCGCACCTTTGGGAGTGGCGCGAGGAGGTGAAGCGCCGGGGCGTAACTCCGCTGCCGCGACAAATCGCGGCACAGCGGACAGAGTTCCGGCAGGGTCTCATTGCGGCATGGAGATTGCGATTGTCGCAACCCAGTTCTGGTCACGCCACAATTGCGGCGATAAGTCCCTCTTTGAGGAGTGGCTAGAGAGGCGCCACGGCGTCCTCACCTTCCGCCTGACACAGGTCCTCACCGGACATGGCAGCTTCGGGAGGTTCCTGTGTAGGATTAGGCGGGAGGAAACGCACGGGTGTCACTTCTGTGCGGATCGCCCGGAGGGCACGGTGGAGCATATGGCGGAGCACCGCCGTGTCCTCGTGGAGGCGATTGGCGGCAATGACCTCTCGCGTCCGGCCCTGGTCCAGGCCATGGTGCGGAGCGAGAGGGCATGGGAAGCCGTCACCTCCTTCTGCGAAGCAGTAATGCTCGCGAAGGAGGAGGCGAAATGCGTGAGGAAGAGGCAAAGTTTGCGCCCTCACGCCCCTAACCGCCCCGCTGGACACGCCCTGGGCGTCGGGAATCCCAGGCGGATTCCCGGCCACCATAGGCGCGGGCTTGCGGACGGCGAGCAATGGGTAGCTCGCCGTCCGATAAGGACCAGGCCCGGGTCGATGGCACGTCATGTCCCACGCGCGCCTCAATGAGATGTTAGCACAATTGGCGGGGTCCGCTAGGACCGATGCCTGCCAGGGTTGCGGGAAAGTCCGAAAGGGATACCGGGACCTTGGCAACTGAAGGAACACGGGTGGGTTTTAGTCAGTAAAAGTCTGACACGCCCTTCCGCTCCGCCCAGAGCGGGAGAAGTCATTGGACGATTTCCCACACTCAAAAAAGAAAAAAAAAAGAAAAGGGTGCTTGTCTTTACAAAATTTCCGTCTCAAGGCGTCCTGCAAATCAAACCAAGCAACAAGTGGTTATGATGAACTCGCAAACAACTTATTAATGGTGACGGTAAATGGTCCTCGACACTCCACAACACTGCGAAACTTTCACGTGACTTTAAAGACGCAATAACACTTTATTCAAATGTTCAAAACATGTTAACAAACTCCTGATTACCTACTTATTTTATTATTTAAAAAACACGGAACTTTATAAAGCTATTGGGATACATTGCACAAATGAATGTTTTTAGCGTCTGCTAAAGAATAAAGTTACGTAAGCAATAAGAGTCTTTGGAACAAGACAACGACTGTAATCCGACGTCTGAACAGGCTAGGAGCTTAGTTTTGTCTTTAAATCTGACACGTTTTGCTGTTCCAAGCACAGAGAGTTGCGTTAGTGTCCGGCTCTCTGCCGCGTCAGGGATAACATTTTGAACGATACATTCTATTGACAAAGAATATACTCTAGCAGAAACGCGCAAGATTCGAGTGTGAGGCTGAACGAAGTGAAAACGTGACACGATACGGGCCAGTGTGGCGCGCCGCCGCGCCGCGCCGTGTCGCTATAGTTAGGTGCAATTGCGGTTTCGGATAGTATTGAGTCAACGATGCACCTTTTCAAAATCAACTCAAGTCAAATTCGCCCCCGAGATGGCCTTGGCACACGTACTCATATTAAACTTTGGGTCCGGCGCACTCCGCTCTTCTCAATTACCGGAGTAACTACTCCACAAAGAAAAAAGTGAATTCTACAGCTTCCGTCTGCTGCATTACAATGATCGCTTACAGAACTTTGTGCAAAATTGACGTTCTTTTTGCAACTGTTTGCTGAGTCGCGAGGATTCATATAGTTCTTCGCTCACTCCAACACATCTTGTCCTGTAACATGTTTATGTTTGTGTCTTTATACTGTTTGATTTGGATGCTCCCGGGAGAGCCAGTGGGCAGTTCCTTTATGCTTGTTTTTTGTGAGGCTGCTGTCTGAGTCAGTGCAGTCTGTGAGTGCAGATGTTTCGCAGCAATTGCAGTAGGCGGCTGCTCTCACTCGGTGGCTGCTCGAAGTCGTTCGATTTGTGAACAATTCATGCGCGACTCCAGCTTCACGCTTTACTGTTGGTGAACTGAATACCTTTGCGATTTTTCACTTTATGTCTAAATAAACGGAGTACGTGTACTGAAGCCGGCAAATATTTTCAAATAATGCATCGCTCGTGAAATGAAAGTAGGTACCTACCGAACCGCAACGAGTGAATTGAATATCGGAACAGCGAAGAGGGAATGGGAATGTGTTGGCGCGGTCATTTTAGGAAAAATCCACACGAGTGGGTAGTACGGCAGGTAAACGTGGAGGTAGGTGGTGATCACGCATCACCACTTCACTGGAAAGAGACAATTTTATGAATACATAGTAGCGTGTAGCCTGTATGTATCGACTGGTAACCAACGATCCTGCTAACAATACTTTAGAATCAGAATTAGAATTATTTATTTGTAAAACATAGGTCAAGGTCTTAGTTATAATATGGTGCGCTATGTTTTGTCATTGATGAGGATGACACACAAATATCAATGAGGATTATTAAATAACTAGCTGATGCCCGCGACTTCGCCCGCGTGGATGTTGTTTATTATATATCCATTGGTGAAAACAGCATGGAAATCGGTGCAGTAGTTTTTGAGTTTATCGCGTACAGGACGACAGGCAGACGCGGCGGAGGACTTTGTTTTACAATATGTAAGGAAGACAAAACATTTACCACAGAAAAACAAACAACAAATTATTTAAAAAAACAAAAAACCCGACTGCAAAAATCTATAACTGGAAAGAGAAAAACAATGAAATGAAATGAAATGAAATCTTTATTTGTAAACATAGGTTTTTAAATGGTGTTACAATTAAATATAAGAGTCCCGACTATGTTTTGCGTTTAAGCGTACAAATTAAATTGATGATTATAATCAGTTTTTATCAAATTTCAAATTACAAAAATAACATTAATGTCAGAATGATTAGAAAATAACAATATTTTAGATTATTAATTACAGTCAAAAATTTTACACACACAAACAAATTAATTGTCACATAAACATAAGAGGTAATAATTATAACAATTTTATTTCAATAATTTAATTCACTGCAATGTCAAGTTTTTACTAATGTCATAAATCGGATATAGCAGTTCTAGCAAGTTTCATTAAGATAGTCATTAATAGTGTAGTAACATTTTTCAATAAAAAAATCATTTAACCATTTTTTGAACAGATCTGTATTACTAGCTTCTATGATATGTTTGGGTAATTTATTGTAGATTTTGGGTGCCATGCCTAAAAGGTTTTTGCTGAATATAGCTTTTTTGTGTCTTGTCATGCATATTGTATTTTTGTAGCGTATGCTCTTCGGGCGATTATACATATAAATGTAGATTTGATTTCACAAAAGTAGCTACTTCATATATATAAAAACACGGGAGTGTAAGTAACTTAAGCTTTTGAAAATATGGCTTACAGCTCTCTGTATTTTGTATGCCACATATTGCCCTTATGCATTTCTTCTGTGCCCTAAACGCCACTTCTCTGTCTGGCGAGTTTCCCCAAAACATAAGTCCGTAGCGTAATGTTGATGACACATAACCATGATATGCCACTAAAAGGGTGGCCTGACTTGATATTTTCCTTAGGTTATAAAGGGCATAGGAGCACTGGCTAAGTTTTTTACACACGCCCTCAACATGCATTTTCCAGTTCATGCCTTTATCTATCCACATGCCCAAGATTTTTGTGTGATCAGTATCCTGAATACTTGTATTACCATATCGAACGTCTGGTTTTTTATTATTTGTTTTTTGTTCAAATGAGATGTAGTTAGTCTTATTTAGATGAATTTTTAAGTTATTTTCTGTTAGCCAGGATATTATGTCATTAAGGTTGTCATTAATTTCTTTTTCAAGTGTGTCATCATTTTTGCTTTGAAATAATATTGTGCTATCATCTGCGAACAAGATCATAGGATTGTTAATGAGTTTAGGCATGTCGTTAATATATATGATGAAAAATAATGGAGCAAGTACACCGCCCTATGGTACCCCGCATAAACATTCCCGATGTTTGGATTGATATGTAATTTCTGTTTTTGTACAACAAGCATTGAACTTTGTTTTTTGTAAGGTATTGCAGGCGGGTACAATCAAAAGTTACATCATATTTCAGGTTATTGGTTTGTTAGTAAAGTCTCAGTATTACTCTCTTGGACAGTTGGAATAGTAAATACGCAGATTTACTTAGTCGCTTGCCAATTTCCTCTATGTGTGGTTTCCAGATTAATTTGTGGTCCACAGTTATTCCTAAGAATTAAGCACTCGTGACTTCTTCTATTTTGCATTTATCATAGGTTGTTTAATAGTGGATACTCACGCCGCTGATGAAATTGCATAATTTTTGTTTTTGTCAAATTAATTTTAAGATTATTTTTATTAAGCCAAGTTACGATATTATTTAAAGAGTTATTGATGTCGTTTCGATAATTGTCTGGATCGGTGCATTTTATTATAGCCGTACTGTCATCTGCGACAAGTACCATTTTGTTACTCGAATTTTTTAGGAGATCATTAATATATATTAAGAACAGTGGGGGCCCCAGCACGCTGCCTTGAGGTACGCCATATTTAACATATCTTGCATTACTATTATTCTTCTTCTTAACTGTAAATTACTTAACTCTTAAGTAGCAACATAAATATGAACCAAAACTAAAATTAACATAACCTACTTACTTATGTATACAAATGTACAGACTAGCACATCGAGCTGCTGCGGTCTGTCAAATTTCTTTAATGAATTCTCAACTATGTAACTAAAGAATAAGGATCAATGTTGATTGGGAAGGTTTGGCGGATTGGAGTAGCTTGATGTGCTGGCGTCTGTACCTACTGTAATACTTTAATTGTGAAATTGCTGATTGTTCGGCTTTAAATAATCGATATGTTATATATCTGTCATCATCTGCCTAGCCTTTTCCCAATTATATTGGGGTCGGATTCCAGTCTAACCGGATGCAGCTGAATACCAGTATTTTACATGGAGCGACTGCCTATCTGACCTCCACAACCCAGTAACTGGGTAATACGATACCCCTTGGTAAGACTGGTTGTCAGACTTTCGGGCTTCTGACGACCCGTAACGACTGTCAAAGATCCACAAATGACAGCCGGGACCAACGGCTTAACGTGTTTTCCGAGGCACGGAGGAGTTTCGGTATGTAAAGATGGTCACCCATCCACCGACCAACCCCGGCAAGCGTAGCTTAACCTCATGGATCGACCCGTGCGGCTGTTATTACGTAGCCAAAAGCTGTTATATATCTGTGGAGGCTTGTTATTAGCAACTTGATAATGTTTTGTTGTTACCTATTATTTGTAATTAGTCTGTAAGCCTTCTTAAAAGTAATAAAATAAAATAAAATAAATAAAATATTATATACATTACATAATATTTAACATATATATACTTTGTTTATAATAATTATAATTTGCTTTTAGGACAAATTCTATAAATTTCTGTGCATTGTGTCCTATCACTCAGATATGACTCTAAGAGTTTATGGATGTTTCCTCGAATCCCATATCCATGTAATTTTTGCAGCAATATCTTATTATGATCTACAAAATCAAAAGCTTTTGTCATATCAGTGAAGATGGAATACTCAGGCTTTCTTTTGCGCTCCACGCTGCGTGGCGGTGGCCTTTAAATATTAATGGATCAAAAACACAACCGACTTCCAAAAAGAAACACAAAAAAGTGAAAAATAACTTTAATTTCGGAAGTCGGTATCTCTGCTTTTCAATTTTCGTTTTTTGCCACCGACTTCCGAAATCACTTTTTAGTTGTGGTTCCTACAAATTCGAATACCACTACCTGCTATGTAAATAACAATGACGGAGTCACCTAAAACATCGTCTACATAAACTAAGTGAAAAAATACGTAATATTGAAGCTAAGCAAAGGTAATAAAATTTAAATGGGACCACCTCTGAAGCAAGACTTTCCAAAAAAAAAGAATCATCAAAATCGATTCATAATTGGCGGATTGAGAACCTCCCCCTTTTTGAAGAACTCGGTTAAAAAGTATCAATGAAGGCGCGAGTATTACGCATTGTCCAAATAAATTAAATATTTCATTTCGGTATTCTCCCCAGTTTCGGTATTCTCCCCAGTAACAGTCTCATAGTTAGTATCGGGAGTATTTCAAGTAAGTTCGTACGAAGGAGGTCGTGAACGTTGATTATGTTAGTGCTATATCTGGCGCAGCGCTTATCCTTAGTCGCCATCTCCCAGCCTTTCGAGACGTACGCGGAACGCGCGCAGATGTTAGCACAAGTTCTTTACGGTAAAATGGTTCCGAGTCAAGTTACGAAATAATTGTAAAACTAACAACACAACAAAACTTCTCCCTAAATACAGTCTTATTCCTCATGATGTAATCTGAAACATCTCTCATTCTTTTCACGTTGAATGGCGTATAAAAAAGAAATTCATTTTGTGCGGGCGGGGAATTAATAATTCTAAGCCAAACAACAATACTGGAAAGAAATGAGCGCGCGAGAACGCGTGGTGCGCAGGTGAGCCGCGGGTGTGAAGTGCGGGTCAGTGGGAGGAGTGAGGGGAGCCGGGCGAGGTACACGAGTCGGATGCGGGGGGGCGCACAACTCAAAAGTCGTTGAATTAACTGTTTAATCTTTAATAAAAACTTGTAAACTCGGCTAGTTAGTGTGAAATTGAATTTAAATTGGCCCGCGCTCTATTCAGTAAAAAAGATCAAAGATAGCAGCCGGAGGCGCCGGGCGCCAGGCGTGAGAATTATTTAGACTTTGGCGTATGTAAGAGATTACTGCTAAATCAGTAAGTAGAAAAGGGTTCGCAACGAGAAAGCTTGCAAAGTCACCGGGTGTGACGTTGATGATGGAAACCATACTGTTTTACAAGCGGTGAACACATTAAGAAAGCTTGCTGCAGAACGGAAACACTCTTGAGAAGCATATAATTATGTACGCGTCGGTTTGAATTACTGGACGTCAGGAGTAAGTAGCCAGACGTTTATAGTACATCTCATTTTGACGAGCTATGTTAAAGTCTGAGCCAGCCAATTGCCAGGTACATTTTCAGACTCCTGCTGCTACTGAGAATTTCCAAATAGAAACCTTAATAACACTAAAGTATGTATGGGGATAGAATCAAGGACGACATGCCTCACGCTCAGCAAACCACGTTTCCTTTTTAACCAAGTTCCAAAAAGGAGGAGGTTTTATGTTGGACTCGATGTTTTTTTTTAGGGTTCCGTACCCAAAACCCCTGAGAAACCCTTGAGTTTATTCGCAGATAGATGGGAGTTTCCAATGCTGCGACATTGGATGAAACTCCACATGACTTTAAAAAACTTGTATGTCTACTAACACTAGCTTTTAAGACCATTGTTACTAACACTATGGGCGTAGCCTGAAATAAATGATATAATAATAATAACCCCACAGCCGTATCTCTACGTTGACGTCGTGGTGGGGCTTGGGCTTGTGCTCTATGCAGGTAGAGTTTACTTTGCCGTAACGGGTCTAGGGTGAGGAGCCAGACCAAGAGAGATACAAAAACCCGCAGGGCAGCATGTGGCGAGCTGTTGGGCAGTAGCGACCCCACGGACCCTACCTCCCGGGAGAAATCCCGTTCCTCATCTCTGGCTTGCCTTTATTGGCCGGCTGGAGTGAACACTGACGAGGAACAGAGCTCCCACCTCATTCTTGCCTTCATTGGCCGGCTTGAGTGGAGACTCGCAAGAGCAAACGTGCTCGGAGGAAGGAAGTATTCCAGTAAGTGCTCGTAGGGATCTTGACCATCTTGCGGGCTCTGGGATTGTTCTGAAAGCCTGGCCTTGGAATACTTCTCCACTCCTCAAGCACCTCAGGAAGTGTTGCCCCCTTGTCGCTATGTCATTATGTGCTAGCGACCGTTTTCGGGGGCCCATTATTGAGTGTGCAAGTCACCCCCTGCCATTTTATCCGTGTATATATATATAGCACAGCATTGTTACTATTTATTCACTAACACTACACTAACCCAAATGGTTTAGTTCTCTTTAGCCTGCGCTCTATG
This sequence comes from Lithophane leautieri, assembly GCA_949152455.1. Classification (NCBI taxonomy): domain Eukaryota; kingdom Metazoa; phylum Arthropoda; class Insecta; order Lepidoptera; family Noctuidae; genus Lithophane; species Lithophane leautieri. The sequence continues at coordinate 19,007,174 of OX424465.1, read as the reverse complement.
TCTGTGTTGTCTAGCAGCTGAATTGCCTCGACATTCACATGTCGGTGGAGTCTTTGATCGTGGGCTTTAGCAAATTTTCTGAATGATGGTGCTGACGAGTTCCGTTTTAAGGTCACGTTGGAGGTCGTCGTGTTTAATGTACCATGGTGCATTTACAGCATCCCTGAGTACTTTGTTTTGGAAATGTTAAATTATCTTAACATTGCTTCGTTTAGTACAGCCCCAAAGTTGGATGCCATACGTCCAAATTGGCATAAGAATATGCTTGTATAATATAATTTTATTAAGTATTGATAGGCAGGATTTCCTTCCGAGTAACCAATACATACTTTTGAAACGTATGTCGAGTTCCTGTCTTTTCTTTTTGACGTTGTATTTCCAACGCAGTTTGGCGTCAAGAGTTATGAGATATTTGGCTGTATTAGTAGTATAAGGCACTTGCATGCCATTTATATAGATTGGGTGGTAATCGCAGTGTTTATTTTGACGCACTCGAAAACAATACATAACTTATCGGTACAAGTACGATTTTTTTTAAATTTATTGGCTACTAGCTTTAGCCCGCGGATTCGTCCGAGTGGAATTTCTCACGGGAACGTACTTTCCCAGGCGCGGGCGGCGCGGCGCCGCGTAGATTTTCCATTTTTATTCTGAGATGTTCTGAATGTTTTTCGTCTTGTGGTCCGGCTCTGGTGCGGCTCCGACATCATGTACAGGAAGCCTAAATGTCACCTCAAGATACGGACTATGACTATATTTCCAAACCCTTAAACCCCCGGACCCCGGACGCACCACAGTCCTGTTGCCCGCCTCGCGGAAAACGTAAACAGCCAATTATTATTGAAAGATATGAAACTGAAAGATATATCCCTGCCATCAGAACTCAGCAGGATCTTTCAATTTTGGTATCATGACCAGGTCAATGTCGTGCGATGGTCGAGTGCATATTCCGAGCCGTACAGGTTGGAATGTGGGGTGAGGCAGGGCGGACTAACGTCACCTAAGCTCTTCAACCTGTACGTCAACGCCCTGATAGAGGAGCTCAGCAGCACCCATGTCGGCTGTCATATTGATGATGTATGTCTCAATAATATCAGTTACGCGGACGACATGGTGCTGCTGAGTGCTTCTGTATGTGGCCTTACAAAACTGTTGGGCATATGTGAAAACTACGCTCACAGCCATGGCTTGATTTATAATGTAAAGAAAGGCGAATGTATGGTCTTTCGGGCTAGAGGAAAATGTCCGGCAACGATACCTGCCATAAAATTATGTGGAACACCACTGAAGAGGGTGGAAAATTTTAAATATCTCGGACATATGATGTCCTCTGATCTGAAGGACGATGCAGACATAGAGCCATCGCAGGGCGTTGTCTGTAAGGGCGAATATGATGGCCCGCAGGTTTGCTCGTTGTACCACTGAAGTGAAAATAACATTGTTCAGAGCACATCTGTACATCCTTCTACACGAGTAGTCTGTGGGTCTCATACACGCGCGGACAGTACAACGCCTTGCGTGTGCATTATAATAATGCATTCAGGGTGCTGATGAGACTGCCCCGATTCTGCAGCGCATCAGGGATGTTCGCCGAGGCGCAAGTAGACTGTTTCTATTCTACTATGCGAAAACGGTGTGCATCCCTGGTGCGCAGGGTTCGGGCTAGCTCCAGCGGCATCCTGAGGGCATTCGCGCAGAGGTTCGATTGTCGGTACCTGAACCATTGCTGTATGGTTCACATACTGAGCAATCGAAGTTTATAATTCTGTTCTGTGTAATTGTGTTTTAATTTTAATTTCTGTATTTTAATTTTTTATTTATCATCTCTTTGTCTATGACCCTTTTGTTGGTCGAAATAAAAGTTTTTTTTTAATTATTAATTATTGGCTGTCTAAGTTATATAAAATAATCTGGTACCTATATACAAAACGATAAAAGCAACCTTTCATAATGGAACCAATTCTCCTACAAAAGAAAATATTTTTGCTATTATAATTTCGAAAGGCGCTAGCTGTTAAAATCTATTACCTGTTTTTTTTTTTAATCGTAAAAATATTCTGTTTTCTGTTTTTTTCCTTTGTATCCACACAATTACCAAGCTGGTTACCAAATTTCAACTTTCTACGTCATCTGGAAGTGGGTTAGGTTTTTGATCTATAGGTAGGTAAGTCAGTCAGTGATAAAAATGCCGACTTTTTACCGACTTCAAAAAAGGAGGAGGTACTATGTTCGGGATGATTGTTTTTTTTTTTTTTTTTTTTTTTTTTTTATGTATGTTCACCGATTACTCCGCCGTTTGTGAACCGATTTAAAAAATTCTTTTTTTGTTCAAAAGCTTATACTTCTGAGGTGGTCCCATTGTCACCAAGTCAGGATCTGATGATGGGATCCTAGAGAAATCGAGAGAAACTTTCAAAAATCGTAAGGGCAACTAGTGCATTCCTTAATTTATTCATTAAGTATTTTACAGCACTACAATTTTATGAAGGCCTGGAGTCGATCTGATGATGGAGCCGAAAGACAGTCAAGGGAACTCCTCAATGGTTTACAGCAGATACCTCGTGTTTGGGCTTGATTAATTTGTATTGATAAAAACTTTACACTTTGATGGGTTGTGACTGTCGTTAGGGGTCTGATGATGAAGACGAAAGATAGTCGAGGGAACTCCTCGGTGGTTTACAGCAGATATCTTGTGTTTGGGCTTGATTAATTTGTATTGATAAGAACCTTACACTTGGATGGGTTGTGACTGTCGTTAAGGGTCTGATGATGAAGACGAAGGACGATTAACGGAACTCCTCAACGGTTCACAGTAATTACCTTGTGTTTGGACTTAATTCATTTATATTGATAAGAACTTTGCAACCATATAGGTTGTAAGTGACATTACAGATCTGATTATGGTCACCTTATAATATGATGATGAGGGGAACTATACAGTGTAAGCAAATGTATAGTGTTCACCCTTATATTCTTGAGAAGGCACGGGAGTCTCATTAGTCAGCCGGTTTCGTATAAAATCTAAACGATACTTGCGCTGTTCAGACGACTCGCCACTTAATCGTTTTTGAATAAGATTGAGTCGGCAGATCTTATCATTTGGCGACTCCTGTGACAAATGAGAATGCATGTAATTTCTCATCTGAGATAACCTAGCATAACAAGCTAACGGTGATTCTTGGGAACCGGACATAGCACTCCGTTTGCGATTCTTAGATAGGCGTTCTTTTTCAGCAGTATTAGTCTCTTTAATTCTGTTTTTCTTCATGCGGGTGGCTCCTTTAGTTGGTCTACCCATGATTACAAAAATCAAATTACACAAAAAATGGAAAAATAATAAAACTTTAAAAAAAAAATTGACCGACTTCAAAAAAAACAAAACAAAAAAGGACTACTGTACTAAAAACCAAACGACAAAAGTACTTCTTTAATAATAAGAGAAAAATAAAAAAATAAAAAAATTACTTTAATTACGGAAGTCGGTGGCCAAAAACTAAAATTAAAAGCAAAGACACCGACTTCCGAAATTAAAGTTATTTTTTTATTTTTTTATTTTTCTCTTATAGACGGTAATATCTCAACAACCGTTTGAGCTGTATTTATGAAATTTGGGGTTCTAATTTTATTAATCTAAGGGGTATTAGTAAATAAACGTAATTTCATGTGTGTACGTTAAATAGATTTTGAGTTATTGAGGGGTGAAAAGTAGCTCCAAATGGTTCGTGTAATATAACACACGGCTGCTGCGTCGCCAGTTCTTTTCTTGAACTTGGCTTGACACGCGGCCACGTGTCTGGATGTTAATTTACCATACTTTATTTATTTACAGAGTAGGCATAACAAAAAGGCATTTAGTCTCTTTGACGAGTTTAAAAAAAAGCGCAAGTCTCTACTCGGGCGAAAATAGACAATGCTCATCACTACATATTATAAAACAAAGTCCTCCACCGCGTCTGTCTGTCTGCCTGTTCGCGATAAACTCAAAAACGACTGCACCGATTTTCATGCTGTTTTCACCTATGGATAAAGTGATTCTCGAGGAAGATTTTAATTATAATAACTGACATCTAACTAATTCCATGTATAGTATCCCACTGACCTGCCCATGGGATTTTTTTACCATAACTAAACACCCATGGTTTACCAAGGTTTTTTTTTATAAAAACTTGTTTTTGTGCACTTGTCTGGTGAAAAGCTTCACCAAAGTCAATTTCTACTAGATACAAACTTCATACTGCCATGATAGTACTTACTAAATGCATACTACCATGTCATTACTCCGCCTAGTAAATAGTTATCTGTGGCGCACATTACCGTACTAGTGCAGTAATAAAAAGTCAAAAGCATGTGTGCTTAATACACTGCATTATGAACCTAAAAGCGGTTTCAATAAGAGCAACTTTACGAGCAAGTGTGTTGTAAAAAATGTAATAATATTTGTGTGCACGGCAAATCGTCTGGAGTCCCAATAATTATTTTCCGTAATTCAGCTGGCAAGTAAGGGAAGCTCCCTTGTGATTTGAGATGTATGAATATAGTTAAGTTTGCAGTGTGTGCATAGTATTAAATCTGTGCCGTCCTGCAGGCATTCCCGGCAGTGTCGCCAGTTCCACCCGGGCCGTGTTGTGCACGGACCCGGAACAACCGGCGCGTTTGACTGTTCCGACTTGTGGTGATACGCTGTCTAAAATTATGCGTCGTAACCCGCAGAGCTGTTTTTCGGGTCCGGAAACCGAGTTTATTCGCGTTATAAACTTTCAACAGTTCATCCATTTGGAAGGACCAAGGAAAATTATGTAATTTAAGCAAAGGCAGAATACTAAGTACTTCTAGCTTTCTGTACAAGATTTATTTGAATGATTTTGATGTGAACATTTCTTTTTACCATGAGGAGGTACTTGAGATGAGCCCAGTTCGGGCATGGCAACAAGACGTCGAGCCACCACCTCCTTCAAGGTCAAGCAGGTCATGTGTACTATTTATGTTCAAGCGCAGTCGAACCCCCTCCACTCGTCTATGGACCCCAGGAGAAGGGAGCGCCCCCTCGCTGCCCGCCCGATACTTAACCCCGACCGGACTAAATATTTTAATGATGCCGCGTGCCGTGATGCACAAGCTACCGATCCTATACGAATTATAACATTTCATGTTAACACCCATAGTCCAAAGGATAATCGATGAAAACAACTTAGTGTAAGTATGTTTTCTTTATTCTTTCTCATAATATTAAAATACATAATATTCCTTTCTCTGAGGTACCATTAGTACATTACCTGCAGAAACGCGATGAATTTAAAGTACACAGCAATGCACTTAAGAACAACAATTTAGTATTAGTAAGTACGAAAATTAGTATAACTGTACTTCGTGACTTAATTCCTAAGTTGACTCACCTTGGTAGCGTTTTTAAGTTTGTTAGCGTTTTTCTTTGTAAATGTGAAATAACAGTTTTAGATTTATTAGACACTAGCACTTTGCCCGCGACTTCGTCCGAGTGGATTTCATACTTTCCTCTAAAAACTTCAACAAACGCCTCTCACCCACCCCTTTTGAAAGATAGTTTATAAAAATTAATATTTACGGTCTACCTTTACCCTTTTATTACCCTTTTATACCCCGTTAGGAGCAGATTTTTGAAAAAACCCGAAAAGGTTTTTTTAATTTTTTGTTTGAAGTAGGTACTTAGTACCTACCGTACCGAGTTTCGAGTTAATCCGAAAGCTTACTTAGTTTGACACCCCGTTATTCCTCTATGGTAAAAGAATTTCCAAAAACCCTTTCTTAGTGGATGCCTACGTTCTAATAGCTATCTGTGTGCCAAACAGCCCAATCCGTTCAGTGGTTTGAGCTGTGAAATAGATTACCGTTTTTCACCCCGTTAGGTGTAGATTTTTGAAAAACCCTGATACACATTATTCTTTGTTTTTGGTTATAAGTATAAATACTGAGTTACGTGTTAATCGGACAGTGCATTAAAATTCTTCTATATAAACTTTGACACCCCCCAATCCCCGTTTAGGGGGTAGTTTACAAAATGACAAACTTTATAATTTAGTTAGATACGTTTTCGTGCCAAGTTTCAAGTCTATTAACTCAGGGAATAAGATTTTTCATACAAACGAAATCCCCCCTTTTCACCCCTAAAAGGTCGAATTTCCAAAAACCCCTTTCTTAGTGCACGCCTACGTCATAATAACTATCTGGATGCCAAATTTCAGCCCAATCCGTTCAGTGGTTTGATCTGTGCGTTGATACTCGTAGATCAGTCAATCAGTCAGTCACCATTGCCTTTTATATAATATACTACGGCGCACCTACCCTACCTACCTCCCTGCCCTACCTACCTACCTACCTTATACCTACCTACACCTACACTACCTACCTTCCCTACTTACCTGCCCTATCTACCCTACCTACCTACCCTACCTACTTACCTACCCTACGTACCTACATATCTACCTACCTACCTGCCTACCCTACCTTCCTACCTACGTACATACCTACCTACCTACCTACCTACCTACCTACCTACCGAGAATCATGAAAAAAGCCATTCCGTACAGAATGTATGAGATAATATTTTTTTTCGTGAATATTTCCGATGTTTTAATAGTTATTCTGGTATTCTGGGCGGAGACAAATCCAAAAAATCAAAGATCATCAAAATCGGTCCCGCGGCTCTCGAGTTATAAGTGCTTGAACAAACCCGACTTTGTTTTATGTACAGGATTAACCTCGTGATATCTTTCGAATAGAATTTCCGAATTGAATAATTCAAAAAGTTATACATATAAAGGTATTTAAGTAGTCTTGAATATGAAGTAATTTATTTTGTTAAGGATTAGTACCTACCAAGATACAAATAAAGAGCCTTTTCTAGCGGCGGCATTTTCATTAATTTAAAAAAATAAAAAAACACTTATTTTGGCATCACTATAATAGTTAGACAATTATGCTGTCTCGACACTTTTTGTTAATAATGATGTGTTCTGCAAAGTCGTAGTACATTATTTTATTCTATCATCAATAGTTTTCGCAGCATCGCGATGTAAAGAATATTTTAGGTAATTTTTTTACACCTTACACTTTCAGCCCGTTAAAGCGCACCTTAAATATGTTGTTTTACATTGGTAATCTTAGTATGAAGTTATTCTTGGAACGATTAATTTCCACGAAGTAATCAATGAGCTCAGTTACCAAGTCCCCGCCGTACCGAGTGCGTGTCGATCGAGGCAGGTCGGCGATTCGATGTTCTCAAGTGTGATCATAAATTTAAGAGCCATAGTTTCCTCACTTGACCTTCCGCATGTGGGCGGAGCTAAACCCCTACTCCCCGAATACGCAAAACGCGCGCGGTGGCGCGCTGAACTAAAACGACGATCAAAGAAAATGCAGGGGCGCAGACTTGCGCGCATAGGACGCCAATTTTACCTACGATTCCAGAAAGGAATGGCGGAGAGGAGATGTAAGGCTGATATTAGTATAGATAGATACATAAGTTACGAATATTTTAAGTTTTTACTGGACATTATTTTTTAGCATGTTTGGAAGAAAATATTGGTGTATCTTTTCATACACGAAATATTTTAAGGGGTCATTGTACTCATCATTATGAACAACTTTTACTATGGGACCAAGCCTGAAATCACGAAAAAAATCTGCTGTTATGTTCGCATAGCTCGTCAAAATATAGGGAACAGATGATTTTTCTTTCGTGATTTCAGGGTTGGTTCCTTAAGGAGTGAAAGTTGTTCATAATGATGAGTACCTACACACGGCTGCACATCAAGCTATACAATTCCAGTGTATGCTGATCTCAGCGTATGTCAGTCATCCAGTGTATGTCAGCTTATACTGGAAATGTGTAGCTTGATGTGTAGCCGTGTGTCAATGACCCCTTAAAATATTTCCTACCTACATACCTACCTACATATCTACCTACTTACCTAACTACATACCTACCTACATACTTACCTACATTCGTACCTATATCCCTACCTACATACCTACCTACATACTTACCTACATTCGTACCTATATCCCTACCTACATACCTACCTACATACTTACATACCTACATGTTCTTACAGCAACCGCTCAAAACTTCAGTACCTACATTACATTTATTTCTGTTGCATTTAGAATTCGCGTTATAGTCTCGACCTGGGCGCTTACTCTTGATTTTAATTCCGATCTATTGACATTGGAATTTTCACGTTTCGTACTCTTGAGTTCGACGCTAGCGCCAAATTGTATTTGAATTGCGTGTCCATTTCGGGGAACTAGGTGGAATCGGGATCGGGTTTGGCGTGCTGTAAACGCTACTCTTGACTTTGTTTTGACAACCGTCTATTGCGCCCGTATTGCGTTAGGATTGTTTGTTGATTGGGATTTTTCCAATAGCAAAATTGTAACTTATTAGAAATTGGTTTTCAGTAAGTAATAAGTGGCACGGTTAGCATTAATATACAGTGTTTTACGTAATTATCATAAAAAACAATTAAAACAAAGACGAGATGAGCGTCGGATGATGCGTTATACGGACAAAGCGTTTTCTATGAATGAAGACGAATTTAAAGCAAATTATAGAGTGAGCAAGGATTTGTTTGAGGAAATAATTATATGAAAACATTAAGCCCTTTATTGGCCGACTCCTACGAGAAGAAGTGATATATCACCAAAATATAAGATACCTATGTTGTTTTTGATACATGAGTTTTATCAATGATATTATTTATCACGACTTTTGTTTGGAAGATCTTTAACTGAATACTTGTATAACTCTTGTAGGTTTAGTGGCATTGTCTTTTTATGCGACTGGGAGTTATCAAAAACTAGTAAAACATTAACAGTATGACTTACCACTTATTAGTAACTTAACGGAAAATAAATAATTGTTACTATAAAGGAACCACACGCGATCGATATCTATAAGTTATTGAGCTAGCTAAACAAACTTGCACGACGAATTCACTTTTTCTAAAACCACTTGACTTGACTTTATTTTTGAAATTGGAGAACTTTGACCTCGCCAAATTTTTTTTTTGTAGAATAGGCAACGACCCTACCGCATGTAGCCATAGTCATGGTTAACTTTATGATTTTAATGATGTTCTTACGGCCAAATGAATTTAATACGTTACAATCAATCAATTAAACAACTATTTATATCACATTTATTTATTAGCCTTCTTATTTAAAGGATAAAGCATTTAAAGCCATATTAGCGGTTTATCGTAATGAGTTGAACAACACTATTGCGGGGCGTAACATAGCTAACTTCATGTGTAACAAAATAATCGCGGGGCAATCCCAATTTCAATCCAATGTTGACGATATTGTTTTCAAGAGTACCGAATCACGTGACTGCAAAATTAATATTGGAATCGGCTTTAGATTGGAATTAAAATTAGTTTGACTGTTCTTACCATTCGATTGCTAAAATTCAGTTGTGACTAACATGTGCAAGTAGCTGTATGGAGTAAGCAATGGATTCGAAATCCATGAGATCTGGGTTCGCATCCTGGTTTTTAATTTCTTTGAAATCATAATATTTTATTTGTTAGTATTTTTAGCAAAAACTTGTTAGGTATTTATGTTAATTTGTAATCTATTCATTCTTGGTATTGTTTTTACTATTTTATTTAATTACATATTTTATGGCCAATAACATTTTATTATACTAAATTAACTAAAGAACTAACTAACTATACCAAAGGAAAACATTATATGTAAAGGAAGGGCTCATAGGGCGTCAAAAAATTCTTCCGCATCGCTGTCAGCGGGAAAAGTGCCCAAAAGGCTGGCAGCATTGCCACGTTGGATGGCAATGCTGATTCTTTGACCTAGAAATTGTCCAGCCCTCTGGTCACATGAAGAGTCGACCAACCGCTTGGCGATGTCCCGAAATACTCGATGAGCAGTCGGACCCCACGGCCCTAGTGTTTCAACCCCAAACGGCTCAAAGATATAGCTACCAATGAGGTTGTTATATTTGCGCCGTTTGAGATTTTCTGCACCTGCAGCAGCCGCCCCAGCACAGCCCGCCGTGCTAGGAAGATGGGATGGCGCGAGGGTGTCGACACAGGTTGCATCCCACACCAAAGACCTACCCAACTTCCAAGGCATTATGGTCATTCCGTCTGGTCTCTTCCCATCGTCACGTGCCAAGCCATTGGGTTCTAAAACAGCTGGCACCTCGGCGGTGACAAGAGCCCGACGGATGATGTCATTAATGCTTGCGTGCCGTGCCAACCGACCAGCGCTCTTGCTGCAGGAAAGGCCATGGTGACCGAGGCAGTCGACACCTTCACCGCACTGGCAGCGATGCGGAGCCACGCAAGGAGCGCCCAGACGCAGACAAGTAGCGAGCCGGAAGGTGGTGTCACTCAGAATAGTGCCTATGTTGGGTGACGGTAGTGCCTGAAGCCAGAGGCCCGACTCCCATTCACCCACAGCCAGCAGGCGGGCACGCTCTGCAGAATTGGTGGACGTATTAATAAGATTATTCCGTACCAACCTGCAGAGCGGCTCATCCCATTGCCTCTGGGAAAACGGGTTCACGGGCCAATCTGTACCCGGGCAAGCCGCTTTCCAGGCGTTCTCTGCATCAGTCAAGCACGGCACTTCAGGGTCAACCTGGCAGGGGGCTAAAATTTTCCCGGTCAACTTTTCAGTGCTGCGGACAGAGGACAGGAACGCCGGTAAGCTAATACTCGTAATTTTGCGGACGCCGAGGCCACCAAAACGGATGGGTAGTGTGGCTTGCAGCCACGCTCGGTCGTCCAGGGCCACATTAAGGATGGATGTTAGTGTGCTGCGAATAATTTGGTCAATTTTGTCCAAGAGGTGTGACTGCTTCCATAAAGGGGAAGAGCGTAGAAAATATATAAAATTTGGACCAAAACAACAGTATCTAATTAGGGTGAATGCTGAATGTAGATTGATTTTGGAGAGTCTGTCCGAAATATCGTTGAAGTTTTTGATTTTTTCGTCGATGAAAGATGAAAAGCTGTCTTCTAAAATTGGGGAACCCAGGAGGTGCAGTGAACTTTTCTCTAAAATTTTGATTTGTGGGGCTATTGCATTAAATTTCTCAAGGGTCAGTTGTCTGTCGGTAATGTCAGAAAGGTAAATTTCGCATTTTGATGGGTTAAGGTCCAGGCCAATAGATTTAAATTGCTGTTTGAGGAGTTGTAAGTCTTTCAAAACGGTGTCTACATCACCTCCTAGCGTTCCATCATCTAAATACCATACGTTAAATTTTGAATTTAGTTTCTGGATGATTGGATGAATAGCCAAGCTGAAAATGACTGGCCCGAGAGGATCACCTTGTTGGCATCCTACTGCAGATTCCAAAACATTGTTCTTGTATAGTAATTTTGAGGGGTACCTGTAACACTGCCACAAAAAACCATAAATTTCGGGTAATTCTTTTTTGACTTCAGCCAACAAGGTGTCCCTGTTGACAGAGTTAAAGGCGTTCTTAACGTCAACCTTGAGGATAACCTCACCTTTGTTGGAGTTCAAAAAGGTGGAAAGGGCGTGCACGGCAGCCTCACAGCCCCCTCTCGAGCCGAAACCAAGCTGCAGGGGCTGAAACTTAGCTGTAAGGGATTCGCTGTATAGCTTACAGCATATTTTGGCTGCCGTACGCCTGTAGGTGCACCCAACGGCGATGGGACGAATGCCGCCGTCCTTCTTACGCAGGGCACATAGGTTGGCCCCGTATAAAACATCGACGACGGCCTCGTTCACACGGCCGGTGAGCATGAGATTAATCAGGGCCGCAAGCTCCTTCAGAAGCGACTCGACAGAGTCCCCGGCGCCCGAACTCAATAAATCCTTGAGATGTTGTGGAGTCAGGCCGTCGAGGCCACCGGCGGAACCGCTTCGGAATGAGCCCACGGCTGCAATCAACTGGGGGGCCGAAACGTTTAGGAAGGTTGAATTTGGGTCGGGAGGTTGGGGGGGGTCGGGAAAGGTGAGATTATCCGCAGGCGCAGGGTGTTTACTCTCTAGAGCCGTTAGCGTTTCTGGAGAGTAAGGCGCCACCACATCGCTGCTAAAAAGTATCCTGGCCGCTCCCCTGATGTCACCTTCACTTAATTTGGATTCCACATGTGAACATAAGCCTTTTTGTGATTGGTTATGGAATACGGGTAATTTTGGGTCTAAACTTAGGGTCGAATTGTTACAATTTTCTTTAATTTGATTTGTCAGTGTTTTTTTATTTGCCAAATTTTTTTGAACATGCAGAATCCTATAAGGGAATGTAAGTAATTGCTCCCAGGCGCTGTAGGAATTCTCCTGGGTCGCAAGGCGGAGACATCGCGTCAGACTTAGAGCAACAGACCGCCTCGCACCCCGGGGAACTCTCTTTAAAATAGGAGTAGAATTTTTTAATTTTGAAAGAGTTTTCCAAAGTATTTGGTCCGAATGTGTTGAAGTTGCGGCTGGGGGACACAGAGGTACACTATGGGGTTTGTGAACCTTGCCATAGTGTATCCGCAGCCCCCGTTCGCCTTTAAAGAAGCGTGGCTGGGAGCAGTGGGGACATCTCACCTGGACTTCGAGCGATGTAGCAGGTTGACTGGCACTTATTCCGGCGACGCTACTGGTGGCATTCAACATATGTAGAAAAAACACTAACCTAAAATTATCACACTAATCATAAAAATAATAATATAAGCTAGAAGTCTAGACAAAATAACATAAAAATAATTCTTTTCACTGTTAAAAAAATAAACACTATTAAAACGATAATCAATAAAAGTCTGTCATGCTGTTGACACTTGGTGACACATTGGGTAAATGTGGCGCAACGCGCGGGCCTAGGGCGCCGCCGCGCCGATTTAATTTCTTTTCTCTTTCAAAACAGGCCATGCGTTAAGGCGACTACAGACTGATTTATTTCTTCTTCTGAAAGGTAATAAGAGTCAGCCTTGACGATATGAACGATTTAATGTGATTTCCCTCCGATAAGCCTCTAACGGAAAAAAAGGTAAAGGGCTGTATGGTTTTATCTCAAGTCTCAAAAAATATTTAAAAAAATCTTCACGTCAAAGATGTAATTCCATTGCTTCTATGAACTTGGAAAGTTGTATTGCTGATTCTAATGTTTATAATTCTGTAAATCCGTATTTGTTACGATCGCGAATCATATCATAATCTCAGATTTTAAACTAATTAAATTAAAAATTTAAATTTCATTCTTATTTTTTTTTTTTTTATGAAGTTTATTATTAGATATTGTATTATTATTTAACTATTTATAGGTGTCAGTATTCAGCAGACTTTATAGAAAACTAATAATAATATGATTTAGACTTTATGCATGTTCTTTTTTAAATGTAACGTACGTAACGTATGAACTCGAGCACGATACAGCCAGTGCGTTTGCGCGTATGAGTGATGTCTCAACATTCCACAGAGAACACACACATAATTATGAACTATCATACTACGCAAAATATAACAGTATTCTGTTGCATTTAGACTACGCGTTATAGTGGCAACCTGTTATTACCATTCCATTGCTAAAATTCGCGAACTTTATCTTGTGGTAGTAGCTGTATGAGCAAAGCAATGGCTTGGCGATCAATGAGGTCTGGGTTCGAATCCATATCGCAATGCTGATTTACTTTCATTGAAATAAAACATTTTTTTGTATTTTAAGCAAAAACTTGTTATAATCTAATTTATTTTTATGAAGTTAAATATTAGTAATTGTATTATTATTTAACTATTTATAGGTATTCAGCAGACTGTATTGAAAACTAATAATATGATTCAGACTATGCATGTTTTTTTTTAAATGTAACGTCACAATGAATGTATTATACTTCCGTCCCATTACTTCCAATCAAGTAAAAACTTACAAAAAGTTTTAGTACTGAGTGAGATTTAAACTCACGGCTCACTGATACACGTCCACATGTAGCTGCCCGCTAGGTAATCTTGACTCAAAAAAATATTACGTTGAAATTATGAACTAGAACCATTTGTTGATGACAATGATGATGTGTCTCTTGAAAATAGAAGGTCGTAAGCATACAAATATAAGGGTCAGCTCAGACCGCGAAGTTTACAAATTATGTATTAGTACGAAAAAGTTTATAAATTAAGGAACCACTTACTTATCATAATTATCAGCACAAGTGGGTATTTTATTATATTTGTCGTGAAAATCATGATAAACAACAAATCGGAAAATATTTCTTGCCTTTACTACATTATTTTTGTTTTCATATCATAGCGACTGTACTATTTTTGTAATGAATACATTGCTTCATAACCACTACCTAAGTGTGTCGCTAAGTGACTGGACAAGCAATGTAAATATCACAAAACGATACTTTGTAGCGGCTGCATCGCGCGCGTAATACAGCCGTTGTAGGGTAGCTTGCGACAAGCCAGTGATTTCGTGTGAGTAAGTTGTACCTAGGCTACAGTACATGGTACATGCACGCTGTACTTGATGAGATAAGGTTTATAATTGATTGTGCAGTACGTTCTGATTTATGAATGTGTGTTCGCGACTTCGTATTTGGTATATTCGTATTGGTTTTTACTGAATTGCATTTGTATGTGGTGACGTGGATAGTTATACATAATTTATTATTATAGATTTACACAATATTTTATGTCAACGACTGCCCCGTTAGTCTAGCGGTGGCAAGCGCTACTGCTGAGCATGAGGTCCCGGGTTCGATTCATGGGTCGGGCAAAGTGTTATTGCGTTTTTAGGGTTCCGTAGTCAACAAGGAACCCTTACCTATAGTTTCACACTGTCCGTCTGTCTGTCCGCGACTTAGATCATAGACTTTTAGTACTAGAAAGCTGTAATTAGCACGAGTGAACATATTAATCACGCTGAGTGGTAAAATCAAATCATGAAAAAAAAAAAAACTAGGGTACACCTACACGTAAAGTTTGTATGGTTTTTTTCTTGTCTTCCCATGGTGTGGAGTGTCGTTGGAAAGATCGTTCAAAAATATTGTGAGTGTGTAAAAATCATTTTTGGATTCATGGATCTGTTTGCGAAATATTAAACTTTGAAGTGTTGATTTTTGTTATAGTCAAGTGTCTCCCCCCCTGCCAGCTAAATGGTTGGTTTTGGATATGTGAAAAAAATCACGGCAGTAGTAGTTATAGGTAGGTCTACATAAATTAAAAGGAAAACTATCACAGCTAAGTAGGCTCTGCAATTTAACGAGTAATAATCGACCAACTTAAATTTGCAGTTGCAAAAAATGTTTTTCAACTACAATGTTGAGTTTGTTCTTGGCATAAATTCATCCCAACTACGGAACCCTTCATTTTGTGTGGTCCGACACGCATTTGGCCGGTTTTTACATATGAAATTGCTCAGTAGCAGCCCGGAGTCCGGATTTGTGCCTAGTTGATGGCAATAGGCTCGCCCCTATTACATGGGACATAACTGGCAAAATGTGAGTGTACTAACTAAAAGTACACCTCTGCCTAGCCCTTCGGGAAACACAGGCGTGATGTTATGTTATATTTTATATTTACATTTTTTTTTGGTTTACTTGTATTGTAAATAATACGTTGGTATTTTTTTTTGGGAAACAATGTTTATTATTGTTAATTTTTTTTTGGAGTTACTTTTAATTTTTTTTATTTTATTATTTATATATACATACATAAAAAAAATTTAACACTATAAGCTATTGTAAATTGTTAATTTGTATGTAAATTTTGTCAATGTAAATAAAAAGAGTAATTACGTAATTACACATTTAAAAAAAAAAACAACAATTAAGCGCCTACGCGCGCAATTGAATTGGGCTCTCTGCAGCTAGCTAGTCTATAAACGCACATTGATACAATTCGAACGTAAATATTTGCACTAATACACGCAAACGCGCGTATCGGTCCATAGCCGGGGTGGAGCAGCGATCGACACAACCATCCCGTCTCAATGCTAACGCGCGACTGCCGCCCGCGCCCCGCGCAGAGCACCTCTGTCTGAACCTCTATCTCTAAATGGGGTCATTATCTTTGCAAATATTGATTGATTTAAAAATGCTCTAACAATTTTGTAGTCCTTGTAACCATCAATTTTTCAGTGTAAAAATATTTCCAAAATTCAAAGCCGTTTAGAAGTAGTAGCGAATGTTAGCCAAAAATAGCGTTTTGGTAAATATTTTTTTAAGGCAAAACTATTAGCCTTACGCAAAAACCCTTTAATAAAAATGTTGTACATGAATCTATGGCAAACATATATTTTTTTCAGATCGTTTAACCAAGCCGTTAATGAGGAGTAGGATTTTTAAAGTGACCGTATTACGGTATTAAACGGGACTTAGCGCCTTAAACCTTACTCAATTATTATTACGGTACACTAAACTTCATTCCAATTAATTGTCATCTATTCCAAATTAAGCGGATGACTTGAATTGGTATGAGCGTGTTTAGCGGTCGAGTAAGCTGGCCGTTGTACTAGACTGGCCCAGCGGCTGCTTGCTGGGAACAAGTCGATCACGAGCGAGTCGCTCCGTTAACATAATAGTCGTGACCGAGAATTGTTATTATTGGCTGTTTGCATGTACATACATATACAGATATAATTGGATACAGGGCTTTTTAAATGAATAAGATACAAAAAACCTTGTTTAACCTCTAATAGATGGCGAAGAGTATCATCATCGGTTGTTTGGTCATAAACTTATAAGTCAATACAAATCTACATGGCCTTTTTTCGATCCTAAATTTGGAGAAGTGAATAGTATGTTTGACATTCTTCACTGTGTAGAACCAGTAACGGTTCTGGTGCCGTGCATAGCGAGGAGCTCAGGAGTTTCTGGGCTTTGCAATCAGCCCCTGGGATATGTTCAGACCAGGGGCGTGGTCCCCAAGTACAAATGATGACCAGTGTGTCACAAGAAAAAATAGAAGTAAAGGCAGAAGGCACCTATTGGCTAGGAGCCTTAAACTTGTTCATGTGTGGGTCATTACATTGTGGTGGTATCTACATCGCCACATATGAAGTACGCATCAAAGACCTGACGTCACATAAATCCTGCATCGTGCAATTAAAGTTTACCGTGCAATGGACATATACATATACAAGAACCCGACATCAATCGTTGGGCAGTTGCCCGTCAGCATCAACACCCGTCTGGTCGGAGGATCCTCCGTTTACTATGGAGTATGAGTGAACTTTACACCCTGTTCCTCATAACCCTAAATTGTAGACCCAGAATATGAACGTCAACGCAGCCTTCGTGCAACTACTCCAGCGTAACATCATCATCATCACTCCCGCAAGCTTTCGTGATTCGAGTCACACAGCCAAGCCAACACCCACGGCCCCAACGGGTATCCTGCTAACCACCAGCATACAGCGAACGTGCATTCCTGGTCATCACCCTCAGCCTCATCACCCCGACCCACTAGGGAATCACCTCAATCACCTCATCACCCCGACCCACTGGGGAATCTCCGCAATCACCTTAATCACTACAATAGCCGCAAACAGTTCCGACCCACCGAGAACAATGCGGCAGCCGGTTCCGACTCACTGGAACCACAACTGGCACTGGCAAGCATCGCAAGATACAAGACTCAGCCCACTATCATCAGGTAGTACATCAGACCCCACATATTATAGACCTATTTCAGTACTTTAGTAAAATTTTTGAGGAGTTAATTTTAGAGCAATTGCAAAGATTTTTTAATAGACATAAATTGTTACATAGCAAACAGTTCGGTTTCACTAGGGGTCGTTCAAATACTGATGAACTTTTAGGACATATTTATAATGCATGGGAAGATAAATGCGATGCCTTGGGCATCTTTTGTGATTTGTCTAAGGCATTCGATTGCGTTCTTCATGAAACGTTAATCAGGAAACTCCGCCACTACGGAATCCGGAACCCCGCTCTGGATCTTCTTACTTCATACTTAAGTAATAGGATTCAGAGCGTTGACGTTAATGGGAAAAGATCTCCCGGATCTATAGTAACAATGGGAGTCCCACAGGGCTCAATTCTTGGTCCTTTCTTGTTTCTTATTTATATTAATGACTTGCCTTACCTCATAAAGGATAATCATGAGATAATGTTGTTTGCAGATGACACTTCGCTTTTGTTTAAACTTAAACGTCAGTAGCTGGTTACTGACGATGTAAATTACGCGATCTCAAAAGTAGTTCACTGGTTTAATGTTAACTATTTACTTCTTAATGAAAAAAAAACCAAATGCATTAAGTTTACGCTACCTCACGTTAGGCAGGTGAAAACTAATGTGTTGATAAAGGGCGAAGAATTGAATCCCGAAGATAGTACAGTATTCTTGGGCTTAACTTTGGATGCTAAGCTTCAGTGGGGCCCACATGTAGATAAATTGTCAAAAAAACTAAGCTCCGCAGCATACGCTGTTAGAAAAATTCGTAATTTAACTGACACAGAGACAGCCCGTTTAGTGTACTTTAGCTATTTTCATAGTGTAATGTCGTACGGTATTCTGTTGTGGGGAAATGCCGCCGACATTCAGACTATCTTTGTTTTGCAGAAAAGAGCTGTTCGATCAATTTATAAATTAAGTCCGAGATACTCACTCAGAGAGAAATTTAAGGAGATAAATGTAATGACTGTGCCTTCTCAGTATATTTTTGAAAATCTTTTATATGCCCACAAAAATATTAAATTGTTTAAAAAATACAGTGATATCCATAATATAAATACTAGGAACAAACACAAATTTGTTATACCTACAACAAGGGTCAAAAAAATAGGTGGCTCCTTTAGATGTCAATGTATACGCTTTTACAATAAGCTTCCAATCCACGTACAAGATCTAAGCCTTAATAAATTTAAAACATTTATTAAACGTAAGTTGTGCCAAAAAGCGTATTATACCATTAAAGATTACATTGAGGACAAAAAGGCTTGGGATTGAGCTGCTCCAATTTCTCCAATTTTGTTATTTTTTAACTTATTGAATTTTGTTATTTTTTGTGACTTTTTATTTTATTATTAACTTATACAGTGACATGAATGTTTACTTTGTAAAGTATTATATTATTTTAATTATTGTGAATGTGAAGACTATGTGGATCTTTGTTTCTTTTCTTTTTTAGTATTAATTTTTCCTTAGTTTTAATTAATCATGGTCTGGCAGTTTGAGTAATTTATGCGGCCTAACCAAATGTCTTTTCTTTGGTACTGTTCGTCAAATCGTTGAGCTCCTTAAAATTGGAGTTGAGCTGCACGATTATTGACAAATGCTTGCACTGACTGGACAGGTCCACTCAATCTGTGTGGTTCTTTCCTCAAAAGTCCATTTCAGACACCAATCTACATGGTCTTCACATGATCTGACCAAGATTATGTCTGGACTTTAAAAGAGACTGTGACCTCTGAGTTTGTTTCGGCCTTTCTTCTCAGAGTAGTCAGATAGGAAACGCCGACCTCATCTAGTTTTAAAAATGTGATTGACGTGTAAGGGTTTGTACAAACCTACTTACAGAAATAAAAATCATTTATCATCATCATTTATCATTTATCACTATCGACTTCCGGTCTCCGGAGGAGAGTTATGTGGCGGTATTTACTTCGCCTCGTGCGAATTACGCAAATCCTCCCTTTTCTATCGTAGATGAGTGAACTTAAAGGATCTTACATACTGCGGCGATTCGTCGTGCGACGCGACGCTGCCGGATTGTTCGCCGTGAGAAATTGTTTTGTTAAAATTCGCGTCGCGCGACGAATCGCCCCAGTATGTAAAAGCCTTAACACCGTGTTCCTCATACCCCTAAAACATGAGCTAGTCGATGCTGGTTACTGTTCACTAGTGAACGTTGAGCGGGGGGACGGCGGTAAGGTCACAGTTAATGTGCGTGTAATGAGGAGACACCTCGCGCTACAACTAACTTCATACTGTATCAAACTAGTCGATAGTTCCTGTGCATGTGTTTCCATTAGGAATTGCTCAGTCGCAACCTAGCAGCCAGAAGCCTGGATTTGTGTATCCAAGGGCTTCAATGACAAGGGTCTTAAAGATAACTGGCGAAATGTGGTCTATCTTAATAATAAATTAATCATTTTTTGATATTGTATAAATCTGCGTTTCCTTAATTATAAGTTTTGTATTATAATTTTAAGTGAAACATAAAATAGGCAGTTACTCTTGAAAACCCTTCTTATTCTAGATGAATAACCTATAATTATTATATTCTTAACTGAACAGCAACAGTAAATAAATTAGGTACAGCAAATTAAAATTTTGCTGTTCATGATAAAGACTTAAGTTGAATCAACGAAGCCTTCGACCCGAGTAGACCGAGTAGTTCAACAAGACGCATCGAAGCGGTTCGCTGCTCGTCACGTCTTGTAATCACATTATATCTGAACTTCAGCGACGCTCCATTACCGGTTCACGGCTTCAAGGCCAAACCTTGTCATTCCTCAAAACAAATTTGCAGCAAAAAGTCCAACTCAAAGCTTTTAGTAAACGCGTATATTTGAACGATGCCCATTAGCCGGGATGAAACTCATCTGGTTTGTACATGTTTGTACTCTCTTCATTGTTGGTTCAACGTTCAGATGATGACAAATAAGCTCCCGACACGTTGTAATAGTCGAGAGTGTGTCGCCTCTTCATATTTGGAGACAAGCTAGCTGCTAGTTGGTAAGTGACGTGTTAAATCGTCGTCATCGTTATAAACGCGCGTCTTCGCTGTTCTACAACAAAATGGTGTCATCTATGCTTCTTGATATAATTATGCGCGACCTATAAACGTGTAGTCGCTTATCGCTAGCGGCTACACGTGGATGGTAAAACGTGTCGTGTGTTACCTGCCTAAAAATATTTACACTATGTTATGTTTGGTTATTATCTTAAGAAAGATCACTCTAGCACGCTATGTTAGGTAAGATTATCATATTACGAAAGACGATATAACTAAGAAGTGGGTGACAGCTTATAGATGTGTAGTTGTTTCTGTAAATGCTCGAACTGCGGTAAATCTTAGGATTTACCGATAAATCCTAAGATTTAGCAAGTCTCACCGGTAAATGTCCGAATTGTTCTTTATTAATCATCAATTTCTGACTTTTACATTCAGTCGGTAAATCTTAGGTTTTACCACAGATTCCGGTAAATGTTCGTTTTCAGAATAAACCAATGCAATTAATAATCAGAAACTATTTATTCAACATAACTATAATTATTATTGTTATTAGTCATAGCCAAGTCGTATAACACAAGTAAATCCTAAGATTTACCGCAGTTCGGGCTTTTACAGTAACATAGTAACAAAAAAGACGCTGCGTTGAGCACAAATAAAATGAGACCGGCGGGTGATGATGAGCTTACCGTTACTTCATTGCTAATCCCATAAAAGCTAAGATTAGCAATCATACTATTATAAAATCAGCATTCTTGTAACCGCCGCCGGCCGGCGCTCGCTGTTCGGAAGCAAGTGGCAGTCGCGCCGTCTGCCCCCGGAGTTATGAACACCACTTATTTTTTTAAATATTTTTTTTAACTATGGCATCTCGAATTTGATAACTGAAATCATGACTTCTTATCCGGACTTTCCTGTGGCTGCCTCCAGAACTACTCTCAAAGTCTCCAGCCAGGGGCATAAATGCAAACTATTCTAAATTAAAGCTAAGTGAACGCTCGCTAAGGGCACCCCCTGTGGGGTACGAATCTCGGCTTAGGGCGTCACTGGCGAGAGGACAGCAAGAAGGGACAGGCTGAATCGAAGTACTATCATTATTATTATTAACACAGCTGCGGCGCGGGCTGGCACTACTTCATCGGACAAGGGACGGGGGGACGAATTTAATCGGGGTCGCGGTCGCGGATTGCCTCGTCGGCGAGGTCGGAATGAAAACGCCACTTAGCTCCTCCTAGAGTATTTATGTGGTAGACGCTTCAATTAGCTGCGATAGTCACCAGTGGATAGTGTATAACTTAGCGTTACTTTACCTAAGTCTCGCTCGTCACTTGTTTGTGAGTTAGGTATTCGTGTCCGTATTTAGAAGCGCAAGGTGTTCTTATCTTGAATATTTCGTAAAAATATGACGCATATTATCCTAATTAGTGAGCCTTGCAATTATAAACAAATTGTCTACTAGTTTAGTCAGCGGTGGTTAAGATAATTATAATGACACAACAGTTTTAGAAAAAAGTCGGTTTCGTCCTGGAGTCATATTATTTATCTGTGTGACAGTCTCTATCGTAAACTGTATTCAGTAATACAATACGAGTATGTCGAGCTACTTTTATAAGCTGTAAGAAAGCGTTAATTCCGACAAAAGTTTTACTTTCTCTTCAGATGCCACGTGAACAATTCTACATTTTACAATAATGTCGTGTGCACTGTGGGCGCGATGGTCCTGGGCGATATATCTTATGATAGTGGTGCAGTCCTCAACAGACAGCGAACACCTGTTCCCGCCGCGCTAAGTGAACTATGAAAGTATAATGGCGCGTAAGAATAAACTTTGGGATTACATTGTGTACACTAGGACACTAGCACTAGGTAACACTTTGGGATTACATTGTGAATACTAGGACACTAGCACTAGGTAACAATTTGGGATTACATTGTGTACCCTATAGGTAACACGTGGATGCCACACATACGAGGGCAATATTGTGAAGATTTTTCAGTGTTAGAACTTCAGATATCAGAAATCATTTATTTAGCAATGAATGTGGGTACAAAATAAGATGTAAACATTGTAAAAGCAGTTCCAACATACTCTACAGTACGAAAAGGAAAAGCAAAAAAAAAAAAAATCTACTCAATTATTACAAACAAACAAAAGCACAGTTAAGCGGAGCTACAGTCTTCCTACTTATACTAAACATCAAAAACAACCATCTTAATTCAATATTTTACAAATGATTGATTATATTGATTATTTTGCTTAGATAAACCAAAAGAAATAATAAAATAAGATACAATATAATCCTTACATATTTTATTATAAAACAAAGTCCTCCGCCGCGTCTGTCTGTTGTCCTGTTCGCGATAAACTCAAAAACTACTGCACTGATTTTCATGCTGTTTTCACCAATGGGTAGAGTGGTTCTCGAGTAGGACATTAGTATATATATAATAGTATAATTAAACACATCTAATAATTTATAATAATATTACATTTCTGCTTAGCCCTCTTCCTCTCTCCTAATTTTGCTGTGCCCGACAGGGTCCATATCGATCTTTTATTTACTGTACCATCTATGTAACATATGGAATGCAATAAAAATTGAGTATTGAGTATATAATAACCAGTGATCGGAGTAGGTAGATTGATTTTTGGTACTTGTATCATAAATGCACACAGAAAGAATAACATGGATAAGCCATTTTTCCGGAAAGTAATTCCGGTATTTCCGGATTCAATTAAATATTGTTAATGTTGGTAGTGATATTATTACTACTCAATTCAAAATTTAAAGGAAGGTATCAAAACTAAATTAATTCATTATTTATCTGTTGAATAATAAAAACAATCGAATTCCGATTTTCGATTTTTTTGAGGATGGCAAATCATCAAATGACTCCTTCCACTCTGGCAGAATACAATTCCTACATAAGTTCCGGTTTTTTTTTAATAATCCACCAATTCTGGAGGAATGTCCATATTAATATATACGTTTCGGATCAATGGCCCCAGTTCAATCTACCTACTCCGATCACTGATAATAACCGAAACCCACACGGCCGAAGCCGAGGGGATCAGCTAGTGTGAAATAAAAATAATAAATAAATATAACATTAAAAAACTCTTATCATTCAAAAAATCTTGTATAGAATAAGTAACATTTATCTATAAGTAAGGATGTTAGACTCTTTTTAAACATACATAAAAAACTTTTTAATTTTTTGTAAAAAAGTTTTTTATTTTTCGCTTTTGAGTTACCATCCACTCCAGGGTACTCCAGGGGGTTACTCCAGGCTAAAGACCTGGAGTTGATGATGAGTGGTTTGTGTCATCAGAACTATGTATGTGTGCGAAATTTCAACAGTATCGGTTCACAGTTGAAAATTCGGGTGGTGTAAAATCAATCAACCCCATTTTTTCTACCTTTAGGGGTGGATTATAGTTTCCAATTTTAAATGGGACCAACTTCGAGGTATACCCTTCACAATAAAAAAAGAATTTTTCAAATCGGACTACTCACTAGAAAGTTATACGTGGTCATACATAAAAAAAAAAAATATACGGGTCGACTTGAGAACCTCCTCCTTTTTTTTTCGTCGGTTAAAAATTATTCTTCTTTGTAGGCATGAGGTATGTTTAACACCGACGCGACAGAAAAAGAGGTGATTATAAGTTTAACGTGTGTATCTGTGTATCTGTCTGTTCCCTCGTAGCTGCTAAACGGCTAAACCGACATTTTTGTTTTTTTTTAAAGGTCACTTGATCGAGTGTTCTTAGCTATGATTCAAGAAAATGGGTTCAGCCGGTTGAAGATTATCAGCGCTTTTCAAGTTGATGAATGGATGTGAGCATCTTCTATAGGTCTAATCGATTCGAAATTCAGAATTCTGTTATTTCAATGATATGAGAAGAATATAGTAACCTTGAACTGATGCTGCAGCATCACCAGGTATTTGCAGGATACCCAACTCCCTTACCAACATACAGCAGCAGTGTCGTGTTTGGGCTCATTAGAAAGGTCTCAAAAAATATGTTACAGATAGATGGTGATCCTACGGCCGACACGACAGTGCTTGGATCAAAATATTACCTAAAACTTTTATATTATACCTACATATTATTTTTTAATTTTTAAGGTGCTTTGTTTTGGTCGCGGGTTTTTAAATTTAAAATTTAATTTTTATTTCCTGCTTTTTAAATTTTATATTATATTACTAGTAGACACTCGGAGGAGCTCGTGGCTAATTAATAACTGCCGCACGGGTCGATCCATTAGGTTAAGCTATGCTTGCCGGGGTTGGTCCGTGGGACGTACTCCAAATTTGAATAATTACAAATCACGTTTTGGATCGCATAATACACGTATGACGGTCTCCGCAGGTCAACTGAGCGAGCCGGGAACCGGCGCGCCGGCGACGGCGCGGGGTGGGGGTGCGCGGGCGCTCGCCGCGTGCTTGCGGACTAGATTATGCCCTATCACTACGCGCGACAGCTTATTTTCCTCGGAACATTTACAAATCCCTCTTCGCTTTGTCGGCACCGCGTAGCCGCGCATGCGGTTCGAGTAGTAAGTACTATGTAATGTCTAGTGAACTACTATTGTTTCTCACGCTTTCGAGTTGATGCATATTTTTTTAATTACTGTAAAACAAAAACATTAATATTTTTTAAGTTTAACTCTATGATTCAATAGTACTACTTAGGGCAAATCGTTTTGCCGCGGGAAAACAACCATTAAAATTTCAGCTTGTATAATTATATGTGAAGACTATGCACCTACAATAAGATTACATATTTACAAACATTGTAAAAGTATACGATATTACAATATTCCTAACATTGTTACAAGTAATACTAATAAGTCAGTGCGTGAGTTTAAGCAATCGCAGAGTGTAAAAATCTATGACATACAAATAATAAAATATGCAACTAAATTTGCAACCAGTTTGATTTTGTCAAAGTCAAAGTCAAAGTCAAATAATTTATTTCAAATAGGCACATAAAAGGCACTTTTGAACGTCCAGACTCTAAATTGTCCTATGGAGCAAGACCAGCATGTTTTCAAGCATTCTTATATTGGGTATAATCCTCAATTAGTTATTAGTTTGCTCGAAGAATATAAACCCTATTACAAACACGATGAAGATCCATGTTAGCCAAGTCGATGCATGATTGAACTCGTAAGTGCGCAATGTATATACTGTAGCTCGTCGATTTCGGGCGAACTTAACTGATGTTTGGCCGAACTTTGGCTTCACCTATGCCCGGCATACGTATGGATCTATGTTCGAACTTCAATTTAAGCGCAATAAATACCAGAGGTAGTATGCATATCGATGTAATACTCTTACATCGTTTTCCTTGGAGTTTCTTGCCAGTTCTCCTCCATTATTGGGAACCATGCAACTTTCACAAGATCTGCACTGTAGTTAAATACGAGTACCTACTTCTTTCACGAAATTCAGATTTTCGAAGACTACCGTTAAAGGCAGTGCTGTCCCTAAAAATCTCAGTCGTTATCTATAACGAAATGAGTTAAAGCGATTTACAACCAGAGAGATTAGCATTATCGTCACGACTAATCTGGGAGAGGCTTTTGAAAAATTACTCGGTGTAAAATTACTTTAGCATTTAGTTTAGGACTGGTCCAATTTATGATACTCTCCAGTTCCACACACTCTTATATCATATTTATGGCATCTTTCTGTGACACCAAATAACCATATTCCACATCAGCCATCGGTACATGGTCTGTGAATGTGGTCCTACCCTATAACTCCTCAGAGGTGTCTCATTTGTTTTTCATAATTATGTAGATATTTCACCATTAGGAACTTATTTCTGTTGTTAACACGTTGTTACGCAAACGATGTTATTTTCTGGTATTTATGGTTCATATTGTGAATTGCTACTCCCTCATTTAAGGCTCTCTGAAATTCTTTAGTTGCATTTTTGAAGTCGCTCTTGGCTGTTGACTAGGTACTGAGTCGATTTCACACATTCACACATCTAAAACTTGTTTAGCAATATAATTAGTACTGTTTCTCTGACAGCAGCGCACTAACAAAGCATATCATAAAGTCGTGTCATGTTCGCGTGAGGGTTGACTCCAGCCGTGTCACACAATAGGGAGGCTCCGTCAGTACCCACACGACAGCACTTTTAAACTCCGTCAAAGTTTAATTAAATACTCTGTTGAACTGTTGAACAGAGCGCGGAGAACAACAAACGAATCAGATCCGTGTGGGGTGTGTGCGGTTACCTTCACTATGCTCGTGACGTATATCAAATGCGTAAGGCTCCTCGTGGTGGTTGTAATAAACTTGCTGCGGTGGTTCATGTCAACTAAGTTCGTATAAATATAGGGTTATTTTATCAGTCTATCTCTATATTAGACAAATAATTTAATGAATGAAATGAAAACTTCAAATCTGATCTGACCAGATTTACTTAAAGGTACTGTTGAAAATATCTACAATGTTACTAGCCATCTGTGGAGTACTTATATGTTTTAAAAATAAAGCTATTATTCTTTTGTTTTGCAACTGAACACGCTGTCTTATTTAATAGGTTATGGGCATATAAAAAATAAGAAGTCGTTATTTTTAGCAAGAATTTCGGACTGAAACGAGTGTTAAAACATATACGAAACGTGTGTTGTAAAGGATGATTGTATTTTTCGCGGAGTTGTAATAATTGGGTTGTTACAATGTCTACTAACTATCTAGTAAATGTACCCAAGTTAAAGGGCCGTGAAAACTATAGTGAATGGTGTTTTGCTGCAGAGAATTTCCTAATCCTCGAAGGCATGAATCATTGTGTAAAGCCAGAAGCAGGGGTAGACATAGGAGCTGCAGACGACAAAAAAACCAGAGCAAAATTAATTATGACAATCGATCCATCTTTGTATGTACACGTGAAAAGTGTAACAACTGCAAAAGAATTGTGGATAAAACTACAACAATTATTTGATGACAACGGTTTTTCGCGAAGAATAAGTCTGCTGCGGAATTTAATTTCGATGCGCCTAGAAAGTTGCAGCTCCATGACGTCATACGTGACTCAAATTATTGATACAGCTCAAAAATTAAGTGGTACGGGATTCGAAATTAATGACCAGTGGACAGGTTCGTTGCTGTTAGCGGGATTGCCAGATCGTTTTTCCCCTATGATCATGGCCATCGAGCATTCAGGGATTAGTATAACGGCAGATTCCATCAAGTCAAAATTGTTGGACATGGAGTCAGTGACCGAACAAGATGAAGTTAGTGGCGCATTCGCTACTCATTCAAAGTTCAAAGGAAAAGGATATACTAATCCGTCTATGGCAAAAAATAATGTCAATGTTGGTAGCACAGATCTTTTAAAACCAAACGTCAAAGTGGTGAAATGTTATCGTTGTAAACAACAAGGACATTACAGAAATCAATGTACAATTGACGAAAATAACTCATCAAATAAAAATAAAAATCGAAAACAGTCAAATGCGTTTAGCGCAGTGATCATGAGTGGAAATTTCAACAAAAATGAATGGTACATTGATTCAGGAGCCAGTGTACACCTAACAGCCAATGAAAGTTGGGTTAAGAATGTATCTTATGAACAGCAGAAGGAAATTGTTATTGCAAACAGTGAAAAGTTGTCAGTTTTATGTTCTGGCGATGTGCAGATTACGACTACGGCAAAAAATATAGAATACGACATCGTGGTAGAAGACGTGTTTTGTGTTCCAAGAATGACAACGAACTTGCTGTCTGTCAGCGAACTCATAAGAAAAGGAAACAAAGTATCGTTTTCGGACATTGGTTGTTCTATATACAACAAAAATAATGAGTTAGTAGCTACAGCACTATTAGTCAATGGAGTGTACAAAGTAAACGTCTTGTCAAACCAAGTACATTTAGCTGCATCAGTCGTGTCTGGAATTACGTGGCATCGCAGATTAGGACATATTAATAAAGACTATTTGAATCAGATGAAGAATGCTGTGCAGGGTATGTCCATTGATGAAAAAGTGGATATAAGCAAGTCTTCATGTACTACATGTTGTGAGGGTAAGCAGTGTCGCCTACCATTCAAGAATACTAGTCAGAGAAGTAGTGACTTGCTAGATATAGTGCACACTGACATCTGTGGACCTATGGAAAATGTGTCCTTGGGGGGCTTGAGATACTTCTTGTTGTTTGTTGACGATCATAGCCGCATGGTTTTTGTTTATTTTCTGAAACACAAGAATGAGGCATTGAAGTACTTTAAGAAATTCAAAGCTCAAGTGGAAAATCAAACAAAGAAGACAATCAAAGTATTAAGAAGTGATAATGGGCTAGAATACTGTAATAAGGAATTTGATAACTATTTAAGTAGTGCTGGTGTGATTCATCAAAAGACAAATCCGTATACACCACAACAGAATGGATTGTGTGAGCGGTACAATCGCACAATCGTTGAAAAGGCAAGATGTCTACTCTTTGATGCCAACCTAGGTAAAGCGTTCTGGGGCGAGGCCACCAACACAGCGGTGTATCTGCAGAATAGAAGCGTGGCTGCAGCATTGGGAAATAAGACACCATATGAGATATGGTATGGCTGTAAACCAGATATTAGTCATATTAGAATCTTCGGTAGCACTGCAATGGTCCATATATCTAAAGAAAAACGTAAGAAGTGGGACAAGAAGTCAGTAAAATGTATTCTCATTGGATATCCAGAAAACATAAAGGGATATAGACTGTATAATCCAGAAAAGAAAACTGTTTTGACTAGTAGAGATGTGATTATAATTGAGCAGGAATCAAAATCTGAATGTCTCATAGAAGTGCAAGATCAGGGTTTTGATTCAGTGGGGGAAGAAGAAGTTAAGACAAAAACATGTGACCCAGAAACATCAGAGTTAAATACAAGTCAAGATAACACAGAAAGCTCGGATGACACATTTCTAGATGTAAATGATGATACATATGAACCCAGTGATTATGAAGACAAAGTTAGCTCTCCTAAACCTCTTAGATCTACACGCGAGAGGAAGAAGCCAGATTGGTATCATTCTTCAAATCTTTGTATGGGTGAGGATACCTATGATGATGCGGTAGGTTTGACTCTAAAAGAAGCTTTAAACGGACCTGAAAAGGAGCAGTGGCAGATGGCCATGGCTGAAGAGTTACAGTGTTTCAAAAACAGCGATGCTTGGGAGTTGACATATTCTCCACAAGACAGTAGAGTTGTGCAGTGCAAGTGGGTACTACGTAAAAAGTATGATAGTGAAAATAATATTAGATTTCGTGCGCGTTTAGTAGCCAAAGGTTTTTCGCAAATCGAAGGTGTAGACTATACAGACACTTTTTCTCCAGTAGTGAGACACACCACTTTGAGATTATTATTTGCACTGTCTGTTCAACTAGGTCTTGATATAACGCATCTTGATGTGACAACTGCTTTCTTGAATGGAACTCTAGAAGAGAATATTTACATGCGAATACCTGAAGGTTTTTCTGAAACAGTAAAGAATGGTCAAGTTCTTAAATTAAAAAAGGCAATATATGGCCTTAAACAATCTTCTAGAGCATGGTACAAGAAAGTGGATGAATGTTTATTAAAAATTGGTTATATTAAATCTAAGATAGAACCATGTATGTATTTGAAGGTACAGGATAAGTTGAAAACTATCGTTACATTGTATGTGGATGATTTTTTTATTTTCTCCAATGACAGTAAAGAGACTAAATACTTAAAAGATGTTTTAGCTGGTCATTTTAAAATTAAAGACTTAGGAGAAATTAAAAAATGTCTTGGTGTGAATGTAACTGTAAATCAATCTGAAAAAACTATATCGTTAAGTCAGGAAGATTATATTGATAAGTTACTGCATAAGTTTAATATGAGTCAGTGTAAAACTGTTAAGACTCCAATGGAGACCAAGTTAGATACCTCTAAAGATGAGAATTCTGTAGATGAATTTCCTTACCAACAAATAATAGGTTGTCTCATGTATCTGGCAGTACTTACCAGGCCTGACATAGCATTTACAGTTAGTTTTTTGAGTCAATTTAATAATTGCTATACCAAAGAACATTGCTCATATGTTAAACGTATACTAAGATATTTAAAACATACCAAACATCATGGTTTAAAGTTTACTGCTAATGGGAACTCAATTTTAGAAGGGTTTGTGGACGCCGACTGGGGTAGTAACAGTATTGATAGAAGATCATACACGGGTTTCTGTTTTACATTATCTGGCTGTGTAATTTCTTGGGAAGCTAAAAAACAGAAAACTATTGCTTTGTCCAGTAGCGAAGCAGAGTACATGGCATTAACTGAAGCCTGCAAAGAATCTGTCAATCTTAATCAAACCTACAGTATGAGATAACAAAGAAAATGTACACTATTGATATTTATAATGATAATCAGAGTGCACTTAAGCTGACTGCAAATCCAGTTTTTCACAAAAGAACCAAACACATTGATATACGGTATCACTTTTGTAGAGATTGTGTAACAAATAAAATTGTAAACTTTCAATATTTGCCGACAGCTGAAATGCCCGCTGATTTATTTACCAAGAGTCTATGCGCTAATAAGCATTATTATTTTTTGAATAAATTGGGTGTTCAGCATGTTTAAAATGTACCTTAGGTGTAATGACATTGTTAGATATAGTGGGGGTGTTGAAAATATCTACAATGTTACTAGCCATCTGTGGAGTACTTATATGTTTTAAAAATAAAGCTATTATTCTTTTGTTTTGCAACTGAACACGCTGTCTTATTTAATAGGTACCATTCCGTAGCCGACCGTAGGCGGCATCAGCAGGCGACGACGTGTCACCGCGACATGACTGTTTCTATGTATTTCTATGAAACCGACGGCGACGCGTCGCCGTCGGTTTCATAGAAATACATAGAAGTGGGCTGGGATTACAAGGTTGGGTCTTAAGAGATCAAATGTATTTTTTTGGTATCTAGGCATAAATTTAAAACGTTTTTATTCTTTGACTTTTTTTAATTTAACGAGTACTTTCGGAGATATAGCCATATCAAATTTATATGAAGAGTCATGTTATTTTAGTTAAGCAATTTATTCCAATTAAATTGAAATTGAAAATAATGTATACTAAACGGCCTGAAAACATCAATACCTACTTAGTTCTTTAAAAAAAAAACAATGTTCGACATTTTCCACCACCATAGGTAGGTATGACGTAATTTGTTTTGAGACTTATTTCCGGGAATCAAGGGATAAGAGTGCACGAGCGCAACAACAAGTTATGACGTGTCGTAACGTGATTGGTGCAACGATAGGGTATCTACGGAATGTTCGGTTGCATTCAAACGTACTTCAGTGTTCTATTACCCACCATAATAGACGCACTACCCCCACACATTCATTACTTACTTATTTGTTATTTTGTATTTGTGAAAATGTTTGAAAATTTAGTGACAAACCTTGATCTTTTCGTTATTTTAAAAAACAGTGGCAGTATTAAAAATAATGACAGTTTGTGTAGTGAGATAAGGTCTAAATTTTTAGTCGAATTAAGTGATGATCACGAAAAGACCTTAAAGTTGTTTTGTGCAAAATTTTGTTATAATTTAAATAGAAGATGGGAAAACGCTTATCGTAAAGAAAATATATTCAGAACTAAAAATAGTGAACGGTTACAAGAAAACATAATATGGCCAGACTTTATTAAGTGTTTAATAGGCAGTAATGAAGATCAACCAGCACCGAGTACATCAACTCAGTATGTATCACCATCAAAAGTTTCTGTCGGTGTCTCCATCGAATAAAGCCCAAGAAAACCTTTTTGTGAATTAGCGCCTAAACAGAAAAAAAGACGTGCAGAAAACTTTCATTTATCTTCGGATGAAATAAAATATGCATATTTTGAGCAGTTGAAAGCGGATGGGAATGAGGAGGTTGCTAAAATACTAGAACATTTACTAAAGAATCCCCAAGACGTAAAAAAAGTTAAAAAGTGCATATCTGTTAAAGAAACAAAACCTGTGTGAGGTTTTCGATTTGGTTTGAGATTCGTTAATGTGGATACCCTTGACAGTGATTAAATTAAAACAGTGCAGTGGCCAGTAGTGATTGTGATTTTTACTTATTTATTTATTTATTTTATTAGTCCTTAGTGGATTAGGCCTAAAGGGGAGACCACTACATAAAAACAAAACACGCCTAGTTCTTAACCTCTATGGTGGTGTGGAATATAGAACAAAATTTGAAATTGCGACCAAATCGCAGAAAATCGCAACCCGAGAATAGGCGCTAAAATAGGACAAATATACTATGCATACGTAGAGTCAATTCTTTGAGAAAATTTGAGAATTTCGAGATTTTCACATTTTTTTGTTTTGCTTCATACAAAAATTACTTTGGATATTTATAACTCCGAAAATACTAAGTTATCTGAACGACCCTCATAGAAATAATTACTTATAATCGATAGATAAATCCAACACAATATTTAAAATTTCAGAAAAAGAAACTTTTTTTTTTTAAATGCTAGGTCCTTTACCGGCCCGTTTCAGCCCACTGTGCGACGTGTCGCTAGCTACGGAAGGTATTTCATGGATATACATAGAAAGCATTCATGTCACGGCGACACGACGCACTATGTTGCCGAGGGCGGACAAAAACCAAATTTTAAAGTTGAAGCTAGATGAAAAACAATTACCGGACTTGCAAATAGAATACGTGTGTTATAGGAATCCAAAAAACGGAGGGTAGTTTTCTAATAAAAATAACTAGATATCATTTGTCAAAGTACGCTGTCGACTGCTACGGTTTCAAGAAGCGAAAACTCTACGTAATTCAAACAAATCCAGTTTTGATATTTATTGTTATTTGCATAATCAACATGGATTCTGAAGTTCAAGGTATTGTCTTTGAGATATGATATTAATGTTCTTGAAATATAAACATAATGTATGTTTAAAGACAGTTCCAAATAACGATAAAAAATACGACTAAAATAAAAATTCACAAGGCTATTAGTAAATATTTTCCGTAACTTTCTATAACAATTTAATAACAGAAATAATCTCTGGACATTATAATAATATATTTTATTAACAAACCTTTACGTCATGCTACCTCGGTTGTTATTATTAACTGTTTATTGTAAGATGCGTGGTTTAATTTACTCGTCGCGATCTTGCGGACTTGTTATTTCAAAATCCTGTATAGAATTGGAGTCAAATGGGCCAGAATTTGCAAGTGTTCAACATTTAATTGAATAATTACTCGTCTGAATTATGTAATTTTCTTTTACATTTTTCTTAACTTTTTTATTAATCCTACTAATATTATATACCTATCTGGAAAATTTGTGTGTATGTGGGTGTGTGTGCGTGGGTCTGTGTGTATTCGGATGAAACTTAATAGTTAAGAGCCTGAAATTGGCTATTTTTAATTTTTTATCGAGTTTAACGCGAGTAAAGCCGCGAGACACAGCTAGTGGATAGTAAATTATGGTTATTCTATTAAATACATATATTTTCTATACAATACTGATGATAGGTAGTAAATTCACATAAATAAATTTGTCCGTGCCTTAATAAGAACCGGCAACACCGTCGCTTGCTGCTGCCGCCTGCGTTTGACTACTGAATGGTACCTTTAGACTTGAAACGCACCAAAAGAATTTCTAACGACTTTTAACATATTGAGTTACTTTCACAAAAGTAATCTTTGTACTCCACATTATAATTATGTCTTATCTGTATTGTATTTTAATGTGTGTACACATGGCTAAAATCATACGGTAATATTCTAATATATATGCCAATTACAGGTAAACACAACATTGACAACAAAGACGCCAGATCACCGCTTAGTTCTAACTTAAGTCTAGGTGTACAATCGATTAAGGAAAGAAAATGGGATATACATTTTGTTACAAAGAAACCGAAAATGGAAACAGTAATTAATTCGTTAACAGTAAAGGAGATTTGACTACGTTTCATTGGTGTGTTGGGAGGCCATGATTCTTCATTTAAACTTCACCATACGGTCATTAAATTATATCTGCTTCGGGTACGGACTTAATAAATGAATTAAGGTTGTCACACATCTTAATGAGTGGTGAGTTGAGACCTGTATTTGTAGAGGTATAGGGCGCTGTAGAATTGTGGTTATGGGAAAGCGTGGAATTCTAGGCGGAACTTTCAATAAAATGCGGGATAGCAGTTCACTGCAGTCTATGCGACCGTTCACTAGTTTGTGAAGAAACATACTCGTAAGCCTATGCCAGCGGTTCTCAAACTTTTTTGGTCACGGAACCCTTTTGACAATCAAAATACTTGACGGAACCCTACAATAAAACAATAGTTTTTAAAAGTGTATTCTTTATTATATAAGCATAATAAAAGTACAATGTAACAGTTACTAATTATTACTTACTAACACATGGCAAGTACAATAATAGAAGATATTAAAAATGAAAAGTTCTTAACTAATGGGAGGTACGAAACTGTTTTTTATTTTTCATCAATTGGTTGATATCAGGTTTGATAGAAGAAATTTGAAGTCTCATATCAGGTTCGGCGTCCAGTCTATTGCGATATTTTGTTTTCGTGGCTGCATAGCATAGGTTGAGAATCCTGTTTCGCACAAATATGTTGTTGGGAACGGGAGATGAATATTCAGAGCCATTCTGCCAAGCATTGGATATTCATCACGGAATCTGCACCAAAAATCGTTGAGAGGCGTCGTTTTGAACAGTGACTCCATACTTGTACCTGATGACATTTCTAAATAAAAGAGATTCATATATCTCGTTTGATATACTTTCGGGCTTTTGCAAGTTGGGTAAAAAAGGATTATGAATCCATGAATTCAGCTTCATTTTTGTATTCTGTTCTTCGGGAAAACACTTTTCAAAAGATGCGCGCATAGAAGTGAGATATTGGACCAATTCTTCAAACACATCAGCTTGAAACATTTCTGAGTCGTTATCGCTAACAAACTCACTGAGTGACGTAAAGCTTTCTATTCCTCTCTTACCAACGCAAATAATCCAAAAATCTAATTTTCTTTTGAAGGCAGTTATTTTGTTATAGGTATGGAACACTGTTGTCTGTTTACCTTGCAATGATAAATTCAATTCCTTCAGTTTTTAAAAGACAATCGGAACAACCAAGTTTTATCATACAAACGGTCTTTCAAATTAAAAGAAACTGTATCTGCTGAAAGAAACATTTGTAACTCGGCTCTAAGTTCAAATAGCCTTGTTAATGTTTTACCCCGAGACAGCCATCGCACTTCTGTATGGAGCAGCAGTGTTTTATGTTTGCTGCCATAATCTTCACACAATAATGAGAACAATCGGGATTGTAGTGGTCGTGATTTGATAAAATTAATTATTTTTACCGCTTCATCCATAACTAATTTTAGATTTGACGGCATTTGCTTCATCGCAAGTGCTTGTCTATGCAGAATACAAAGGCTGGAACTACAATTAGGCGCTTTACTTTTTATTCATGATACTGCTCCTGTTGTTTTACCTGTCATCGCCTTGGCCCCATCTGTACAAATGTCAATGCAATCGTTCCAACTAAGATTATTTTCTTTAAAAAATATGTTTATTTTATTAAAAATTTCTTCCCCGGTAGTGTTTGTGGGCAGCGGTGAACACATAAGCATGTCTTCTTTAAAAGAACGTTCATATGGATATCTCACGATAACCAGCAAGATAGCCAGACCAGTGACATCAGTTGACTCATCCATTTGCGAGGCAAATCGTGTTTTTTGTAGACGTGCAACTAGTTCTTGTTTGACGTAGCTTGCCAGATCATGGATTCGCCGTGAAACAGTATCGTTTGATAGCGGTACAGTAGAAAGATGCTTTGCAGATTTTTCATCGAGCATACATTTTGTTATGTCTAACACACATGGCTTTATTAAATTCTCAGCGATAGTGTGCCCTTCACCTGCTTGTGAAATGCGATAGCTAACTAAATATGATGCCTCCGTGGCCTTTTCATTGATAGTTTGTGTTACATGCATCATATTTTTTTGACTTTCCAATAACTGTTCTTTTTTACGAACAAAAAATTCTTTATTCTTGTCTTTAGATTCGGGGTGTACAGTTTCTAAATGTCTGCGCAATTTGGCAGGTGCCATGGAACTATTAGGAAGCAGTTTACTACATAACATGCAGAGAGGTGAGCCGTTGGAATCAACAAATCCGAAACTGATATATGATTCATCATACGAGTACTTCCTTTTTTTCGTCTTTGAAACCGTGGAGCTTGACGTCGTGGCATCATCGTCTGGATCGGTAATAGCTGTATTCTCCGCGCGTACTGCTTTTGAACATTCAGCGTCATTAGAAGATGTTGTTGCAACCACTGCTGACAATAATCATGTATATGTCACAGCCAACTGGTTAAATTAGCCAGCTTATTGGATGCCTAGGCCGTTCATTAAATGCCGGCATCCAATTGAATACCTGAAGGACAACTAGCCAAGTCGTGTCGTGTCGTGTAGTAATTTAGTTAAATTGGCTATTCATGAATTTGTGATGTTTGGTTAGGGTGACTGTGAGTTGCAGAGGGCGATGGCTGTCAGAATCATCAGAGGGTATCGCACGATCTCCTACGAACGGCTTGTGCACTAGCCGGATCAGCCCTCGGACCTGGAGGCGAAGGTGCTCGCGGCACTTCATCAGTGGCGCGAGGAAACCACGGCGCGGGGCGAGCGCCCGATGCAGCGACACATGGAGCGGAAAGGGAGAGGGAGATCTCGTCCCAGCCCGCAGCAGGCGCACCGGGCATCGGCGGAGGGCAGACAACGCCCTCTTCCAGCCCCCCTAAATGGGTCCAGGGGTGACGGACTTGGGGAAGACCGTCGCCCCCCACACATCAGGACCCGAGGTGGCGGCGCTTAGTGTTCCACGTGCGCTCCTTTAAGACGTCGCGGGGGGAGTCAAACACCTCACCCCCTCCCCCCCCTGACCCGAGGAGGCCCGCATTCGCGGGCTGCCACCAGTCAGGGGTTGCGGAAGATTCTTACGTTCCCGCGACCCCCGGCGTAGGTGTGAATTGGAACACCAGGGTGGTTTTTAGTCAGTAAGAGTCTGGCAGACCCCTCGGCGGAGGCCATACATGAGGAATTTCGACAAAGGAAAAAAAAGAGGTGACTATGAGTTCATAAATTATGTACGACTACTTCTTACTAATACCACATACCTCCATTAAGTAGCTAATACTAGTGAAATGTTTTTAAATAAATAATTGAATTTTGATGAGAACTGTGAAAGTATAATATAAATACAAGTTTAGACTCTAATATTAACTCGAAAAATAACGTTCACGGTTTGCGCTATGGACGCCATATTTGTTTTGGTGACTACTACCGCCGCAGCGGAAAAAATTTAACTAAAT
The DNA here is from genome assembly GCA_949152455.1 of Lithophane leautieri. NCBI lineage: Eukaryota > Metazoa > Arthropoda > Insecta > Lepidoptera > Noctuidae > Lithophane > Lithophane leautieri. Next base: position 18,969,133 of record OX424465.1, on the reverse strand, counting down.
TTTAATCACTTGGCTGATTTGGTCAATCATCTTCAAAGGAATGACTTTCAGTACGCCAAGTTGTTAAACGTTGAATGATTCTAGTTCAATTAATTATCGGCCTAAGGATCCCTTTGGATGCCGGCGTTTAATGAACAGCCTAAGCGTCCAATTAGCTGGCTAATTAAACTAGATGGCTGCAACATATATATGAAAACCTAACGTAATGAAATTACATCGATGCATACAATATTTAATTTTTTATCTCAATTTTGTTGCCCATTATAGGGAGAAAAACTAACTCAATCTAATTAAATGCCACGTTGACCAAAGTCATATTGCAACGAATAATCTGCTGCAAACTGTACAGAGTATACGATTGAATTTTCTTAATTACTTATAACTGTCCATTCAATGGTCTTTTGAACACGCTTACCTTAGATTCAACCGAGAGGTTTGTCTATCGAATCACGGATCAGGGTCGGCTGTGCATTGAAGCCGAGATATTGAAGCTCAATGAAATGACGAAGTCTACGGAAAGATGTCTTTGAGCGCTTTTGTTCAAGATGTAGCTACAATGGCGGCTCTTTCTTCGATTGGCGAAGTACACAATAAGCGCAGATCTAGGTTAAGTCTTGGAATCGATTATCCAGTGAATATCGAAATAACTAAATCGAAAATACTGTTGGAGCTGCTGAAGATCGGAAGACCATCTTGCATTGTATAAACTCAATCTCCTTTGTATTATATAATTGCATAGCACAGGTTTGAGTTCTATGTACTATTGAGCTACCATTTACCGGGTAATTTGTCTTTCATTGACTTGAATGTGCCCTGGCGACTGGGAATGTCATGCTCACTGAAATGTCTCGCTGGTGGTGGCGCGTGTGTTGGATCATTTAGCTCCCTTCAAAATGGTTGAGCTGAATGGTGCTGATCCATGCGTCATGTTCGTGAACGGGCGCCGTCAGTTGTGACTGGTCATCTCTTAGCTGCCATGGCTTATTTTAATTTTTGAATTGTTTTATGTAATAATTGCGGACGCTTTTAACGTGCTTTCTACATTGTTCTCACATGTATAATTTCAACATAAATGATGTAACCCACATATTGTAACAATATTTTGATTTAAAAGAGTGTCCGTGGAGTTTCTTGCCCGTTCTTCTCCATAGGGTCCTACTACGCTTTGGAATGGGCAACTAGCTTCATATTTCTGACTGACCGACTCCTTGACAATTCAAAAGTGCCTGTGAATGGTTTAATTGAAATAAATGGTTTGAGTTTGAGTTTGAGATATAAAATTTATATATTTATTGTAATCTAGGTCATATGAATTGATCTAAATTGACCCCTTCCTTGCTGAGAACAGATGATGATGATACATTAATGTGTAATCACCATCTGGTATTGGTGCACTTAAACTTTACAATATTAATAGCCTCACCGCCGTATCTCTACGTTGACGTCGTGGTGGAGCTTGCGCGCTCCGAAGTCTAGGTCTGTGCCGGTAGAATTTACTTTGCCGGAACGGGTCTAGCTTGAGGAGCCAGACCAAGAGAGATATAAAAACCCGCAGGGCAGCATGTGGCGAGCTGTTGGGCAGTAGCAACCCCACGGACCCTACCTCCCAGGAGAAGTCTAGTTCCTCATCTCTGGCTTACCTTTACTGGCCGGCTGGAGTGAACAGCGACGGAGAACAGAGCTCCCACCTCATTCTTGCCTTGATTGGCCAGCTTGAGTGGAGACTCGCAAGAGCAAACGTGCTCGGAGGAAGGAAGTATTCCAAGTAAGACGGTAGGGATCTTGACCGTACTTCCGGGATTGTTCTCATAGCTGTGGAATACCTCTCTACTTCACAAGACATGTTGCCCCCTTGTCGTTACGACACTTTTTTGCTAGCGACCGTTTTCGGGGGCCCATTATTGAGTGTGCAAGTCACCCCCTGCCATTTTATCCGTGTATTATAATAAAACATTGATCAGGCAGGGGCCATAGTCCTTCCATAGTTCCAGGTTACCAGTCCACTTTAGCCACCCAAACCCAAAGTTCAATATCATTGTTTTGTTTCCATATCCTGCAATAGTATTACACCAAACGGGGGTTGTTCTTGGGTGCCCCTGCATAGTGCTAACAGGGATAACCGTCGGTTGGTACCCCATTTCATTAAAATGTCTAACGAACTCCTACGAATTGGGTTTGGCCCCTCGTACTCCTTCCACAGGTCCTAAAGGACCTAAGATGTAGAATTAGTTATGTTAGAATTTATATTAAAACAGAGTTGTGTACTATGTATACGTCAGTTAACGTGTATCGCAATCATGTATATTCGCAGTAACGTACATCGCTGTAATGAACTTCGCAATACTGGGGTACACCCAAACAAAATAATATTATGTTAAGGTCTCATATTTCTAACAAGATAATCTTTCCACGTTGTAACTTGCTCCCGCAATTAGTAAAATGTCTGCCACTCAGCCATTAAATCTCAGTTGAACTACTAAATATTAGCACCGGAGCGAGCCATATAATGTTACGCACTGTTATCCCTCGTATCGTCGTATGAAGACATCAGAACTGTATCAAACGCTAAACCAACAGCAATAGTACGCCATACGTTCACTCATTAAGAATTACCGACAAGGCAGTAATGTGCTAAATAGCTTTCAAACAACATCATAATGACACCCTGCCATGGTATAATAATCCTTATGCGTATGCGTATAAGGTTGTGCGTGGTTGGTGGTAGTGGGTGGTGATCCTTCAAGTAGGGTGCTCGTAAAGTGGGAGCGAGCCCGTTAAGCACAACGACACCACTTTGTGTTGCTTGGTCTGTAACGATGATAAATATCTACATATTTCTGACCTTATTGCCGCTGTAAGATCTATGGGTACACTGAGTTTTGGTTGAATTTTATAATTGATTGAAAAATCGAAAAATGTCCGGTCTTTGTTAGAATGTTATGCCGCAGCACCCGCAGATCATTAACTTCTCGAGTGTTAGGGCAGGATTCTGATATCATCAGTAGCCAAGTAAATACGGTCGATAACAATTACTATCACAACTAACTATTCAAAGAATAGGTACTAGGTGCTATATTAAAATAGTTATAATATACGTACTAATAAATGGAAATGGAGTGACTGCCGCCATTTAGATGTATGAGGGTGAATCTGGTGCTTATAGCAAATAAGGAAAAGCTATTTAAAGCAAGATTCTTTACTCCAAAGGTGCACCTTTACAAAGTCAGTCTAGCATATAAAATCCAAGCAAGGTTAAAAAAACGAAAGACTGGCAAATAATTTATTGTTGTTAAGGCTTCAAAGCGATATTGTGTAAGGAAATCTGACATACATATTCTTATTACATTGTTTACTCTACATAACATTCTTTCAAAGTATTTGAACTCACCTAACCTTTGTGTGGTAGGTACACAGGTGTAGGGTATCAAACTGAAGGGTGTACGAATCACGCCTTTTGTTGGTGTAAGTATTCATCGGCAATCAACGTCTCGTCGCACGCACGACTGTACTCTGCCAGCGGCCGTAATAAGCGGCTCGCGTGCAAATCAATCAGCCGTCGATCAGACACCTGTCGGTACACCCACACACTACTTTGTATATAGGGTAGACTCCGAACTCACACTACCGACGTATCACGTCGATATTGGAGTTCACAAACCTTTAATTTTGTTGATGGTTTAAATGGTGTAAAGTATAAAAACTATCGATAGAGCTGGGAATTATAGTGTCAACGAGATTATCGAAAATGAAGGAAGTAAGCAATATGACGGGAATCCGCTGGATGTGAGAACCACAGGACCGGTTGGTGTGGTGATGCTTGAGGCCTCGTCGGCTTATACCTGGCGGTGGGTGGACGTCTTTCAGCTGAAATGGTACTAGCATTTAAATGCATAAAGATCACGAACTGACTTCGAAAATAGGGATCAGCCCTGAGCCAGCTCATTTCGCCAATACATACGACATCTATTGGCGAAATGAGTCTTATTGCCATTTTATAAGCAAGATTCATATTCATATATTTGCGTTCCACAAGGTAAAACAAGATGTTAACTTAGAGCTAAGAGCCGTTGTAGACCCTGTTAGGGCACAGCAAAATGTATTGTTACATACGTAGCTATTACTTAAAATAAAAAATCTAAGTCAATAAAATTATATTATAATTAAATTATACATTGGTAACTTGAATTACATTACATTATATAAGATAAATTTTACGTTTAACACATTTTGAAACAATTTATAGATTTAGAAGGTACCTAAGCATTTTATTATTTACTCATTATGTATTTAGTAGCCATGTTATGTTTAATTAAATAATCATCTTGATAAATATACACATGCAAAATATTTAAGAATGTATTGATGGTAAATTATTGTTATTATAATTACAGGTTTTCATTTAAGTATTCGTTCACATTATAATAGCTTTTGCCTAATGCAGAAGTGTTATTATAGCCTAAATGAGTTCTTTATTTAACACTAAACTAATAATTAAATTATTTGACAAATTGACATTCTGTTAAGTTAATGATGTAGATTTTTTTGAAAATTGACGCAATGTAATAAAGACATCCTATAATAAATTAATGAATAATGAAATGATAACAATAGACAATAGAAATTGGAAATGTAATATTATATTTTAAATAACTTTATACAGGGTTACTGGTAACTCGACGTATTCCTTGCAGGACGTCATAGTAGGGTTAAAATGCAACAAATTAAGCCACCAAATGTTCTACCGAAATTCAGTAGTTTTTGAATTAGTTAAGAGTTTTAGAGCTAAAAATTACAAGAAATTTAATGTTTTGTTAGTGATATTTGCCAAAGTTTTAGGCATTATTGAACTTTTTATTCCGCAAGTCAGGATCTGATGATGGGATCCTAGAGAAATCGAGGGGAACTTTCAAAATTCGTAAGGGCAACTAGTGCATTCCTTAATTTATTCATTAAGTATTTTACAGCACTACAATTTTATGAAGGTCTGGAGTCGATCTGATGATGGAGCCGAAAGACAGTCAAGGGAACTCCTCAATGGTTTACAGCAGATACCTCGTGTTTGGGCTTGATTAAATTGTATTGATAAAAACTTTACACTTTGATGGGTTGTGACTGTCGTTAGGGGTCTGATGATGAAGACGAAAGACAGTCGAGGCAACTCCTCAGTGGTTTACAGCAGATATCTTGTGTTTGGGCTTGATTAATTTGTATTGATAAGAACCTTACACTTGGATGGGTTGTGACTGTCGTTAAGAGTCTGATGATGAAGACGAAGGACGATTAACGGAACTCCTCAACGGTTCACAGTAATTACCTTGTGTTTGGACTTAATTCATTTATATTGATAAGAACATTGCAACCATATAGGTTGTAAGTGACATTATAGATCTGATTATGGTCACCTTATAATATGATGATAAGGGGAACTATACAGTGTAAGCAAATGTATATTATTCACCCTTATATTCTTGAGAAGGCACGGGAGTCTCATTAGCCAGCCGGTTCCGTATAACATCTAAACGATACTTGCGCTGTTCAGACGACTCGCCACTTAATCGTTTTTGAATAAGATTGAGTCGGCAGATCTTATCATTTGGCGACTCCTGCGACAAATGAGAATGCATGTAATTTCTCATCTGAGATAACCTAGCATGAAGAGCTAACGGTGATTCTTGGGAACCGGACATAGCACTCAAATAAAAAAATAACTTTAATTTCGGAAGTCGGTGGCCAAAAACTAAAATTATAAGCAAAGACACCGACTTCCGAAATTAAAGTTATTTTTTTATTTTTCTCTTATTATTAAAGAAGTACTTTTGTCGTTTGGTTTTAGTACAGTAGTCCTTTTTTGTTTTGTTTTTTTTTGAAGTCGGTCAATTTTTTTAAATTATTTAGAATTTTGGGTTACTACGTACAAATTTACAGATTTCAAAGATGTAGAGGCACGGTAGCGTTAAAATTTTATGTTCCTGGAAGTGAGACTTACAGCTATCCGTCTGTTCAATATTGACTAGAATTCTAATAAGTTTGTTTTGTAGGGTGAATAGTGTGGGTGTGTCTATACCAGGGATTCCCAAAGTGGTCGATATCGGTTTCCTAGGGGTCGACATAAACGAAAACTGATTTTAGGGGTCGACGAGGTCTAAAAATCGACCCCTATTAAAGTAACACAAGTTCTTATTTAAAACTTTCAAGATAGGTAGGTAGGTACTGTATTGTTTATGTTGTGTTACGTGTACTAAGAATAATTAATATTTTTATAGGAAATAGCATTGTTGTAGTAATGTAAAGTCTCAAGTTCGTACAAGATGAAAAACTCGGCAAGTCAGTGTGGACAAGTTTGTGCAAGATAATGAGTTCGAGCGTACGTCTTTCAGGCGCGTTTTGACTTGCTCTCTATTTGACGCTTACGCGATTTAACACGAACGAATTCATGATCAAGTTGCAAGTCCAAACATGTTCCTGATATTTTACTATTTAACGAGCTTGCACTTAGGTTGAAAGTTCATTTGCGTTTTGAAATTCGTTGGAGCTTGAACGATAATAACTCATATAAGTACTCATTTATTTCAAGAGATTAAAAAGTTATTATATAGCTAATAAGTGAAGTAAAGTGACTGAAAAAGAATTTAAAAAATACTGAGCTCCCTACGCAAGTTAATAACGTAACCATACAATATCTGCAGTTTATGAAAAATTAACAGGGTAAGTACCAAACAGTTTTTATTCGGCACAGCGCATCAGCATTGCCATACAGTGGGGCATACATTGTGGTTTTTTATTTATGTAGTTTCTTATTTTTTTATTTGCAGGATTACTGAGAGTTTTATGATGGCGGACACGAAAAAAAAATGCAGACAATACAGTTTGGACTACTTGAAGTTCGGATTTATTGCATCTCGATTAAATCAACACTGGCCGATGTGTCTCATATGTGAAAAAGTATTCAGTAACGATGCCATGAAGCCTTCAAAAATGGATGACCACTTATCAAGAGTACATGCTGACAAAAAAAGTAAGCGCTTGTAATTTTTTCAAGCACTTAAAGAAAAACTAGACAAAAGGCCATCCATAAGATCGATGTTTGCGTCATCATCTATTAAAGACGATGATGGTTTACCAGCGTCCTATAATATATCTTTACTAATAGCGAAGTCGGGGAAACCCCACACAATTGGAGAGCAGCTTATCTTACCAGCCATTGCGGAGGTCCTTAACAATGTATTGCACAAACCAGCACATGATATTTTAAAGAGAATACCTTTGAGCAATAACACCGTCCAGAGACGCATAGACGAGATGGGACGCGATGTAGAAAACATTTTATGCAAGTTCTTACAGACCAACAGATTCTCTCTCCAGTTGGACGAGTCTACATTACCCGGCAATGAAGCTCTGTTGTTAGGATATGTTCGATAGTAAGTGAGTAAGTAATAAATGTATTTGTTAGAATATTGTTGTTACATAGGTGTTACACATAATATGATGTCCATAATATTCTGCTGTTTCCAGCGTACAAATATTTCAAAGAATTAATATTAAAAACAAACCGTACAATGTCGAAAATAAGGAGACGTTAAATACTATCAAATACAATGTCAGGGGTTATCAATTATAATGTTAAGAATTAAATACCATGTCAGGGTTTATTAATTATAATGTCAATAATTATTAAATACAATAAAGAAAAACGGACAAAAAAAAGAAAGAAAGATTTCAATACAATATCATAGAAATGAAATGAAATTCAATTATTAGGAGGTAAGTCGTCGCCCAATTTTAATTTTGAATCAAATTTTTCATTTAAAAACTCATTCGTTGAGTAGTAACACTTTTGCAATAGAAAGTTAAATAGTTTGTTTTTAAATGTCATGAGATTAAGACTTTTAAAACCATTAGGTAATTTATTATAGATTTGAATTGCCATACAATAAACATTATTCGAAAATAGTTTAATTCTTTGTTGGGGTGCACATAATTTGTGGATATTTCGACTTTTCCTTATCATCTCATCTGCCTATAGCCTTTTCCCAACTACGTTGGGGTCGGCTTCCAGTCTAACCAGATGCAGCTGAATACCAGTATTTTACATGAAGCGACTGCCTATCTGACGTCCACAACCCAGTAACCGGGTAATACGATACCCCTTGGTAAGACTGGTTGTCAGACTTTCGGGCTTTTGACGACCCGTAACGACTGTCAAAGATCCACATATGACAGCCGGGACCAACGGCTTAACGTGCTTTCCGAGGCACGGAGGAGTCTAGATATGTAAAGATGGTCACCCATCCACGGACCAACCCCGGCAAGCGTAGCTTAACCTGAGGGATCGACCCGTGCGGCTGTTATTACGTAGCCACGAGCTTCGACTTTTCCTTATAACAACATCATTGTGTACTTGAAATAAAGCTAAGTTTTTACGTACAAAGATACAGAGTTCGAATATGTATAAAGATGGGAGTGGTAATATTTTTAATTTTTTAAAGATTGGGACCCTGCTTTGTAATGGTTGGGCTCTAGTCATTGATCGAATACATTTCTTTTGTGCTCGGAATGCTTTAATAGTGTCAACAGAATTTCCCCATATAATGATGCCGTAGCGGAGAATTGATGCTACGTAACCATGATAAGCACAAAGTGCTGCATTGATAGCAGCTACGTGAGTTATTCGATTTAGAACAAATACAAATCTTTGCAGCTTAGTGCATAATTTGTCAATGTGTACTTTCCAGTTGCAATATTTATCTAATGTTATCCCAAAAAAAGATATATCAAAGATGAGAATATGTGCCAAGAACTGCTTTTTGCTACGTATTTAGAGACTGATACCAGAGGAGAATCGATTTTTCAGGCCGTGGAACATTTTTCTACTGACAAAGCTATTCCATGGAAGAACATTGTTTCTGTTGCGACTGATGGTGCACCGTCTATGGTTGGTCGTCATCGTGGTTTTATAGCTCGCTTAAAGCGACAACTGCCTGATATACTGGTCATTCACTGCGTGATTCACAGGCAGCATTTGGTAGCAAAAAAGCTGAGTCCTAGATTGCATAAGTCTTTACAATATGTAATAAATGCTATCAACAAGATTCGAAGCAATTCTTTGAACTCTCGGTTATTTGCTCAGCTATGTGAGGAAAACGACGAAGGCTTTACTCGATTATTTCTGCACACTGAAGTTCGCTGGCTATCAAGAGGCTCTTGCTTAGAAAGATTTTCAGCCATTTTTGAATCTGTGTTGGGTTTTTACAAGAAAAAGATCCGAATTTGAAAGAAAATCTGAACAATTGTAAAACAGATATTTATTAATTGACTGATATCTTTGGAATGTTCAACAAAGTTAATTTGCAGCTGCAGGGTGACGATCTTAACTTGAATAAAACAAAATCAATAATATCGGCCTTCGTGGGTAAACTAATCCTTTATAAAAAAAAATTAGGCAGAAAAGAATATTCACAGTTTGTGCATTTGTCAAAATTACCAGAAATGCTTCAAGATGATGACATTTTATTATGTCACTCACTTGGACGCATTACACAAGGATTTTAGGGAGAGGTTTAAGGATCTTTTAAATTTACAAATTCCTCAATGGATAATAAATCGGTACAATACCACAGCCATAGAAGAAGCCAATGTGATAATGCAAGAAGAGTTGATTACGATCAGCACAGACGAAGAGCTTAAGCAGAAGTTCAAGCAAGGCTGTCAGAAGTTCTGGTTGCAACGCAACATTGAAACACAGTATCCTACATTGTGGAACATTGCTGAAAAATACCTTATCGCTTTTCCATTATCATAACTAATTGAAAAAAGCTTCAGTGTGGTAACAAACATTTTGACGGAACAAAGAAACCGCTTGAAAATCAACGAACGTGGAGATTTAAGGCTGCAACTCACCAACATTGAACCGGATGTAGTTACATTGGTAGATAGTCACCAGGTTCATCCATCAAACTGAATGTTTTGTTTTCTCTTTGCGAATTAATACTTTTTTAAATATAATTTCCTACCTACTTAAGATTCTTTAAGTACCTAATTTGATAATCATTATAAATTAAACTTAATATTTACTGAATTGACCCCTTTTCCAAAATGAACTCATTTTGGAAAAGGGGTCACTTGTCCAAAATAGTTTGGGGATCCCTGGTCTATACTATTACCCCATTAAATGACACCGTATTTAAGCCATGCATAAGCATATGCGTAATATGTTGCCAACGAAGTATTTACGTCAGTAGTTTTTTTGATTTCCCGAAGAGCGTATAAAATTTTTGATAATTTTGCTTTTAGTTTTTGAATATAGGACTTCCAATTTATGTGTGTGTCTATATCTAGTCCTAATAGGGTGAATTTATTTACTATTTCTAACTTGTGTTTTTTAAAACTAAAGTTTATGTCTATCGGCATTTTTTGTCGTGGGTGAAATGTCATTATTTTCGTTTTATTATAGTTAATTTCTAGGTTATGTTCGTCATCCAATGAGTTGTAGCGTCAACTATTGAGTTCAATTTATCATTTAGGTTGAGATTAGTTTCGCATGAGGCAAGAATGGATATATCATCCGCAAACAAAAGAGACGGTTCACTGATATGCTTCGGGAGGTCGTTGATGTAAACAAAGAATAAGAAGCCGCCTATTACACTACCCTGTGGGATTGAAGCGTTTATTGGTATGTTTTCGGATCGTTTCAATTCTATTTCGTTAGTGTTTTGGTTAAAATATTCTAATTCCAGTAATTGCTCTCTATTTTTTAAATACGATCGAACCATTCATGACATTTACCACGGATCCCTATGCCATATAGTTTGTTTAAAAAGATGTTGAATTGTACTTTATCGTAAGCTTTCGTCATATCCAGCAGTAATCCTATTACATATTTTCTGGAGTTAATGATATCGAGGGTTTCTTGTATGTATTTATAGATGGCAAGGGTTGTTGATCGGTTTTTTCTGAAGCCATTTTGACAGTCATTAAATATATTGTATTTTTCACAATAAGCATAGACTCGGTTGCACATGGCTTTTTCAAATATTTTTGATGCAGTTGGTAGGAGAGCGATGGGGCGGTAGTTATTTGGGTCAGTTTTTGCATTTTTCTTATGAATTGGCTTTACAAAGGCCTTTTTCAAGAGGTTTGGAAAAGTACCTTCCTCGAAAGATTGATTCACCAGTTTATAGAATGGAAGAGTTAATTCATCTGCACATTGTCTTAGTCATGTAGGTGGAAGTTCATCAACGCCATAGTTCGACTTATTTTTTACTTACTAATTAATGCATTCACCTCATAAGGATCTGCTGGACTCAGAAAGATCGAATTCTCTGTTGTAGACATTATAGGTGTTTCTTTTGGTTTACTGCCAGATGGGTACGTACTAGTTTTCCCAATAGAAGCAAAGAAATTTTTAAAATGTTAGCTACCTCTTTTGGCACTGAAGTCATATTATTATTGTTTGTTTGTATAGTTATTTTCTGATTTTCGCGTTTCATTTTTTTGTTTGTCCGTTCGTTTATTATACTCCACATTGTTTTAACCACGGAATTGATAAATAAGGTTGGAAAGGCCCTAGCTCCAATTTTGTATCAGGACCAGTGTCACCGCTTGTCTCCCACTATTTTAATTTCTACACATACGCACTCCTATGTTTACAAATATTTCGCACACAACCAAATCAGACACACATAAATCTCAGGGCAGATATTCGTTCGCACACTAGTACTAAGCCCTCGTAGCCATAGACACACACACACGCAAAAAAGCAATAAAAATGTTCATACACGCTAGTGCTTGATAAAGCCGATATTCTTTATCGATAAATTATCTGATGAATGTATGGGGGAAAATTAAACATGAAATAAATATTAAGAAATATTTATTTTACTTTTATTAATTACAAATAACCTGATTTTTTTATGATAAAATCATCTTTACTGAAATGTATAGAGCAAATAGTACTCGTCTTTGTCGGCATCCAGTTTCCTCTACCTGTCACGTCAATCCATTGTTCCCTGGCGTTAGGTTCTTTAGGAAACCTAAAATTTATAATTTATTGCGTAAGTAAAATTGGATTTTACTTATATTTTAATACTAAATACAATATAGTAAATACTTGTAGATGAGTACAATGATCTCGTATAATGTTGCCAATGAATTCAATTTCTCCCTGTAAATCTGTCATCTACAAGTATTTACTATATTGTATCATTCGTTCAATAATTATTGTAATATTTAATTGACTCATTATACATCTAACTAAAAATATACTATCATTAATTAAATATAAAATAATTCAAAAAGAATCTTTGTCAAACGTAAATTTATATTATTTGAGAATTCTATCGATGATTTTATTTAACCACATGGTCACCTCACTATCGACCGTGCATCACGGCCAATCAGGGCAAACGACGAAACGTCAATGGTTGAAGTGAAGAGGACGCGACGCATGCAGTACATTGTAAGCGGACTTAGTAATTGCGTTGATTACGCGAGTACACATCGTGCAATGTATATTTTTTTTTACTTGTTGCAATAATGTCGTTAATGTTTGGAATTTCATAGTGATCAGAATTTTTTTATGTTTTTTACTAATAAAATTATAATTAAATGTTATTTTCGACTTACTGATGGAAAGATATACCCCCTCGCTCTATACCTGCGGTCTGACTTTTTGTTTTACAAGTTATAATTGCACAACACGGCATTTTAAAGCAGAGCTCTGTTCTCCGCAGTAGTCCGAAGCGCACGAAACGCGGTGAATGAATGAATCGGTCGAGTTATGATTATCGAAACATAATTGTGGCGCGCTTGCCACGCCCACATTACCATTCCAACCTTATTTATCTATTCCGTGGTTTTAACCCTATCGCTTGATTTTATCATTTTGTGTTTAAAGTGTTGTTTTTTGCTGTTACTATAGTTTTCTTAAATATTTTTTCATATTTCTTGTAATATTTTGTTATTATAGGGTTTTTTGTTTTCGTAACTAGTATCTTCAATAGTCTTTTATTTTTGCAACAGTTTTTTATACCTTTTGAGAGCCAGTATTTATTATAGTTTGTATTTTTGTATTGGGATACACTGATTTAGGATGCTAATTAGGATTTCATTAAAAGCTTCATAATTTTCATTAATATTTTTATCAGCCGTTATTATGTCATTCCAGTTTATTTCTTGCAATTTTGATTTAAATATTAACATATTGGTATTAGTGAATTGCCTTTTTTTGTGTACCAATTATTTATTTTTTTGATTGGGTAATTTTAAATGTAAAATTATGCTATTGTGATCGGAAAAACCTAACTCTTCTATCGTTGTGTATCTTTATATTTTAAATTTGTGAATATGAGATCTAAACATGTTTTTGTACTAGGTGATATACGTGTCGAGGTTTTTATGTGCTGTGTGAGTCTAAATTTCTGCATGAGATTTAAAAATCGTTTTAAGTTAACAGAAAGGATGTTTATATTAAAATCGCCTCCTATAATAACATTAATCGTAGGGTATTTAATGTTAAAATACAATAGACGTAGATATTTAGTAACCTATTCCGCTTAACTATTCTTCAAGAGTCATAAAAAACCCTGTAAGAAATCGACACGTGTTTCACCTCTCAACGAGGCATCCTCAGGATGACGATTGACCAATTGCAAACCAGAAAATGACGTATTGCCACACCGAGCGCTGGACGCAGAGTGAATCAAATCGCCCGTCACCCCCACTTATATAGAATTAAAAATCAAACGAACTTACCAAGTGAAGTTCGATGATAATTATGTTTCACAGCTTCATTCGAAGCGATTTATTGTTTACGTATTGTAGCAGCGCCTCCATGTACCAGCCTTGCACGGATTTTTAGAGGTAAGTAAAAGGATTTTTTTTTTTTTTTTCAGTTCACTGGCAACACTTTTACCGTACTTTGCTCCCACTACACTGTTTCTCTCTAACGGTCCACAGCCATTTTAATATCATTTTGTTGAAAGCTAATAAATATTTCACATTTTTATTTATCTAGGGTAGGGTAGGTAACTTTACTAGGGAGGGTATAAATCGCTTCGAATGAAGCTGTTCACATAATTATCATCGAACTTCACTTGGTAAGTTCGTTTGATTTTTAATTATGTTTCACAGCTTCATTCGAAGCGATTTATTGTTTACGTATTGTAGATGTTCAGAGACAAAAATGTGAAATTAAAACAGGTGAGTAATCACAAGTGAATTTTATTATATCTACCTATCACTGATTAAACTTTATTTTACATTGTTTTAATCTTAATCTAATATTACACATTTGTTACAGATTATGACCACCAGTAAGTACCGTAGTGGCAAAAATATGAGGATCAGTTACAACCTGCCTATTGTAATGTTTTGCGAAGACAGAAGATGATGCACTCCATCCAGCAGTTTTTCTAATAAGGTCAATATTGACTCCAAGTCTATTGGCTGATGATGTGGCTGCATGACGAGTGCTGTGAGCACTAAATATGGACGTATCTATACCGCTACTGTAAAGTGTATCTTTTATCCAGTGACTTAGTGTTTGTGATGAAACTTTTGAGTGTGGTTTTTTGTGGCTTACAAATAAATAATCATTTTTGCGAAGTGGTCGAGTCTTATTTATATAAACCTCTAAGCATTTAGCGGGACAGATCTGAGGACGAGCGTCGAAAAAAGGTAATCTTAAAACTGGTTGTGAAGAATTAGGTTTGGAAGTTTTTATCAAATCAGGTATTGTTATAGTTATTTCAATAGCAGAATTTACTTGAATGTTGGCAAATTTTATTAGTGAAAATGTTTGAACGCGATGCGCAGTCACCAAAGCCAATAGAGTTATAGTCTTTTTGGAAAGAGTTTCCAAATCAAGGTCTGTGTTAGGCCATTTTTGTGCTAAGTAATTAAGAACGGTGGTTGGATCCCACATCAAATTATATTTTGGATTACTATGCCTTAATCTGTAAACTCCTTTCATAAATCGCTTAATTCTATCATCGTTCGCCACATTACTTAACAACAAGGATAATGCGGATTTATATGAATTGATAGTACCGTACTTTGCCCCTTTGTCAAAAATTGTGGTAAGAAAATGAATGACTACAGGAATTGAAACCGAGGAATAATCATAACCATGTTTATTACAATAATTTAACCAAGATTTTATACAAACATCGTATTGTTTGTAAGTAGAATCAGACAATGATGATAACATAATTTCAATGGATTTATTAGATAAATGTCTTTTTAATAATGTTTGCCTGAAAGCTTCGCGGCAACCAATTTCAGGGTGCGGTGAAGACTGTGAGGCGTTCTGAAAGGAGAAGTTAACAAATTTACATTTGGTTCAAAATAGATTGGTTTAGAACAAATTAATTTTTGGAAGACTGGGAGCCAGGGTTGTGTTGGCCAATATGGTACAACTACTATGCCATTTGCTTTGTCATTCATTATTTTTTGCATTGTTTTTGTGATAAGTGAAAACGGTGGAAATGCGTAGAATATTTTATTTTTCCATGGAATGGTGAAAGCATCGATTGCATAAGCGTCAGGGTCGTTTTTCCAAGTTACATACCTGGGACACTTAGCATTACACCTACTAGCGAAGAGGTCTATTTCAGGGTATCCAAAATATTGTGTTATTTGGTTGAATGCATCGTCATTGAGTTCCCATTCGTGTCTTGAAATTTCATGCGCGATAGTTGATCTGCTTCATAATTATCTTTACTGTTTATGTAAGATGCAAAAATAGTTATCTTACGCCTTTCGCACCACTGCCATATTTCTTTAGTGATATTATGCAAGTATTCAAACTGTATGCTGCCCATGCGATTTATACAAGATATGGCAGTTACATTATCAATTGTAATAGTATTTTTAAATTATACGATTCGTGGGCAAAGCATTTAAGTGCGAGAAAAGCTACTTTTAACTCTAACTCGTTAATATGTACGGTTCTTTCACTATCTTTCCAATAGCCAAAACATTCACCTGTGCATAAGCTCCCCAACCAGTACATGACGCGTCGGAAAAGATTTCTAATTCATATAGCTCACAAGTTAAAGAAAATGAGCCATGATCAATATGATGTAACCACCACAACATATCACTATGTAAGCTGTTGGGGAGCCGAACTAACTGTTCGTAGCTCGGATTAGTAAGTAAACAGGAATATTTAAATTGTTCAAAAAGTTTAGTGTAAAGCCATGCATATTGAATTGCAGGACAAGCTGAAATTAGTAAACCTATGAACCGAGCAAATTCACGAAGTTTACATTTACGCTTTTTCAAGAAGCTATAAATGTATTCTTTTATTTTTGACTTTTTTGTACCAGGTAATTTTAATAACATATTTTTTTGAGTCGAATTCGAAACCTAGAAACTTGCATAGTGTTTGCGGTTCTAGGCAGCTTTTTTCCGTATTTATTATGAAACCTAAATTTTTAAGTAATGTTATTGTAAAGTCAACGTTATTTTGACATTCAAGAAAAGTTGTTCCAATGCAAAAAGTGTCATCAATATACACAACTGATATCATGCCATGGATTCTTAGATATTCCATAACTGGTTTTAATAATTTTGTAAACACATATGGAGCAGTGCATAAACCAAACGCTAGACAGTTAAATTCATAAAGGGTATTATTATATTTAAAACGGAGGTATTTTCGGTGAGATTCATGTACGGAAATTAAAAAGTAAGCATCTTTTAGATCTATTGATGCCATATAACAGTTTTTTGTTATAAGCTTTGAGGCTGTACGATAGTCCTCCATCTTGAAATGTTTGGTCTCTACGAATTTGTTTAAACATTTAAGGTTCAATATGAATCTTTAGTCTCCGTTTGGTTTGGGCACTAAAAATACACTCGATATAAATTCTCCTTTAACAGAATGACAATGAGAAATTGCATTAATATCGAGTAGGCTTTTAATTGATTTGTTAAAATCTTGGGCTTCTTGAATATTCTTAGGAAAAACATGAGGAGAATCAGTACGATATGGTTGACATTTAAAAGGTATTCGGTACCCTTTGATCCAGGATAGAATCGTTTTGTCAGTAGTGATAATTGACCACTTTTTGACAAAATACTGGAGCCTGCCAGCTGTTAGTACCTGATCAGTTACTTTCGATGCGGTGGCCTCGTCGGGGACGAGTAGCGGCGCGAGCTGCCGCTGGTTTGCGGCGGCGGTGGCGGCCGATATGCAGGACGAGCAGCTCGCCTCGTATTGTTCGGCTTGTTGTCCGTCTTGCGGTGCTGAGGGTTGTAGTTTAAATGGCCCTTATTTGGGCCTTTTGGGATACCTTTGGGCTTGATAAATTTTGGTCTAAGGGCATGTTTCAAGGCATCTCCTGATTGTTGTATTGTCTTGGCGGCTTTAACCTTATCGGTAACATTTTCCCCAAATAAAAAACTACCCCTTTTTGTCTCAAGCAAAGCGTCTTTTAAATTTATATTAATAGATGAAATTACAAAGTTACGTCTTGTTTTTGTCTCCCAAAAATGACTATCGCATAATATACGACAAGCGTCACTAATTGGTTTTAAAAGTTTTTGTTTGGACGTTTCATTTGAAATTAATATGTCAGTAGCGGACGCTAAGGCTGACAATGCTATACCAAGCTGATTTTGTTTGTACATGAGAGCCGAATCTCTTTTTACTAGAGAATCCTGCAGAGCTGCCTTTACTTCCGGGTTGAGAGCCGGCGCTAGCAGTAGGTCGCAATTATGAGGGACGAAATAACTTTTTAAAAGTCCTTTACATCCTTTGCCAAACCCTTAGTAAGGATGTCTTGCCAACGATTGACAATGTCCTTATGAACAGACGGACCCATGGTTATGTCCGTCTTTGGAGCATCGCCGAGTAACTGCAGGGTATCTTCATCCAGGTCTTGGTCTTCCATCACTTCTGGCTGTGCTTCTACCGAGGTGCCAGGTGTAGGCGACAAAAGTGCGGTGCATAGCGGTGGTGGAGCTGGTGGTGGCGAAGCAGGGCACGGAGAACAAGCACGTGGCGAGGCATGCGGCGAGCCACGTGGCGACCCACGAGGGGACGCACGAAGCGGCGAGGCAGGAAGCGGTGAAGGTTGAAACAAGCAGATTTCCTCATTCTGTGACATATCACAGTCCACATCCAGTTGATAGTTTGAAAAATCTGCCAAAAAACGTTTCTAAATAGAATACGTTCGGTAATAAATGTAATAGTTAACACTTTTTTAACGTGACAGAGGAAACCCAAGCTTGGTAGCCTCGCATCATTTAGGCAAATAAGTAATAACTTAATGATTATAATTTATGACAGTATCAGCCCCAATATGGCAGTACGCATCACTTTTTATAATGACAGAGGAGACCCAAACTTGGTAACCTCGCATCACTGATAATAATTTTTATTATAAAATTATTATAATAATTGTGTAACTTACTGTGTAAGTCTTCTTCGGATGAAGAATTAATACGGATATTTGTCGTTGCCTGCAATTTATTTTGCAACTTTTGTATTTTCCGCCGTATTTCTTCTTCAGTTTTTTCCATCTTCCTTTTCTTTCCCATTTTGAGGAGCTGGTTCTATTTGTAGGAGCGGAGACGTGCGAAGGCTTGAGCACGGAAACGCGGAATGATATTAAAATGGCTGTGGACCGTTAGAGAGAAACAGTGTAGTGGGAGCAAAGTACGGTAAAAGTGTTGCCAGTGAACTGAAAAAAAAAAAAATAATACTTTTACTTACCTCTAAAGATCCGTGCAAGGCTGGTACATGGAGGCGCTGCTACAATACGTACACAATAAATCGCTTCGAATGAAGCTGTGAAACATAATTGCTGCTCGGCGCAACGCGGCTTGGATCGTTATCAGTGCGATAAGCGCGATAAGGGGCAAACAGTCGTCACAAAGGCGACCTTGGATTACTGGTATTTAATTCGTTCAACAGTGTAACGTTCGCTGTATTATTTTTTACGATTTCTAAACTCTCTAATACTGACATTTTGAATCCTTTGTCACATGTGTGTAAAATTTTTAAAGTGTTATTATTATTTAATGAATGACCTGAATCTATTAAGTGTTGAGCAAAATGGGATCTTTCTGGACAACTATTCCTATAAGCTGCAATATGTTCCTTATATCTTGTTTGGAAATTATGACCAGTCTGACCTATGTAAATACCATTACAATCATCGCAATGTAGCTTGTAAACATCTGATTTTTTATGATTTTCTAAACGATCTTTTCCGTTACAAATCCGTCTCAAAGAGTCATCTGTTTTAAAAGCTACCCTTATTTCATTTTTATACAAAGTTTAAAAAAATATAATTAAATACCAGTAGTCCAAGGTCGCCTTTGTTACGACTGTTTGCCCCTTATCGCGCTTATCACACTGATAACGATCCAAGCCGCGTTGCGCCGAGCAGCAATTCTATATAAGTGCGGGTGACGGGCGATTTGATTCACTATTCGATGCGCGCCAGCGGTAACGGTCGGTCGTGTTGCCCTGTGTGTGTTTTCGTGCGTTCCAGATATTCAGGAATCTAGTATTCCCGAGTGCTTCTTAGTCATTGTGACTAACTTCGATCTATTAGCTGAGTGCCTTTTTCAAGGCACAGCTAATAAGGTATTCTTATAACAGAGGTTGTCGTCAAAACGTTCGTCGTGTATTTTGATCCCTTACGGATTAAAAACCACAGTTTCGTGGTCCCCGGTGGATACCTAACGGTGCTAACGAAACCGAGGGGGTGTTGACCCAGACGCACCCGCCGATCCCCTTCAGGGTGAGGCAGAAAGTTGGACGGGTCCCAGTGTTCGGCCTTGGGGGATCTCCTAGTCGGCATTGGTGACAGTTTTTCTTTCACAGCTACACACCTGGAGTGGTTGGGTGTGTCTACCCCGACACACTAGACCTGTTAGGACCCCGTTGCACAAATAAGATAGGCAACGGGCAAAAGCAAGCTTAGGGCTCACTCTAAGTACACAACCTCCCTGTCTATACCCGACAGGGAGGGTTTTACACATCCCCGGGCCAACCTCCCGGGGAGTTAGCGAGTAGGATTAATGTTATGTTAGGAAATTAGAATTCCCTCTCATTAGATTTCATTTAGTTTAGTTTTTAATCGATTGAAAAATGGATCCTGTTTCAAGGAAACTTTTTTCAATCGTCCTCAGGCTCTTAGCCAAGCCATCTGACAAACAGATGGCACTTATAGGTAAGGAGGTAGACCTCCTTTTGCCCCTCTTAGAACCCAGTGCGGACGAATTAGCCGCTTTCACGGACGTACTGTCCTCCCAATCCCGCCCGTTACTTCAGATAGAATATCCTTCTATCCGTTCCCCCAGCCCGGCCTTCAGCCCGCCCTCTAGCCCCGCGGCGACAGAGGCTATGGATACTACCGAGCCCGCTTCCTCTTCTTCCTCTAAGAGAGCGATCACTCAGTTCGCGCACGCCTCGGACTCAGAGAATGTCTCTCCTTCTTCCTCTCCTTCCCAGTCTGACGACGATGGGTTCACCCCTGTCATCGGAAAAGGGAATAAGAGGAAGAAAAAGAAACAGACCTCTAGTCAAGCGTCAAAGGTAGTCGCGGTTGACGTCATTTCCCCCACCCCTACCTCCGTCTC
The DNA here is from genome assembly GCA_949152455.1 of Lithophane leautieri. Classification (NCBI taxonomy): domain Eukaryota; kingdom Metazoa; phylum Arthropoda; class Insecta; order Lepidoptera; family Noctuidae; genus Lithophane; species Lithophane leautieri. The sequence goes on along the minus strand of OX424465.1, from coordinate 18,948,538 downwards.
GCAAGTAGCCGGCGCAGCGCCAAGCAGCGCTACCGCAGCTGCCGCGATAACTTCCCCCTCCACCATCCCCGCCGCGCCCGGCGCACAAGTTGCGCCCGCAGTCCCGCGTGTAACTATTAAAAAAGTTCAGCCCCCTCCCCCCGTGTTCATTCAGGACAAGGCTAAGTGGACTGACGTATCAAAATGGTGTGTAGAGCAAAAGATCTCTTTCACCAATGCCCGATCCACCCTTCAGGGTATTAAAGTAATAGTCCCGACCGCGAATGACTATCGCGACTTGACGAGGCTACTGAGAGCTAGAGGTGTGTCATTCCACACCTTTGCGCTCCCAGAGGACAGACAGATTAGGGTTGTGGTCAAACGCATCCCTAAGGAAATAACATCAGACGATATCAAAGCCGACCTTCAGTCGCAAAATGTCCCCGTGGACGAAGTCCACCGTATGCACCGCTCGCGCGGTGGCGAAGCATTCGACATGGTACTTGTCGTCTGCTCGCCAGTAGAGGGGCATCACCCCATTTTCAACATCAAAAATCTGTGCAATCTCACGGGTTTCCTAATCGAGAAACCCCGTAAGAATGGCAACATAGGGCAGTGTCATCGCTGCCAGTTATACGGACATTCGCAGAAGCATTGTCATGCGAAACCTAGGTGCGTAAAGTGCCTGGGCGAGCATGGCACTGCTGAATGCACCAGACCGAAAGACCGAAGCTTATGCCTCAGTCCTCCTAGTTGCGTACTATGCGGACAAGAGGGACATCCAGCGAATTACCGCGGATGTTCAAAAGCCCCCAAATCGAGTTCTCCCAAGCTCACAAAGCGTGCTGACAATCGTCAGTTTAGGGAATTCCCCCCTCCGATACCCTCCTCTCAACTCCCCCAGAGGCTTAGCCCCCAGAGGCCTAGCCCCTGGAACATGCTACAGCACCAACAGGCTTTCCCAGCCTTGGTTGCTACTAGGCCTCCCCCCCCCACACCCCTCTCTACTCTCTCATGGACCCGCGTGTCCGTGCCCACCAAGCTCACCCCCCACCACCACCACCCGCGCACTCTGCGCCCCCCGCGCACTATGCGCCCCCCTCCACCCCCGCCCCCACGCCCTCAGCGCCCCCCACAAAACGCGCTCCCGCTCCCGTAGCGTCGCGCCCCACTCCCCTCCCCACTCCCGTGGCGGCCCAGGCCCCGCTAGACCCGTTCAACGAGATAACATCTACCTATGTGATGTTTCTCTCCCCCCGCGCTAAACGTATGGCCGCCGAAATTAAGGCAGCTAGAACTAGCTGTAACATAGGACAGATCGCTGTCATCTATAATGCTTATCCCGAGATTAAGCAAGCCCTTGAGAACTTAGCTATGACATCCCATAATGTATAACGCCACTATAGAAAGGTTTAAACCCCGATCCCTCAGACTAGGAATCTTCAATGCCAATGGCATCAGAGGTCAAAAAGAAGAGACCGCTCTCTTTCTTCGCGACCATCAATTAGATATTCTCCTTATACAGGAAACTTTCTTAAAACCCCATCACCGCGATCCCTCTCTAGCTAACTATCGCTTGGTTCGCAACGATAGAACGCTCCGTCACAATGGTGGCACTCTCATTTACTATAAATAGGAGTTGTATTGCATCCCCATAGACCCTCCCCCGTCGTCCCTCTCACGTATTGAAGTATCCGTATGCCGCTTAGGCATGACCGGTCACCAACCGATCACTCTCGTATCGGCGTACCTCCCTCCGACCCCCTCAGAGGACTCTCTAGCCCTCTCAAATGACCTCTCAGCTCTTCTCGGCTTGAGTAGCTCCGTTATTATAGCGGGCAACTTCAATGCCAAACATCCCGCGTGGAATAGCCTCTCCACCACTACTAGAGGGCGACAATTGTTCAACCTCTCATCCTCCCTAATCTTCGACATCATCGCTCCGATGACTCCCACTCATTACCCCGATAACCCAAACCACACCCCCAATATTATTGATATGGCGCTCCTTAAGAACGTCAACCTTAGATTAGATTCAATAGAAACGGTAGACGGGCTTAACTCTGATCACCGCCCAATAATTATTAGTCTCGCCCCCCGCATAGGTCTCTCTGACCCCTCTCACCCCCTCGCCACCAAAAGGGTCACGGACTGGAAGAAAGTAAGCGAAAAGCTGAAATCCAACACGTCCCCCCAATTGGACTCTATCCCAGATAAATTCGACTCTACCGCTGATACGGCGGCCGCGATCGACTCTCTTACCGATCACGTACAAACTGTGCTGAACAATAGTTCAAAGGAGGTTCCGGCGACGGACGACCGTCGCTGGAGGCTCCCGCAGGATGTACGTGATCTGATAACGGAGAAGAACGCGTCCGCCCGTGCGTACAGCAACTTCCCCTGTGCCGCAAACAAAGCCCATATGCGCTATTTACAGAGATCTGTAAAGAAACGTGTAGCGGAGCTGCGTGACGCGGGATGGGATAAGTTGTTGAGCGATCTAGAGCCGAATCATCTCGCCTTCTGGCAACTAACTAGGAAGCTGAAATCAGATCAGTGTGCGAGCATGCCCCCCCTAGTACGCCCCGATAACTCCATCGCATTCGAGGACACCGATAAGGCTGAATGCCTAGCAGACAGCCTAGAGGCTCAATGCTCTCCCAGTACCCTACCAGTAGACAAAGCTCACCTCGATAAGGTCGACGCTGAAGTCGAACGTAGGTCTACTTTACCACCAGTAGAAGACCCTGACGATCCCTTGCCCCCCGTCACACCAGACGAGGTGCACGAGATCATCAAGGGTCTTAAGACTCGCAAAGCCCCCGGTTCAGATGGCATCACCAATAAGGTGATGCAACTGTTCCCAGCCCACCTTATAATGCTACTGACCACCATCTTCAATGGTGCTCTGAGCAATAACATCTTCCCACAGGCATGGAAAGAAGCCACGGTAATAGGTATCCCGAAGCCCGGCAAGCCAAAGTCGGCACCTTCGAGTTACCGCCCCATCAGTTTGCTCAAGGTCATAGGTAAAATCTATGAGAGACTTATTTATAAGCGACTCAGAGATTACGCCGAGACCAAAGGCCTCATCCCAAACGAACAGTTCGGCTTTCGAACTGAGCACTCTAGCGTGCATCAGGTACACCGGATCATAGAGCACGTAAGCGCCGGCTTCCAGCGCGGCAATGTGACCGGTGCAATCTTCTTCGATATAGCGAAAGCATTCGACAAGGTCTGGCACAACGGTTTGATATACAAGTTATACCAACTCGGTGTGCCGGATCGTCTCGTACTCATAATACGGGACTTTTTGACGAATCGCACCTTCCGCTATCGCACCGAAGGAGCCGTATCCTCCCCCCGACCCATCCGCGCGGGCGTCCCTCAGGGCTCCGTGCTATCTCCCCTCATTTTCACGCTGTTCACCAGCGATATCCCAAAACATGGTAAGGCACAGTTGGCTCTGTTCGCAGACGATACGGCCATCTACTACAAGGGTATTAGTAATGATAATATACGCATAACTCTCCAGAGAGCGGTCAACAATCTTGGCGCCTGGTTTCAAAAATGGCGTATAGAAGTCAATCCCGACAAAAGTCAAGCGGTATTCTTTCAGAAACCGCGGGGCGGTTGGCCCCTCCCCCCCCCTCCTCCAGTCACCATGTTCGGCAAGCAGATCCCTTGGGAGAAGCAAGTCAAATACTTAGGTGTAACTCTGGACCAACATCTCACGTTTCGAGAGCACATAAAGCAGGTTCGTTCGCGAGCTGCTCTCGCTCTAGGTAGACTCCACTCAGTTCTGAATGCACGCAGCAAATTGTCACTCAAGTGCAAAATGCGTACTTACATTACGTGCATTCGCCCCATCATGACCTATGCGGGTTCCGTCTTTGCTCATGCAAAACCCCATCATATACATTGGATGCAAACACTCCAAAATCGATTCCTTAGAAAGGCCACGGGAGCTCCCTTTTATGTTCGTAACGAGATCCTCCATCTCGACTTAAAGATTCCCACAATCCGCCAGTTTCTCAAACGCCTCTCAAAGCGTTACTTCGAGTCAGCCGCCACACATCGCAACCCTCTGGTTGTCGAGGCCTCCCGATATCGCACATCTACTATTAGCGTCATTCGCCGTCCGCGGCATGTTCTCACTGAGTCAGACGACCCCATAACTCTCCTCCAGGAGAGCAGTAGGGAGACCAGTACAGTGCACAAATACAGATGCCTCCCGTCATTCCGACCTCGCCGTCGAGGCAAAACACGTTCGCGTCCGTCCCGATTATTAAATTCACCCCCCCGTCCCTTGTCCGATGAAGTAGTGCCAGCCCGCGCCGTAGCTGAGCACGTAGCTTTAAATTCCCCGTTTAATAATAATGATGATCTAAACCTTTTGATCCAGCCTGTCCCAACAACTTGCTGTCCCCCCGCCAGTGATGTCGCCCTAAGCCGAGGTTCGTACCCCACAGGGGGTGCCCTTAGCGAGCGCACACTTAATTTTAATTTAGAATAGTTTATATGCCCCTGGCTGGAGGCCCTGAGTGTAGAAGCTTAAGGCAGCCACAGGAAAGTCCGGTTAAGAAGTTATGATTTCCGAAATCACACTTCAAGATGCCATGCCATAGTTAAAAAAAAAAAAAAAAAAAAAATTTGATTCACTCTGCGTCCAGCGCTCGGTGTGGCAACACGTCGTGTTCTGGTTTGCAATTGGTCAATCGTCATCCTGAGCATGCCTCGTTGAGAGGTGAAACACGTGTCGATTTCTTACAGGGTTTTTTATGACTCTTAAAGAATAGTTAAGCGGAATAGGTTACTAAATATATCTGCGTCTATTGTATTTTATAATGGATTTCCGCAAAGTCACGCCTGAATCAATTAGCTATGTATATTTAATGTTTACATATTTTAGAATTTTTTGTATTTGTTTATAGAATATTTCTTCTTGTCTTTTGTTCCAATACATGGTTATAATTAATGGATTTTCTTTCGGTAGTTCAGTAGCACACACCTCTATAACATATTCTATAGACATGTCCGTAATGTCGTTTCTCTGGATGCAGTCTATATGATCCTGAAGTAGGATACAGACTCCTCCCCCTGTTCGAGTGCTGCGGCAGTAAGATGCTACGAATTTATATCCACTAAATTTAATAATATCCAGCTTTTCTTGCGTGAGCCAGGTTTCCGAGATACCTCTTACTTTATATGATAAATTTTGAGTAATGAAAACTTCAAGAATGTCCTGTTTATTGTAAAGACTTTGAAGATTCTGGAATAATATTTTAAATGATGTGTCGTTGTAATGTTTATTTACGAAATGTGTAATTTTCAGTTTCATCCGTTATTATATCATTTCCCTGGTGGCTTGAAATTATTTGTTGACTTTCCTTTGGTTTTCTTTTATGTTGGTGGATTTGGTGGGTTTTCTGTCTACGTATAATTTGTTATTCCTTATAATTGCATGCAGGCCATTTTTCCTGGCCTAAAGTAGTTCTTCTCTCAGTTGTGCTCTCTTATTACACAGCGAGCGCCTCAATATGTATTACCCTACATTTGTGTCCACGGAACGCAAAATCTTGGACACCAGAGGCCCTAGACAAAGTGACATTCTATCAGCGATAACAATGATGGAAAAGGAAAAAATGTATGGTTCTGACGTGAGCTACCGAATTGAAAGTCGTTGTAGAAATACGAAACGCTTTCGAAGCGATTGTCACTTGTCTAGGCCCTCAGATCGTGATGAACGTCCGCCTAACTATAAGTAGTCCTCAACATACACGCTACGGTAACAGGACATAATGTTCTATTATAACATGCTGCAACACGATCCCTCAACAGCAGATATATTAAACGTAAACTATTAGCACCATGCTACAGGCGTGGTGATCACGGTGCAATTCAGCGCCGGATCATTCTGGGTGCTATTGGGTGTCGGATCATTGTGGTCTAGATTAGGAACGTTGTGGCTCACTCATTGCGTCCCGTATTCATTCCGCGACACTACTCGAGGTCGGCGTCAAGGCACACGATCATTACAGACTGAACTTATTGTTGATGCCTACGTATCATTCATTTATCATTGAGTTGCGAGTCCTTCAGGATTGAGTAAAATACGAAATTGAATGTTTCTTATTTGATTGCATCTAGTCACTGCTTAGTAGTAGGTTACAAGACAGTAGAACATACATTGTCATTTCAGTTTAACACAGAGATATCTTATCAATTTACAGGTAAAGCGCTTTTAAGAAAGAGACACAAAACATTCTTGTTTGACATCGTGCTAGCTGTAGACAGGCGCGACACGTGCTAGCTGCAGACAGGCGCGACGCGACGGTGCGACACGATTCTGGTAGAACAATTTCCATTATGTTTTCATACTGGAGCCTTAATAAAAACAAAACAGTCAGGGGGCTTAAAACGGTCACTTTAGCAGAATAATATTAAGAAAATATTATGAATCATCGTAAAATGTCACAAACTGACAATTCATATTATGATCTGCGTGTAATTCATATTACGAAATAATTCATCTGTTTGACAGTTTCCTATAGAGATTCGTAAAATGGTCCAGAAACTATGAATTGCTTTTATGTCAATTTAGAGGAATTGCTAATGACAGCTGGGATTCAGGAAATGAACTCCTTTTAGAGGAATTGCTAATGTGGCTGGTTTAGGCCCCCAGAGCTCGGTAGCATCAGTGCAAATCTTGACTTCTGCTATCTTAAGTCTGACCTAAAAAAGCGCCAACGAAACGTAATGTATGCCACATTTATCTTTTGGATGAGCTTTATCTGATAAGTCATAACTTTGTGTTTACTGTTTTATTTCCGAAGTTTGGCTGAATGTTTGTAGCGCAATTTCACAAGATTGATTTATGTGTTATTGGCATAAAATAACAAAAATTGCATAAAAAGTTAACCAGCATGAATGAAGAAGGAACATAATAATTATGTTGTTTTTTACTAAAGCAAAAAGGAGGGTTATTATTTGGACCAGTATGCATGTATGTATGTATGTATGTTCATGTGTAACCTCATAACTTCTAAACTACTCATCATAATTTGAAAAAAATTGACCGACTTCAAAAAAAACAAAACAAAAAAGGACTACTGTACTAAAAACCAAAAGACAAAAAGTACTTCTTTAATAATAAGAGAAAAATTAAAAAATAACTTTAATTTCGGAAGTCGGTGTCTTTGCTTTTAATTTTAGTTTTTGGCCACCGACTTCCGAAATTAAAGTTATTTTTTAATTTTTCTCTTATTATTAAAGAAGTACTTTTTGTCTTTTGGTTTTTAGTACAGTAGTCCTTTTTTGTTTTGTTTTTTTTGAAGTCGGTCAATTTTTTTTAAAAAGTTTATTATTTTTCCATTTTTTGTGTAATTTGATTTTTGTAATCATGGGTAGACCAACTAAAGGAGCCACCCGCATGAAGAAAAACAGAATTAAAGAGACTAATACTGCTGAATAAGAACGCCTATCTAAGAATCGCAAACGGAGTGCTATGTCCGGTTCCCAAGAATCACCGTTAGCTTGTCATGCTAGGTTATCTCAGATGAGAAATTACATGCATTCTCATTTGTCACAGGAGTCGCCAAATGATAAATGATAAGATCTGCCGACTCAATCTTATTCAAAACGAGTCGTAGCGCAAGTATCGTTTAGATGTTATACGAAACCGGCTGGCTAATGAGACTCCCGTGCCTTCTCAAGAATATAAGGGTGAACACTATACATTTGCTTACACTGTATAGTTCCCCTCATCATCATATTATAAGGTGACCATAATCAGATCTGTAATGTCACTTACAACCTATATGGTTGCAAAGTTCTTATCAATATAAATGAATTAAGTCCAAACACAAGGTAATTACTGTGAACCGTTGAGGAGTTCCGTTAATCGTCCTTCGTCTTCATCATCAGACCCTTAACGACAGTCACAACCCATCCAAGTGTAAGGTTCTTATCAATACAAATTAATCAAGCCCAAACACAAGATATCTGCTGTAAACCACTGAGGAGTTCCCTCGACTGTCTTTCGTCTTCATCATCAGACCCCTAACGACAGTCAGAACCCATCAAAGTGTAAAGTTTTTATCAATACAAATTAATCAAGCCCAAACACGAGGTATCTGCTGTAAACCATTGACTGTCTTTCGGCTCCATCATCAGATCGACTCCAGGCCTTCATAAAATTGTAGTGCTGTAAAATACTTAATGAATAAATTAAGGAATGCACTAGTTGCCCTTACGAATTTTGAAAGTTCCCCTCGATTTCTCTAGGATCCCATCATCAGATCCTGACTTGGTGACAATGGGACCACCTCAGAAGTATAAGCTTTTGAACAAAAAAAGAATTTTTTAAATCGGTTCACAAACGGCGGAGTAATCGGTGAACATACATAAAAAAAAAAAAAAAAAAAAAAAAAAAAAAAAAAAAAAAAAAAAAAAACAATCATCCCGAACATAGTACCTCCTCCTTTTTTGAAGTCGGTAAAAATGAGGTATCGTTGGAAGCGTCTCGATCTTCTGCGTGGTTATGGGCGATGATATTTATATGTCATGTCACATTAAATTGAATAAGGAGCCGTCTAGAGGATATGCACTAAAAATTTTTTTTTCAAATGATGTCATTTTGCTTGTCAAATGAAACTGCTTGATTAGAACATTTGAATAAAATAAAAGTTATAAAACTAAAAGCTAACTACGACAAAAAAGTCAATTAGAGCTAAATAAAAAATCCGGAGTCACACGTAATATGTTCGATTTATGTCTTAACACGTGTGACTCCGAATTTTTAAATTGTCTGTCTGTAATGCTTTGTTTATACCTTTTTAGTTGACTGTTTCGTAGTAGTTGGATTTTAGTTCACAGTACAACGTAAAAAATTATTTTAATTTCGGAAGTACTATTAAAAATTATTTTAGTTTTAGTTTCGGTAGTTGCTGTCTTTTGTTCTGTATTCTCCGTATTTTACATCTTTCCTCTCGCTTTCCTGCAATTTGTGTGAGTGATTTCGTGAAAAGGGACGGAAGTGTGCAACAGAAAGCTGGGGAAGTGCAGGCTATTTTATTTGACCAATGAGCGCGCGCGCTGCTAGTGTTGTCCGTCAGATGGTAGTATAGAAATATAAAAAAGACTCTTATATCTAAGTATGGTACCAACCCATTTTCCGACAGGTTGGTATTGTCAGCCAAGATGCCAAATGTTACACATCATAATTATGCGAATACTGTAAGGCTCGCTCGTTTTAATTTTTCACTTTTTATTTGTGGTGTGACAAGGGGCTCGTGGCTAAGTAATAACAAGCGCACCGGTCGATCGATGTGGTTAAGCTACGCTTGCCATGGATGGGTGACCATCTTAACATACCGAGACCCGTGCGTGTCTCGGAAAGCACGGCACGTGGTAGGTTTCCCACACATATTCGTATGCCACTACTTGCTATGTAAACAAACAGTGTCAGGAAGTTTTATGCAACGTGCCGCTACAATGGTGTCCATAAACAATTCTCATGCTTTATTCACCACAACTCCCTCATCAGTCCATTTCAATCCGGTTTCAGGCCCGGCCACAGTACTGTTTCAGCTCTCCTTAAAGTGACTGACGATATTAGGCGGGGAATGGAAGACACTAAAGTAACAGTCTTAGTGTTAATTGACTTCTCCAATGCTTTTAATACCGTCAGTCACGAAGTCCTTTTATCCATTCTTTCCTATCTTATGGTCTCTCCGGAGGTATTGGAATGGTTTTCTTCTTATCTTCAGGAGCGTCAGCAGTCTGTTCATGCTGGAGACTCGTCGTCGAGTTGGTGTGATCTTGCGGCTGGCGTCCCTCAAGGCAGTATATTATCTCCTCTTCTGTTTTCCATTTTTATTAATCTCATTACCACCGTGCTTTCAACAGCGTATCATCTTTATGCTGACGATTTGCAGCTTTACTGCCAGGCAAGCGTTGAAAACATTTCCTATGCCATCGAGGAGTTGAACCGGGATTTAGATTCGGTAAAAAATTGGTCTGATCGATTTGGGGTTGCGGTTAACCCTACCAAGTGTCAGGCCATAATAGTAGGGAGCCCCTATAGCATGAGGAAGCTGAATGGCATAACTGTTCCACCTGTTATATTCGACAACTCTGTCATTCCGTTTAGCTCGGATGTTAAGGATCTTGGTTTGCATGTCGACACTTGTCTTGACTGGCGAAAGCAGGTCACGACAGTTAGTAATAAAGTCACCGGAACGTTGCGGTCGCTCTATCGGTTGAAAAACCTTCTCCCATCACACATAAAGGCAATGCTTGTACAGTCCCTAATCTTTCCCATAATTGACTATGGTGATGTGTGTTACTATGACCTGAATGCAGATCTCCTTAATAAACTAGATCGCCTTCTCAATAATTGCATTCGATTCGTTTTCAATCTTCGTAAGTATGACCATGTGTCCGCGCATCAATTGCTTTTGAAATGGTTACCCATTCGTCAGCGCAGAGAGTTGAGGGCTTTGTCTATGTTATTTTCTATACTCGACAAACCCACTTCTCCTTCTTACCTGACTTCCCATGTTCAATACTTATGCTCTGCTCATAGTAAAAATCTTCGTTCTACCAACGAAGAACGTCTTCTACGATGTCCTTCTCACCGCTCTGGTTTCATCCACTCTTCTTTCTTCGTCCAGGCGGTCTTTCTTTGGAATGCGCTCCCCCTGGACATCAAGACGGCAACTAGTCGCATATCATTAAAAGTAAAGGCGCGTGATCACATTCGTAAGAAGTTGGCAGAATCATCCCAGCGTTAATTAGATGGATTCGTTTTCTCCTCTACCTGTCTTTATTTCTCCTGACTAAGTTTATTTTGTTTATAATTTATGTATGTATCTATGTATGTATTATTTAGTGTTCATTATTTCTCAAGTTATATGTATTGTCTTTTGTTGCACCTACCATGTCTGTCTCTGCATCACCCTAAGGTTGACTGGTAGAAAATGCCTCAGGCATTAAGTCCGCCGTTGTACAGTAGTATTTTTACTTGTGCATAAAGTTTTAATAAATAATAAATAAAATGGTGACATTAATTTAACACACGGGTAGGGCTAGTGGCCAGTAAACATAAAAATGATAATATAATAAAATAATTCGTAAATTGAAAAATTTAAATTTTCAATCTTACTAAATAATAAAAACATAAGGAAAATTGAGATCACTCTGTGTAAACGATTCATTCATGAAGCTACCTATCAGCTGGCTTACGTTCTATCGGTAAGTTCCTTTGTTGGCCATAATTTCTAAGAAATTGCGCGGCTTTTCTTCTATTCGCCTTCATATGATCCGTGACCACGGCAAATGACCTATTCGCTACAGTTCTTTAAGTACAGGTTGCTCCAGGATGGTAATTCAGAAAATTGTAAATAAATCAATAAATAATAACGTTTAATGAAATTCAAATTTTTTCTTAAAAAAATTGAAGAAATAAAAACTAAAACCCAACTACGCCTAAAAAGGTATAAACAAGACACCACAGACAGACAAATTAAAAATCCGGAGTCACACGTGTTAAGGCATAAATCGGACAGATTACGTGTGACTCCGGATTTTTAATTTGTCTGTCTGTGGTGTCTTGTTTATACCTTTTTAGTCGTAGTTGGGTTTTAGTTTTTATTACTTTAATTTTTTCATCTTCTCAGTCCTACTTTTAGCGTCATTAAAAACTAAATTCTTGACAATCTAGCAGAACTTCTTATACTTAGGGAAAAATATTGGATACTACCTAGTATTATATTGTTTTGTAGGTATGTGTATAGACACAGCGATGTCAGCGATTAGGAGATGTTTACCTTCACGATATTTATGACGGTGCGTGGGACTTCCAGGGAGGGACGATATCTGCCAGCCTATATTTTATAACGATATTATTAAGAAATATAAACGTCACCCCTGGATGTTAGTACACATGTTAGGTCCCAAAAGTGGATGGTATCGAAGCCTATAATATTAATTGAGAATTATGTTACTGTTAAAACTAGTTTTTACTAAATGCCTTTATTAAATATAGAATTAACTAATGCTCAAAATTGAATATCAGTTAAAACTAGTTCTTACTAGACAAAACGCTCCTCGGGCCTTATGTTCACCCATTTGCACAAATTCTTGGCTCAGATTTCACACTGATGCATGACAATACACGTTTGCACACAACTCGGAGGACCAGAGAGTACTTGGCAATGGAAATCATTCGGGAATTGCCGTGGCCTGCACAATCGCCAGACCTCAATCCCATCGAGCATGCATGGGACATGCTCCAGAGACGTGTTCTAGAGAACCTGGACGGAGTGTCGACAACCCAACAACTGAAAGACTTGTTATAATGCCATTGGGAGCGATTGCCGCAGGATCAGATAAACAATCTTATAAATTCAATTAAAAATCGTTGCCGACAAATTTTAAACAACAGAGGCGGTCAAAGTTCGTATTGAATTATCAAATAATAAAAATAAAAATTTATGTTATACCTACTACGTATGTTACGGTACACATATTGTTAATTAATATGATTAAATGAACAATTGCATGAAAGATTTTATTGCTTTAGTCACTAATGCAGCAAAAAAATGCTAAGTTTATCCTACTAATATTTCCGTGCGTTTGCACTGGCGAAACATTCAAGACAAAACATGTTGAAATCTCAACTTTCTGTCAATGTTCCATACAATTTTTGACAGGAACTAGAGATTTCAACATGTTTTGTATTAAATGTTTCGCCAGTGCAAACGCACGGTTATAAATGTGAAAGTTTGTGTGTTTGGATGTTTGCTACTCAATCACACAAAAACGGTTGAATGGATTTGGATGAAATTTGGCAAATAGATAGTTTATAACCTGGATTAACACATAGGATACTTTTTATCCCGATATTCCCACGGGATCGAGACTTACGCGAGTGAAACCGCGGGGAGCACCTAGTTATTATTAATAAAAGAAATATAAATATGTTACAATAGTAAAAATCGTTCAAAAGTTCAAAACGGTACATGTTGCTTAGACTTTTTTGATATGTGTACTTTATGTCGATGTTCCCTAAAATGTTCCTTTAGTGTAAGATTATTATTTTTATTAAGTACATGACTCTGTGTCCTAGATCGTTTTAATAAATATTTTTACAACTATGTCTTGTTTTCAATCCCAAATAAGTTTCTTTAAGGTAGTTTTATCTTAAGCTCGGAGTGACAGCTAGTTTTATCTGAAAATCTAATATATAAGTGGTAAACTCTAGTTTTGACTAGGTATTTCTAGTTTTAACAAAGGCATTTAGTAAAAACTAGTTTTAACTAGGGAAAACTAGTTCTAACGAAAAACGGGTTTAAACTGTAACATATGTAATAATATAATATAATAGCCTATAATACTACTTGAGGCCTCCAATAGCTTTTCCAGCTAGATAAAATCATAGTCAAAACTAAATAATCAATGATTCAATTTAGAAGCTTTCGGTAGGTAGCTTGTTCACACTCCACTCCACAAAATAAAACGGTCAGACGCCTTACGGTAGGTAGCTTGTTCACACTCCACTCCACAAAATAAAACGGTCAGACGCCTTACGAAGAATTTCGTTTATTGCATGCCAACAATATGAATGAATCACGAATTCTCTACTATTTATACTACTTTCAGTTTCATACGAACTGTAAATTGTGATGTGGCGATGAATTTAAAGTACTTGTAGTGAGTGTATTGAATGATTCACGAGATCCGATAGCACTGGGAGACGTGGAGTATGAAGAGCGGCACGAGTGCACGACGTTAATACAATGTACTTTATTAATATTGATACGAGAGTGAAACAAGACAGACTCGTCAGTGGAGATGGAAGCTTGGCGGCCGCTCAGTGACTATAAATAAGAGTTTTGTTTGATTTGATTTAGCTTCGAGGTGAAACGTGAGTTTACGTGAGCTATGTTTAGTTACAGACTTAATTTATCTTTAAAAGGTGTATCTTTTCATACACGAAATCTCTTAAGGGGTCATTGGAAATCGCGAAAAAAAATCAGCTGTTCCCTACATTTTGACGAGGTATCCGAACATAAATGTAGGGAACATCTGATATTTTTTCGCGATTTCAGCATTGATCCCATATTGAAAGTTCTTCATAATGATGAGTACATTGACCCCTTAAGAGGTTCGTGTATGAAAAGATACACCTTATATTGGTGTGAAAATTATGATTGGTGAAGTAAAGTAAACATTTATTTGCATAGTGCTGAAGCATTGAACTATGACAACTTTAGATAGATTATTACTGTCAATGTGAATGTGAAAAATAACAAACAAAATAACACACAGTGTAGTTTCCAGTGAACGGATAATTTATTATTGTTAAAGACGAAATATAATAACCGCAGATGTTGGCTCACTCAATCGAACCACGACCATTTGGTTTGTTCCCTTCGATTTTGACAAATTTCGACAATTTTTTGGGCGAAGTTTTTTTTGTTTGGGTAACTTGGCGGAGCAATTGTAACGCACACCGCTCGCTGTATGTCAGGGAAGAACATTTAGAGGACAACTTTGTTTGCTCCAAAGTGTCAAAATTAGAACAGTTTTAGATTACGTATATCCGAATCAAGATAGACTGGAAGTCGACCTCGACCTATGTGGGAGAAACCTAGACAGATTATTGTAAATGTCTAGACGGTAGAAAAAGGAAGGGCTTAAAAATACTAAAGTGGTTTTTTTGCGTTTTATGTGCGGGTAGTTTTGTGTTTACTATTCATTATAATTCTGCCGCGCTTGCGATAAGCGCAGTAAGTATGTTTGGCATACGAACATACTTACTGCATTTATCGCAAGCGCGGCAGAATTATGGTACGAGCTCAGACCAACAAAATAAGAAAGACGGAGCATTACGTACATCAAAAGTGAAGCCACCTTTTTATCTATGTGTATGTAAAAAGGGTTGTCATTTGTTAAAGTTTTTCCCTATAATTTGGGGAATAATATTTTGGGTAGGATAATATTGTACGAGTAAGATATTGTTGAGTATGGTATTGTACCTCAATTGTTAGGAAGGATTCCGAAACAAAACCATTTTTTTTTACATCGCAAAATAAAATAAAATAACAATTAAGTACAAAGTGCATTTACATACAGCCCTATCGTCAACGGCTACATGAGGCAAGTCTGGTAACTCCTACAAAAAAAAATACACTAGTAATGGCAGCTTTTGATTAAAACCTCAGGAAGATAAATGAAGAATTAGGACTTACTTGAACAAACGTACAGCCAGAACTTTGTGAAACTGAGTTTTCAGCAATTACGTAGGACGATGGAAATAACATCTAAAAATAAAATTTGGTACAGTAGTATTTAAATTTGCTAGACTAAACTGAGAAACTAACTAAAATAAAATAAAAAATACAGTCTCGTGTTTAATTACTGTTTTGATAAAATCTCATTTTTGTTTTTAAAATTTTATATCCGCTTTTGATCACACGGCGAAGTCCACGATTAGTTGAATAAAGGTCATTATTATCAAAATGATCGCAACAAACCACGCTGGTTTTCGATGGCAGCCATTCTGGATCATTCCGACTTTTTCTTATAGCTACTATCCATTTACTTTTATTTTCAATATTACTTGGAAATCTAAAATATTAAATACATAAAAAAACGCATATAATTACTCGAAATAAAAAATATCGAACGGGAAAATTTCAAATCATATTATGGCAACCCTCGCACTTTAAATGTCACTGTTTTCGTTCGTTCATTCGTTCAGGTTTTTGTTCCAAGTAACCTAAAATTCATAGTTAATTAAATTAAGAAACGATGTTATTTGAAGTACTTCCATGTGAAAAGTGATTCCGTGAGACTTTTTATGTGATTTGCTATTGTTTTTACAAGTTTTCACTACACAAGAAGGCATAATTCTATTTTTTTTTATTGAAGTTTACTAGACGACGACTCGTGACTTACTAGGAGCGATGAGCATAGTTTTTGTGTAGGTGTGTGCGTGAGCCTGTGTGTTTACTTGCAGGAGCATAGTTTTGTGGCTACACGTTTGATATAGGTAGTGATCCGTCTTTCTTTTTTTGTTGGTCTGAGGGTACGAGTATACTAGCTTTTGCCCGCGGTTTCGCCTGCGCGTATGTCGGAAATTATCCCACGGGAACTTACTATCTGGATCAAAAGTATCCTATTTTCTAATACAGGTTACGGTCTACCCATGTGCTAAATTTCATCCAAATCCGTGCAGCCGTTTTAGCTTGAAAGCGTAACAAACAAACAAACTCACTTTCGCATTTATAATAATTAATACTAACTGCGCCCGAATATCGGAATGAAAAGTAGGTATCCTATGTTCTATTCCAGGTCATGGTCTACCCTTGTGCCAAACATTAGTCGCTGAGTTATCAATTCATAGTACCGATTGATTAACACCTCTGAGTAAACTAGGAACCAAGAGCAGAGCAAATCACGTAGTCCGATAAACGCAAATTGAGATGAATGATGTCAAACAAATAACACACGTCTACTTGCTTTTTAGCACATCGTCGCTTATCATCGGCCAGGTGTAAGAATAGTTGTTACTTGGGCGGTCCCTCTAAAAAAGTCACAATTATTGTGATGCAGCATCAGTAGCAGGCGACGTGTCGCCGCGACACTACTGGTTTCTATGTATGTTTATGCAACACCATCCCTAGCTACCAAGTACCAACACATCGTGTTTCATAGAAATACATAGAAACCAGTAGTTGCTGCTGCTGCTGCGGGCAGTCGGCTACGGATTGTACGTTAAAGGCTCCCGCAGACAGGCGGGACACGACGGCGCAACGCGACACCTGTAGAACAATAATTTATGTGAAGTTTTCATAGGAATTGTTCCACCTGAGTTGCGTCGCGCCTGTCTGCGGGAGCCAATATGCTTCCATTATCCGTTATAATCATGACGATTAGTTTGTTTTGTTATTCTTAGAGTAAAACGTAATGTTTTATCTATGATTTTTAATAATGTAACAAATGATGAGCATAAAAAGACCTTTGCATCGACATACGTCTTGTTGTTACTGGTCGCTGGCGCCATCCTGTCGCATTCTCCTTTGCAGTTGCAAAAACATGTGTGTGTGTGGAGAACAAGCTGTTCAACTACAATGTTAAGTTTGTTTGATAAATTCATCCCAACTACGGAACCCTTCATTGTGCGTGTTTCGACATGCACTTGGCCGGTTTTTTTTTCTTTCAATCATGTATTATTATTATTCAATTATTCAGTAACAATTCACATTGCGTTCGAAATAAAATCCAACATGAAACATATAAACACAAATATTACAAAAGATTATGTCTACGCATCGTCACCATGAGCGAGCTCACTACTATTGGACGGGAGAGGAGAGGAGTGCGAGGGGTGGTACCAAACACCTCCGCCCGCGGCGCGGCCGTCGCATGTATCAATCGCCCGACATACACGCACAAAAGCACATCACAAATTTGTAAAACCTAATTTCGTTAATTATACGCCTAATTACTATCGAAGAAGATTTTCATTCATCTCCAAAACATATTTTGGACCTTCAACGCCGGATGCAGCAGAAGAAATCGTCACGACCAGCATTAATCGGACGTACGAGGCCATCAGCGAAGTCATCCACGGTACCAGCATAAAACGGTCAGGTCAATCATTATTCTTCATCCATATCCCTTTTCTACATTCAGTGCTTCATTTGTGTTAATATTGTGTGAAATCCTATTGTTTTATTCCAGTTAAATAGTTAAAAACTCGTAAAGATTTTTGTTTTGCCACTACCCTCAACTTCATTTAATAAAAAATAAAATCTTTTGCAAATCATTACAAATAAGTATTTTCCACTGTCTTTCACAAAATATAAAATGACTAGATCTCCGACAAAAGAGGGTCGTAGTAGTGGAGACGATATATTTAAAGATTTAAATAAAAGAAGAGGTGTTGTTCGTGGTAAATTTCGACTATTCATGAAGTATGTGGACTCTGTAGAAGTAATGCCTGTTACTGAAACCATTAAAACAGAATTACAAACGCGTTTACAAAAGGCAGATTTATTATTAGAGCAGTTTTCAGAAATACAGGATGAAATAGACTTAAAAATCCCTGATAGTCAAATAGAAAAGGAATTATCTGAGAGGGAAACTTTTGAAACCCACTATTATGCTTATGTAACTAAAGCTAAGTGTATTATTAACGCAGGTACTAACGCTCAAAATTCTTCTAAAGTTTCTAGTAAAGTTCAATTGCCTACAATTTCACTTCCCTCATTTGATGGCTCTTATGATCATTGGTTAGAGTACCGTGATACTTACCTATCTCTCATCCATAGTTCTAAAGAAATAGATAATGTGCAAAAATTCCATTATTTGCGGTCTTCTCTTACTGGCAGTGCATTGTCTGTGATTAAGTCATTGGAATTCTCCTCTGATAATTACATTATAGCATGGGAGTTAATGGAAAACAGATTCAGTAATAACCGTTTGCTTGTGCAAAACCATGTAAAGGCTTTGTTCTCTATTACGTCACTTAATAGGGAATCATCTAGTCAAATTCGTAAACTTATAGATACCGTTCTCAAAAATCTACGTTCCCTAAAAAACCTCGGCGAACCGACTGAGTCTTGGGATACCTTGATTATTTATTTGATTACATCTAAACTTGATTCAGTTACCGAAAGAGAATGGGAGACTCATAAAAGTTCAATTATAAATAATCAGAACAAGTCGAATTCACGTTTATCTCTTGATTATTTGATTACTTTTCTTAAAAATAGGGCTGACGTACTAGAGACTATTAATTTAGCACATAGTAAATCTACCACGGAAAATAACGTAAAGAAACCATCACATTCACAACAATCAAACAAATCACACAGTTACACATCAACACAAAATAAACAATCTAGTAATAAAAATTCAAAACGTTCTCGTATTTGCACTATGTGTCAAGCTAACCATCCGCTTTATTCTTGCGATTCATTCTTAAAATTATCTATCAACGATAAAATTAAATTCATTAATGAAAAGAAGTTATGTTGTAATTGTTTACGCGCTAGTCACTCGGTAGATGAGTGCTGGTTCGGTCCTTGCAGGCAATGTAATAAGAAACACAACAATTTAATTCATGATAAATGTGACGATATTGCGAGTGCATCCACATCGTCAGCTGATAGGCCTAATTCACAGGCATCGCCGCAGGATACAACTAGTGCTAACTCTTCAAACACTACCACATTACATTCTGCATCTCACACAACACATCAAAGTACTACTCATTCATTATTAG
This sequence comes from Lithophane leautieri, assembly GCA_949152455.1. Lineage (NCBI taxonomy): Eukaryota > Metazoa > Arthropoda > Insecta > Lepidoptera > Noctuidae > Lithophane > Lithophane leautieri. Next base: position 18,929,259 of record OX424465.1, on the reverse strand, counting down.
AGACGGTACTGCTGTCTACAGCTTTAGTTGAGGTTGCAGATAAAAGCAATAATTTCCACACTACCCGCGCTTTATTAGATAACGGTAGTCAGCATTGCTTTATTGCAGAATCTTTATGCAAACGACTAAATCTTAATTTAATACAGTCCACTGTGCAAGTCTCCGGGGTAGGTAACTCGGTGACTAATTCCACACAATCATGCGAAATTAATTTGAGGTCTAAAACTACACAATATAGTACACGCTTTAAATGTTTAGTTTTAAATCAAATCACAGCTCATTTGCCATCATTAGGTACAAAATCACACATAAATATCCCTGAACATGTACAGTTAGCAGATCCCAAATTTTATTCGCCATCAGAAATCGAATTATTAATTGGGGCAGATAAGTTCTGGGAACTTTTAAATGACGGACTAATTCGACTAAGTAGTGGTCCATATCTTCAGAATACTAAGTTGGGATGGGTAATATCTGGTTCATTGTTGAATAATAAAACTTCACGCAACAATCGAGTTCAATGCAATTACTCACAATCATTAGATACTCAACTTAGAAAATTCTGGGAGTTAGAAGAAATAGTTCCGCAAAACAAATTAACTAAGGACGAGTCTTTATGTGAAAACTTGTTTGTGCAAACTACGTACCGCGATAATACGGGTCGGTTTTTTGTGCGCATTCCATTAGCCGAGTCTAGTGACACACTAGGAGATACGTATAAACTCGCGCTAAATCGCTTTCACGCACTTGAACTGAAATTAGATAAATCTACACCTGAATATAAAAAATTATATTGCGACTTTATGAATGAATATTTAAGTTTAGGACACATGAGTCGAGTCAATCACTATCCATCATCAAATTATTTTCTACCGCATCACGGTGTTTTAAGAGTTCATAGTAGTACTACCAAACTTAGGGTGGTTTTTGATGGAAGTGCAAAGTCAGCAACGGGGAAATCGCTTAACGATATTCAGTATATTGGCCCAAGTTTACATAATGACGTTTTCTCAATTTTGTTACGTTTTCGACAATTTCGATTTGTTGCATGCGCTGACGTCGAAAAAATGTATCGACAAATTAATATTCAACCGGATCAAAGAAACTTCCAGTTAATTCTTTGGCGTGAAAATAAATCGGACGAACTCGGTGTGTACCAGCTTAATACAGTAACATACGGTACCGCGTCCGCTCCTTACCTTAGTATTCGATGCATCAAACAGCTGGCATCTGAGTGCGAGGATGACGTCATAAAGCAAGTCATAGATGAAGATCTGTTCGTAGATGATCTAATTACTGGTCATGATAATAAACAATGTTTATTAGACATTTGTACCAAAGTAGATGATGTTTTAAAATCTGGTTGCTTCCATTTACGTAAATGGTTGTTTAATTTGGAGACTTCTACAACAGATCGAACAAAGGAATTAGCTTTAGGCGAAAATTGTTTAACTAAAACTCTCGGTCTTGGTTGGTTGAATTATTTAGATTTGTTATACTTTACTACAAAGATTGATCAAACTTTAACTCATGTGACTAAACGCGTTATCTTGTCTGTTGTCTCACAGGTGTACGACCCATTAGGCTTGTTATCACCCTCAATTATAATTGCAAAAATACTTTTACAAAAATTATGGCTTTGTAAGTTAAGTTGGGACGATCCAGTACCTAACAATATTTTGTTTATGTGGAAACACTTTATCGACACGCTTCAACACCTACAAAACATAAAAATTCCTCGTCATGTTAGACAAGTGAACACAAACTACACAGATTTACATATTTTTACGGATGCATCACAGGATGCTTATGGTGCATGTGCATATATACGTACATATAATGAAAATTCACCAGTCACTGTTAGGTTACTTTGTGCTAAAAGTAAAGTCGCACCGATTAAACCAGTTACAATACCGCGACTTGAACTGTGCGGTGCTTTAGTTGGTGCTAAGTTATATCAAAAAATAGTTCAGTCATGGAGATTAACTTTTGACAACGTATACTTTTGGTCTGATTCCACGATTGTTGTCAATTGGATTAAAATTTCACCTAATTTGTTAAAACCATTCGTCCAGAACAGAGTAGTGCAAATCAATGAGTTGACTGGTGAGTTACCGTGGTTACATGTTGCTGGTAAAACCAACCCGGCTGATCTTTTATCCCGAGGGCTAACGCTCGACGCGCTTCAAAATTCAGATATTTGGTGGCACGGGCCAGCATTTTTAACCGAAATTAACACTAACTTTAAACAAAATAATCACGATGAAATAATGAAATTGCACGATTTACCAGAAATTAAATCAAATGTTAATTCTTTATTTACGCAAACAACTTTTACAAGTATTTTTTCCTTTGAACGTTTTTCAAATTTTAATCGCATGAGACGTGCAGCCGCTTACTTGTTACGATTCATTCATAATGCACGAATCAAGGTCAAAACAGAACGTAACACTGGCCCGCTTACGTCTGATGAATTAAGTAAATCAACTTTAGCTTTAGTACGCTTAGCACAACAAACGTCATTTCCAGTCATTTTCAATGCATTTTTAAAAAACTTAACTGTTAAATCGATGAGAAATATATCAAGTCTTGATGTGTTCCTAGATTCTGATTGCATTATTAGAGTAGGAGGCAGATTAGTAAATTCACATTCCTTCTCCTATAGTAAAAAACATCCCATATTGTTATGTTCCAAACATACTTTCACGCGACTTCTTTTTCAATTTGAACATAAACGTCTACTCCACGCTGGTCCACAAATGCTCTTGGCTACTATTAGAGAAAGTTGGTGGCCACTCAAGGGTCGTGATTTAGCCAAGCAGACAGTGCATAGGTGCATTACATGTACTCGCCAGAAAGGGAAGGCATTATCAGTCAAAATGGGTAACTTGCCACCTGAAAGATTAGAACCGGGGTATCCTTTCTTGCGCTGCGGTGTAGATTATGCAGGACCTATGTTCATATTGAGTCGCAAGGGAAGGGGTTCAAAACTGGAAAAATGCTATGTTTGCCTATTCATATGCTTTACTACTCGTGCGATACACTTAGAATTAGTCACTAGTCTCAGTTCTGAGGCATACTTATTGGCTTTGAAAAGGTTCTTATCTCGTCGTGGAAAACCCGCACAAATATTTTCCGATAACGGAAAAACGTTTGTAGGCGCACTAAAGGAATTCTCTCAATTTTTAACTACTAATGAAAATGATATTTTAAATTTTGCTGCAAGCGAAAATATTAAGTTTAGCTTTATTCCTCCCTACTCACCACATTTTGGAGGTTTGTGGGAGGCAGGGGTTAAATCCTTTAAACATCATCTCCGTCGTGTAGGAAACGTAAACCTCACTTATGAGGAATTTTCCACTTTATTGACACAAATAGAAGCCCTCCTAAACTCCAGACCTATGTATCCCATGTCTTCAGACCCAAACGACCTACTCCCTCTCACACCAGCCCATTTCCTGATTGGCCGGCCGCTCGTTGCTCCTACCTACAACGACCTCACAGCTGCAAACACTTCACGCTTGGTCCGCTACGAGCGCATCGAACAGATGAGGCAGAACTTCTGGAAGCGGTGGTCGCAGGAGTACGTTTCGGAGCTGCAGACGAGGAGTAAATGGCAGTCCAACACCGACACAATAGCACCTAATACCTTAGTGCTCATTAAAGATGACAATCTGCCACCCTTGAAATGGCGTCTTGGACGAGTCACAAGCACTTCACCTGGCAAGGATGGACTAGCACGTGTAGCTGACATTAAAACAGCTAACGGAGTAATACGAAGATCATACCCCAGATTGTGTCCGCTGCTACAGGAGGAAGAACCCTAACTTCTCTCAACTTCTACCTGCTTCTACTTCTTTTGCGTTGGAGGCTGTTACTCCAAGGCGGGGGGCATGTCTACGCATCGTCACCATGAGCGAGCTCACTACTATTGGACGGGAGAGGAGAGGAGTGCGAGGGGTGGTACCAAACACCTCCGCCCGCGGCGCGGCCGTCGCATGTATCAATCGCCCGACATACACGCACAAAAGCACATCACAAATTTGTAAAACCTAATTTCGTTAATTATACGCCTAATTACTATCGAAGAAGATTTTCATTCATCTCCAAAACAGATTATTATTATTAAAATACTTGCAATTAAATTACCATTCAAACAAATTATAAAACAATATCTTATTAAATTATTAGTAAATTAAACTCAAACAATAATCATTAAAAAAAAATATAAAATTAAATAAAAAAAAAAATACACATTATAACAATAAACCACACCATGTCAGTTTCAATAAAAATAAAGACTATAAATCATCTAATGAGTATAGACATCTTTCTAACAGGAATGCCTTGAGACTTGCCTTGAAAGAGCCTGTGTACAGTATGCTTTTTAACTGAAGCGGCAATTTATTGAATATTTTAACTGCCTGATACTGTGGACTATGTTTAACTATTCCAAAAGCCGGGATGATTTTGTTTCCAAAGTCTTTTCTTCGCGATTTTTCCCTTACCAGTCTGTCCTCGTCAGTTTCATAGTCGTATACATATTTTTTTAAATTGTTTAATAGTACAACCACATATAGGCTAGGTACTGTGAGAATACCACGTTCTTTAAAATATGGTCGACAGGTGTCTTGTTGAGAAATGCGGACAATGGTTCTGATCGCTCTTTTTTGGAGAATGAATGCTCTATGCCAGTTGTAATGATAGCTATTTCCCCAAAACTGTATGCTATTGTATGCCTCAATTTGGACTCAATCAGCGCATAGTATACTAATTTTAAGTGTATTATGCTCACTTCATCCCTAAGTGTTCTTAAGGCATAGCAAGCAGATGATATGGATGAATCCAACGCTGCTAATTCTTTCTTCCAATTTAATAACTCATCAATATATACTCCTAAAAACTTGACTTCCCTGACAAGCTCAATTTTCTCTAGCACAATGTCCATATCAGCTTTGTTACGCGCAGTAGTTTTAAATAACATAATGTTGGTTTTAGCCTTATTTATTACCAGCATATTCGCATTAAACCAAGAATGAAAGGCTTCCAGAGCTGCATTCACCTTAACAGTATGGTCTTGGATGTCGTCAGCTGCAACTATGGCATTTGTGTCATCCGCAAAGACTACAAGTTGTATGTCCGGAAAAAGTTTCTGCATGTAATTGATTAGGTCATTAGTGAACAATATATACAATAAAGGGCCCAAAACTGATCCTTGCGGCACACCTACTGTAATGTTTATCATGGATGACCTATAGTTGTTTTTATACCCATTTGGTTGTGTAGAATCAAGTTCGACAAACATTTTTCTATTTTTAAGATATGAAGCGTAGAGATGTAAAGCTTTACCTCTTACGCCATAGTGCTCCATTTTTGTGATTAGTAATGTATGGTCAATAGTGTCGAAAGCAGCGCTTAAATCCAAGTAAATACCAGCTACCCTCATTTTACAATTTATTTTCTTAACTACATCATTTAGTAACGTATAAATGGCATCGACTGTACCAACATTCTTCTGGTATCCAAATTGTCTTAGATTAATTACTTTATTCAAATTAAGATGTCTACATAAGCGGTCTCGTAAAAAATTTTCAATTTTTTTTGCCAATGTTGGCAACAAAGAAATAGGCCTATAGTTTGTCGGATCAGTTTTTGTGCCCTTCTTATAAATTGGGGCGATCTTTGCAATTTTTAAGTGTTCCGGGAAAATGCCTTCTACAATACACTTATTATAGAAATGTCATTTGGTTTAAATAGGTTTTTATCTGTAGTATCTTATTTATCGTATATAGATTCCTTTCTATCTTGTGAATGTGAGAACGTCGTAGGCTTAGTGAACTGTAGACTTTTATTTTTAATTTTAATTTAATTTGAATATTTTTTTTTTTTAATGAACTTTATCTGAAACTTTCTGAAAGGCCTACGCTGTCCTCCCATAACTATTAACACTGTAATTCGAAATTATTGTAAAAGCCAATCTTTTAAAAGAGTAACCATGGAGTTTCTTGCCGGCTCTTCTCCATAGGAAACGACCAATTGGAACCGTGCATCTAGCTTCTGACGTTTCATAAGTGCCCATGTAGGCTTATGTGAAATAAAATATTTTGATTTTGATTTTAATTTTTTTTCTTTATTTCATCTAGTCTAAAATATATCCTCAGCCTTAAGCCTGCTGGAAGGTGTGAGTGCACAAGGTTGGTGGAGAGCTGACGAGCTGGCAGCGGGGTTGCCGTAATATGCAGTAAATGTATGCGAAACATATCCAAATCGCGCCGTTTCACAGTGGAACGAATGTATGGGAGCGGTTGGACGTAGACATGTCCGAAAAAAAAGAGTAAAATTATGCCAAACTAATGATGCCATCTTATTCGATTACTTAATGCCTTCATAACTTGTGGTGATGAATTTCTTCATAACTCCCATATTTCGGGAGTAATTTGAGAAAATGTGAAATTTTACTATGAAAATGAGTGTATCGAGCTCTCTCCCTCCTGATTCCGGGCTTGTTTCAAGTAGCGGTCTCTAATATCATAATGCTAATACTAAGAGCTATATTTAATACTAAGACACATAGTGCGCCAAATGTGCACTTTCTGGGATAAAGAGTGATGTTTATTTTATAACACAATTTTTTAATTTTTTGTTTATTTTGTTGATTAAAACCGTTTTTCTAAAGGTTTACCTTATTACAATAACATTTCTGAGCAGCCAATTAGAGAAGATATAAGCTAATTAGGATATATAATTAGGGACTTAAGGTTTACATATAAAACTGATGCACTAATGATTACTGATAAGAACATTGCTATTATTTAATTACTAAATGGCTCTTAATACACTAATTTAGCATGCATCATTTACTAATTATCACAATAACTAATTACCTTGCAATATTTAACAAAGGATACCTGGGATACCTGGATTTTATATAAATAGGTCACTATTAGTAACTTTAAAATCAGTGTTGATTTACACCTCGTTGTATCCAAGCTAATCTCGCAATGTATTTTCCAAATTTTAATACAAATCTTGATATTCACGTTGCTTTATGCGCACGCGCACATAAAGATTTACGCGACTTTAACTATTTGTTCAGTGTTTTAAAAGATAACAGTTGTGTTCAGTTATGTGAAAGTGCTGAAACAAGTTTAAAAGACTGGTGTCGTCGATTTTGCTACCGCATTTATGCAAAATGGACACAGTCTGGAAGAAGCACAGATAAGTTTCGGAAGAAACATGAGATTTGGCTACAGGCTGCAATTCAATGGCCGGAATTACAGAATGAAAATATGGAACCTTCTACAGAAAATATAAGTGACGTCATCGAGCCCATAATTTCTCCTGCTAAATCTGATGCTTCAACTTGTACACATCCTAGTCCTCGTAAATCTTTTGAGGACCTTAGTAACCGGCAAAAAAGAAGACGCACCACTGAAGATAGTCTTTCATGCAGCAGTAGCAGCGCTGAAATTATGTTTTCGGCCGAAAGGGCGCTTCAAAAGGCAGGACAAAGCGATACAGCTTATGTTATGAAATACTTGACGGAGAATCCAGAAGAGGCCTCAAAAATCAAAGCCTTCATTGAAGGTAAATCAATTCAGGTACGGGAAATATCCCCTTTGAAGGCATTGGCTCTTTATGTATCGATGAACTTATCGAAATGGCGCTATAACACTCTTCGGGATTTCAACACTCAAGAAGGAGCTCTTCAATACCCGAGTTACTACATGTTGGTTAAAGAAAAAATTAAGTGCTATCCGGCCAAAGAAGATCTCACAGTTACAGAGAGCTCTGCAAAAATCAAATTACAAGCCTTGATGGATTTAACCTCAAGAAGACTTATTAGGTCGTTAGAAACCCCTGTTGATCCCAATCAACAGCTCGTATTGACCAGCAAATGGGGTTTTGACGGATCATCTAGCCAAAGCATTTATCATCAAAGGACGAGTGAAGATGAGCAAATCGATCTTGCTAGTAATTTTATGATTAGTCTTGTACCACTGCGGCTCGTCTCAAAAGGTGTAACAATTTGGGAAAACGAGCGACCATCTTCCACTTCATTTTGCCGGCCAATATTGTTTAAGTTTATAAAGGAAACCAAAGAAAATGTGCAGAGAGAGATGGCTGAAATCGAAGCAGAGATTGAAGCCTTAACTCCATCCACCATCACTGATGGAATTAGTGTCAAACACCAACTGCTGTTGACAATGATTGATGGTAAAATTCATTCCATTATATCCAATACAGCAGCTTCAGTGTGTGACATATGCAAGGCTTGTCCTAAAGAAATGAATAATTTAGAGTTAATCAAAGATAAACACGCAAACGAGGACATGTATAAATATAGCTTAAGCACCCTTCACGCTTGGATTCGCTCAATGGAATGCTTATTACACATTTCCTACAAATTAGACATAAAATCATGGCAAGTAAGGGGTGATATAGCAAAAAGGCAAGTTGATGACAGGAAGAAAAGAGTTCAAGAGGCTGTAAGAAGAGAAACGGGCTTACTTCTCGATGTTGTGAAACAAGGCAGTGGATCCACCAACAATGGCAACTCGGCAAGGAGATTTTTTGAAAACTACTCTAAATCTGCTGAACTGACCGGAATAGATGCTATGCTTTTAAGAAAAATCTGTGTGATCTTGCAGTGTATTTCATCAGGAGAGAAGATCAACGTAACTAAATTCCGAGAGTTCTGCTTTGATACTGCTAAGCTTTACGTGGAGTTATACCCATGGTATTATATGCCTTCTTCACTTCATAAAATTTTAATGCATGGGCCAGACATAGTTCAGAACATGTCAATTGTGCCCATTGGTTTTCTATCCGAAGAGGCATCTGAGGCTAGAAATAAAGATTTTAGAAAATATAGAGAGGGGCATTCTCGAAAGCATAGCAGTATCTCATGCAATGAAGATATTATGCACAATCTTTTACTGTCTTCTGATCCACTTGTTACAAGTATCCGTCCAAAAGGAAATAAGTTTGTAAAAAAATCTTCTTTTAAGGAATTTTATGAGCTTACGGATTCTGAGAAAAGTGATATCGAATTTGTTAACATAAATGATTTAGCGGACATCGATTCTGAATTTGAATTAATTGATGATGATGATGATGACGAAGATAATTAAATGATGTTATTGTTTTAAAATGTGTAACTTAGTAAATTAGAGCTTACATCTTAATTATTTATTGTACTTTTAATGAAACTAGGTAATTTATTATCAACTTACTTAAAAGTCATACTCTCATCAGTTCTTGTGAATATTTTTGTTAATATATATTTCTGTATATATATAATATATTTATAGACCTCTTAATAAGTCTGTCTGCGGTTTAAAGTAAATACAAATGGGGAAAAAACGTTTTTTTTTTTAAATTTTCATTTCCTTTTATCCCAGAAAGTGCACATTTGGCGCACTATGTGTCTTAGTATTAAATATAGCTCTTAGTAATAGCATTACGATATTAGAGACCGCTACTTGAAACAAGCCCGGAATCAGGAGGGAGAGAGCTCAATACACTCATTTTCATAGTAAAATTTCACATTTTCTCAAATTATTCCCGAAATATGGGAGTTATGAAGAAATTCATCACCACAATTTATGAAGGCATTAAGTAATCGAATAAGATGGCATCATTAGTTTGTCATAATTTTACTCTTATTTTTCGGACATGTCTACGTCCAACCGCTCCCATACATTCGTTCCACTGTGCGTTTGGAAACCATGCACATTTCACGAGCGTCCAGGAAGGAGACGATAGCGACTGACATCATATCGCTATGCAAGTCATCGAAAGACAGTGTGAGTTACTAAGAGAAGCAAGAGTAGTGGTTCAAGCAATTAGAACAAAGGCTCGGCAAGCTTATGGATTATAAAGACTACTTACAATTAGAACAAAGGCTCGGCAAGCTTATGGATTATAAAGACTACTTAGAATCGCTACACTACAGCTACGGAAAAGTGTTGTACAAAAGTCAGATTTAGGTAAACACGCAGAATTATTACTAGAAATAATTAGTAGGAATACGGCGCTTAAAATTTTATCACTTTGGAATAAAGTTGCTGTTAGATAAGTTCCAGTTTGTGCCACTTTACTGCACACAAACCAACTAGTTGTTTATCACTCAACAAACACTGTCTGTTGACATTACACAAGTACGTTCAAATTAAATAGAATTAAGAAGTAGTCCAGGTCATTGATACGCCAGTCGCTGGTAAGTCTTACTGATAGATTAGCGCTTGTGCACACAATTATGGCGTCATATCGGCCGCTCGCTGTTTGAACTTCGTTAGGATGACATGATAACATTATTGACATTGGATATATGGAGTTTTTTTCGTGTAAATTTAGGCAGTCTTATCAATCAACAAGATTTTCGAATAAACATGTGCTTCACTCTTGTCAATCATGAAACTACAATCTACAAAAAATTAAAGTAATAAAAACTAAAACCCAACTAAAACCCAACCAGCAATCCGTGATAAATCAAACAGATTACGTGTGACTACGGATTTTTAATTTGTCTGTCTGTGGTGTCTTGTAATACCTTTTTAGTCGTAGTTGGGTTTTAGTATTTATTACTTTAATTTTTTTTTAATTCTTTTGGGTTATAATTTTTTTTTTGAAATGTGCTCATTAATTCCTTTCATTGGGTACTCAACATGGTAAGACGAAATAATATTTTTTTTTAGTTCCTGTCTTTATGTCCTCTAGAGGGCGCCATTTGTAATGTGACGTCACATAGCCTATAACCAGCGGCGGTCGATCAAGACGCTTCCAACGATACCTCATTTGTCAAAGTGTGATGAGTGGTTTAGAAGATAGGAGGGAACAGATGAAAATACTTACATACATACCGGTCAAAATCATAACCCTCCTTTTTTCTTTGCCGTAGTCGGGTAAAAATAATATTGAAGAGCAGAAAAAATATTAGTCTCCGGTTGATAGTCTTTTATTTATGGAGCCTTCACAGTGATCATCCTAAACTACTTCAGGCACCAATAAGCAATCAGCTCCACTAACATCCTAGTTAACTTTCGAATTCAGGCCCGATACGATGGCACGCAACAAAAGTGTCGTGACACTTTTAAAATCGTCTCACAAGGTTTTGGCGCAGTATGTACTTTTTAACTCCCGACGGAAAAAGAGGGGTGTTATAAGTTTAAAGGCTTTTACATACTGGGGCGATTCGCCGCGCGACGCGAATTTTAACAAAACAATTTCTCACGGCGAACAATGCGGCGGCGTCGCGTCGCGCGACGAATCGCCCCAGTATGTAAGAGCTTTAATGTGTGTATCTGTGTGGCTGTCTGTTCCCTCGTAGCTACCAAACGGATGAACCGATTTTCATTTTTTTTGTTTTGTTTGAAGGGTGACTTGATCGAGAGTGTTCTTAGCTATGATTTAAGAAAATCGGTTAAGGCGTTTGAAGATTATCAGCTCTTTTCAAGTTGATGAATGGATGTGAGCATCTTCTATTGGTCTAATCGATTCGAAATTTAGAATTCTGTTATTTCAATGATATGAGAAGAATATAGTAACCTGAACTGATGCTGCAGCATCACCAGGTATTTGCAGGATACCCAACTCCCTCACCAACATACAGCAGAGGTGTCGTGTTTGGGATCATTGGAATGTTCTCAAAAAATGGTTTACAGATGGATGGTGATCAGGGTCTGATGATGGATTAAGAAAGAGAAATGAGACTAAATTAGTAACTAGCTGCACTGTGGCAAATATATAGGTACAGCTACGCAAATTTCGGCGAGACACGTGTCGATCGTAGCCTGTCTACTAGTTATGCAGGGTTACTGGTAACTCGACGTATTCCTTGCAGGACGTCATAGTAGGGTTAAAATGCAACAAATTAAGCCACCAAATGTTCTACCGAAATTCAGTAGTTTTTGAATTAGTTAAGAGTTTTAGTTTTTTTATGAAAAATCCCAGATTAAATCATTTGAAACCAATTTAAAAATGATTTACGGCGCGACTGTACTGAAATTTAAGTTATTATCATAGTTGACGCCGTAGCAGACCTTTGTTAATAATTAAAAGTTCAATAATGCCTAAAACTTTGGCAAATATCACTAACCAAACATTTAAGTTTTTGTAATTTTTGCTATTACTTCATAAAAAATGTAGTCTATGGAAAAAAAAAAACTGAATTTCGGTAGAACATTTGGTGGCTTAATTTGTTGCATTTTAACCCTACTATGACGTCCTGCAAGGAATACGTCGAGTTACCAGTAACCCTGTATAATATAAAATTTTAAAAGGAAGAAATAAATGTTACATTTAAAATCCCCCGACAAAAACAAAGGTTCTAAAAAGTAAAAAAATAATATGAACGTATTGGCCCATTAGTTTAATATAAAAGTTGTAGATAATATTTTGATTCAAGCCGCGTCGTCGCGTCAGGGGACGGGTAATAAAAACGCCAACACACACTAGGAATAATGAATGTATGCTGTTGTAGAAAGGATAGCTGCTGTTAATTCCCTATTTTCATTAGCTGTCCCCCGATGCGACGACGCTTGGATCAAAATATTAACTACAACTTTATATTAAACTTAAAGGGCCAATACCTACATATTATTTTTTTACTTTTTAGAAGCTTTGTTTTTGTCGGAGTTTTTTTTAATAATTTCTTTTACAACTTTTGCATGTTCTAACTGTGGACCAGCTAGGACCAACGGCTTCACGTCTTTTCGATCGACTCGTGCGGCAGTTATTACTTGATTTATCCCTCACGTGACTGCCTCTCACTTGGATGATTATTGAATAATAAATAACTACTAGAGATAAAAATCTATAATATGTCGGAGATCGTCAGATTTCTATTCCAATAAATCATACACCATGTGGGCAGAAGATGGGTTTCTCCAGGACGGTCAGCAGGCAAGAGAGCTCGCCTTGGCGCCCCTCCGTTAGCTAGGCTCCGTCGTAGCACGAAGGTTGGCGCGTGTCAGTGTTGCCACTACTCGGTTCACGTGCTGCGCTTCGTTTAGCGACCGTACTGATGACCGGTTCCGACATATATTTATAAAATATAAGTAAAAAATCTTTATAAAAACAAGCTTTTTATGAACTAAAAAGTACTACATAAAATTATGGAAACATAGACCTTTAATATTTTCTTAGAAGCTTGAGGCTAATTTTTTAAGCATATTTACGCCTCAAGCTTTTAAGAAAACAATTTACGAAAGTTTTATTTAGGACTTATTAGTACATTAAAAGCTTGTTTAAAAAAAGATTTTTACTTATATTTTAAGTATTTTTAATTTTTTTGCATTAGAATTTGTTTAAATGTCTGTTCTATCACCTTCACAAAACTAACGAGCCCAACACTACTGGGTTATCTTGTCGAGTTGAAGAGTTCCTATGACTACCTTTCGGCTCTATCATTAGACCCTGGGTACTATCTTGGGCTGTAGTCCTTGTCAAGACAACGCCAATGAGTCCAGACACGATGATGTTATCTTGTTCTGTTGAGAAGTTCCTATCGCCTCCTTCCGGTTTCTTCATCAGACCCTAAACATCACCTAGTGTAAGAGCACTTATCAAGACAAATCTAATGAAACCAAACACGACGGGGCTATAAGTGCCCGTGGTCACTTTCCGGCTCCATGATTAGACCCTGGACACCACTTAGTGTAATAACACTTGTTAAGACAAAGCCAATGAGTCCAAACACGATGGTGTTATCTTGTTTGATTGAGGAGTTCCTATGGCCAACTTCTGGCTCCATCGTCAGACCCTGGACACCACATAGTGTAAAAGCACTTGTTAATACATAACCAATGAGTCCAAACACGATGGTTTTATTGAGGAGTTCCTATGGCCAACTTCCGGCCCCATCATCAGACATTGGACACCACCTAGTATAATAGCACTTTTCAATACATAACCAATGAGTCCAAACACGATGGTTTTATTGAGGAGTTCCTATGGCCAACTTCCGGCCCCATCATCAGACATTGGACACCACCTAGTATAATAGCACTTTTCAATACATAACCAATGAGTCCAAACACGATGGTTTTATTGAGGAGTTCCTATGGCCAACTTCCGGCCCCATCATCAGACATTGGACACCACCTAGTATAATAGCACTTTTCAATACATAACCAATGAGTCCAAACACGATGGTGCTATCTTTTTTCATTGAAGTTTTCCCATGGCCACCTTCCGACTCCATCATCAGACCCTGAACACCACCTAGTGTCAAAGCACTTGTTAATACATAACCAAAGAGTCCAAACACGATGGTGATATCTTGTTTTATTGAGGAGTTCCTATGGCCAACTTCCGGCTCCATCATCAGACCAGCTCCATGATATAATTTTATCAAAATATCTCGGTAGTTGTATAATGTATGACAAGTTTCAGCTTAATCGGATGCCTGAAGGATATAGGAATAACAGACAGTATAAATATCACTTGAAATAACGATCACATGATATAATTTATAAAAACAAATAACCTAATTTCATGTGATTTAATGTTATATTTCATACTAGCTTCCGCACGCGGCTTCGCTCGCGTGGTATGTCGATAAAAAGTAGCCAATGTCCTTTCTCAGGCTCTAGACTATCTGTGTACCACATTTCAATTGTAACATTTGGTGGTCCATAGCCGCGGCGACGGCGTCTGTCGGCCAGTTTTCAGTTTCAGTTTATAATGAACGAACACTCGATTGGCGCCTGTTTGTGGACTGGTAACGTTGCGGCTAGGTTCTGGAAATGAAAAACTCGATCATTGTTAACTAAATAAATATTTTCATGTTGAAAAAAAAAAAACATAATATTATACAAACATTCAAAGTCGATTGTTTTATACCCGACTTTAAAAAGATAAAAGGTGGTGGTAAGTCATACTTCAGAGATGGTCCCATATATTTTTTTTAAACTTTTCTTAGGTAGTTTTTTAATTATCTTGATTAATACGTATATTTGCCACTTAACATAATGTAGATGATGTTACAATAAGTTCTTGACACTGTTATTTACATAGCAGGTCATAGAATTTGTGCGGACTATCACAACTAAAAAGTGAAAAATAAAAACATTTTACAGAAAAAAAACAACCGACTTCTAAAAAAACCTTCCAAAAAACGTTGTGTTATTTTTGTAAAAAGGGTTTTTCATACTATTTGTGAAGTTTTCAAACAATACATTTATAGCGAATTATGTGTGCTTCGCTTGTAACAAATTATTGTCATAAACTCATTCCCAGCGGAACAAAGCATGTCACAACACAATTTTTTTTTTAAATCAGCGACTATATCTCCAGAAATACCAACAAAAGCTTCTTGCAAGTCGTACCGCGTTCTCAGCGTGACACAGCCTAATTGCCGCCGCAACCCACTGCTCATAAATTATAATAAGCTTTGTGTAATAAAAGTTCGCGCATCGGGATATTTGCGGTAAAAACAAATTATTTAAAAAACAAAAAACCCGACTGCAAAAGCCTATAACTGAAAAGAGAAAAACATTACCCTCCTTCTGGGGCAGTCGGGTAACAAGCATTGAATTTTTATTTTTTAGATTTCCGTAGTCAACAAGGAACCCTTATAGTTTCGCCATGTCCGTCTGTCTGTCTGTCTGCCTGCCTGTCTGTCCGTCCGTCTGTCCACGGCTTAGCTCAGAGACTGTTGGTACTAGAAGGCTGTAATTTGGTATGGATATACATCCAAATCACGTCGACAAAGTGGTAAAAAAAATCGTAAAAAATGTTTTTTTTTTGGGTTTCTCCCCTACTCGTAAAGTGGGAATGCTTATTATTTTTCCCGTTAATCCCATATCGTTGGAAAGGTCGTTTAAAAATAATGTGAGTTTGTGAAAATCCTTTTTGGATTCAGGGATCCGTTTGCGAAATAATAATCTTTAAAGTGCTAATTTTTGTTAGAACCAAGTGTCCCCCCCCCTGCCAGCTGAATGGTTGGTTTAGGATATGTGAAAAATATTCAAGGAGTAGTATTTATAACGAAATTAAACGGAAAACTATCACCGCTACGTAGGCTCCACAAGTTACCGAGTAATAATCGACCAACTTTTTGCAGTTGCAAAAACATGCTCTCCCATACAGAATGTTTTTAAACTACAATGTTAAGTTTGTTGGATAAAACTACGGAACGTAAGGTTTTGTATAAATATTATAATTTTTTTATTATTATTTTTTGTACATGGCAAGTTTCAGCTCAATCGGATGCCAGGAAGTGCTTGAAATATGTATGACAGTTGGAGTAACTAGAAACACATACGAGCAAAGCAAGCTAATATAAAGGTTATAATGATATAATATCACACGATATCATCAAGCTTTATCTATGTTGTTTGTATTATGACAATCATTATTTTGTGTAAATAGTTAATTACTAGGCATGCCATGTAATTGATATTCAACAGTATAATCTTACTTGAGAATTCACTATCATCTAATATCCTGTAATAATACTACACAATAGTATTGTTGATATACTTTTAATCATAAATATAGCTGCATATTGCATGTGCGTGGCCTATATTTAAGCAAGCAACGAAGCAGGCTACGGAACTAGCTTGTTATTAAACGTAGGTTGCATATCTCCAATTTCATTACTCAATCTGTTCCATAAACTGCGCACGTCAAACACACAATCAGGTTTAATATGTTCTGTGGAGCGCAGCCTGCAATCATCTCAGTATATTACAATATTCACGTGTAACCTCACATGACGTTTGTAGCTGCAGATACGACCCGACGTTACTGAACAAGTCGTTTAACACTGATACACAATCAATCACCAAGCTCTATATTATGTTCCTTCAGGATGTACATTTTACACAATCAGGAAAAACCCGTTGATTCAATAAAAAAGTTTATAGGTATATTTGCTTGATTCAATAAATAATATTCGTTTCATGATAAAAAGATTTGTAGCAAAAGAAATCTTTTGAACCGCGGCTGCAATGAATGGAATTTCAAAATATTTCCCTGTCTCCTTTTGAGATACGTTGGCGGAAAAATATGTCAGAATAAGAGTGAGTTTTTATGAAGAGCGGAAGTATAA
The DNA here is from genome assembly GCA_949152455.1 of Lithophane leautieri. Taxonomy (NCBI): domain Eukaryota; kingdom Metazoa; phylum Arthropoda; class Insecta; order Lepidoptera; family Noctuidae; genus Lithophane; species Lithophane leautieri. The sequence continues at coordinate 18,912,200 of OX424465.1, read as the reverse complement.
ACGGTGGGCGATAAACGTGAGCAGGCGGCAACAGGTTTCTCTTCGACTGTTGCAATCTATCGAAAAATAATTAGTCGATCGTTCGCGAATCACGTTACGATTATGATTTGTTCCATCCTTTGCTGACGATGATTGAATCACACTTCCGATCATAACTCCGGCTTCTCAATAACAGACGCTTTTGTATCGAAATACTATGATATAAATTCAATTTTCAAAAAGAGTACTGGAACATGAAAAGTTCTATCATGATTATAAATCAATTCCTAACTGGCCACTGCTGACTATTGACCTCTCATATAAACCGCTAAAACGAACTGTCTTTAGGGATATTGCAATAGTAACACCATACTTGAAAGGCTCGGTGATCCCAATATATTGTGCCTTAGTAGCCTCTTACGATAACCATGGGAAGTCAATGGGACGACTAATCGTAACTCAAACAAAGCGGTAAAGCCACGTGTAGCCACAAATAACGAGAAAGATAAAATAAAGTAGACTTAAATGTTTTGTGGTGTGGAAGATATATTATATCTCCTCCATGTAGTAACGTTGGCTACTGGCTAGACAGAAAAGCTGTCTAGATTGAAATAGCCATAAAATTGTTGTACTGTGCTCCATTTTCTACGCTCTTGCTTTTATACCTTCCTAATACACTTACAATATTTTCTGTGGTTTCGCTCTGCAAAACCTCCCCAACATGTGCAGATTCTTACTGCAAAAAACTCTTAAGATCAGATCAAAGACAGACACGAAAAAAAAAAAAATCGGCAATTTTGCACTGTAACTCAACTTCATAAAATAACCGAAAGGACCCTTAACATTTTATATTTACTCTAAAAACATTATCCTCCTTCTGAGGCAGTCGGGTAAAAATGATAGCACTCGGCGTTGAAGTTATTTGGACGTGTCGCTTCAACGTCCGCCACTCCTTCACAACACTCGCGTTAAAACTTCAACTCTGCATAAAACTGAATTTTTAACTGCAAAAAATTCTACGAACATTAGTATTTTTATGTCGACCGTAAAGTAGTAATGCGATTAATTCTGGAATTCTTTTGAGCTAAAATATTATAATTAAAAATTCTACCACGTTTCTTTGATAAAAAAATAAAATAAATATTGTTACTGATTTACTGATATTTATTTAAATAAATACTGCTTAGATTTAAATAAAACATTGTAAACATTTTAGAATTACAATTATTTTGTTACCAGTAGGTGTAATGACAATAGGGAATAAGCATGTGATTCAAACAAGGGTCAAGTATTTTTTTATATAAACTATATTACTTCAGAATTATGCCTCCAACCACATTTTTGAATAATGTTTCATTTGCAGTGAGTTTTTTTTTTTTTAAATTGCCAAAAAACTGTGGGAATTTCATTTATACTTGAAAAGAGACGCTATTGGTCAGAGCGGATGTGACGTAACAGAATATGACAACAATCAAAATGTCAGTGTTTTTTGTAGGAGTGTTTGACAATGTTAAGGTCTCCGGTTACTATAACAGTCTCCGGTAACTGTTATAGTAACCGGAGACCTTAACATTGATATTTATAATACAAACAACAACAAACACACTGAATATCTAAGTCTCATGGCAACACACGGACTTTTGCTTGCAATAACCGAGCCTACCAGAGGGCACAACTGTCTTGACCACATTTTTGTCAAGTCAAACTTCAAATCTGTAGGGATTATAGGGAAATCATCTATTACAGATCATGATATAACCATGGCTGCCATAGCCCAAAAACACACTAAAACTAAAGCTAGAACTCGGTATAAAATGAAAATTGATGAAGAGGCAGTCGCGGCAGAGATGAAATACACAGACTGGTCTTCCGTCTTAACAACCAATTGTACTAACTCCTCCGTTAACTCATTAATTGAAACTATTTCCAATGCAATCGCTAAAAATTCACGTAGAGTCACCGTCAGTCGAAGTCAATATAACATAAAACCCTGGATAACGCCAGGCCTCATGAGATGCATGAGGCATCGTGATAGTCTTCATCTAGCCTTAAGATCCTATCCAAATGACGAAATGAGACGCCTAGTGTACACTAGGTACAAACATTTTTGTAACGACTTATTACATAAACTTAAAACCGATTATAATAGTCAACTCATAATCAAAAACCAAGACAACCCAAAGAAGCTCTGGAACACTATCAAATCTATTTACAACCCAAATACCGAAAAAAGTGATTCATCCCAGTTATTATATAACGCACAGGACCCAGTCGACTCTTTAAATAGTTGTAATGCTTATTTCACTTCGCTAGGCAACAATCTTTCTGATCTCATTCTTACGCGACTGTCTGAAACCCAAGCATCCCTTGCGGGTAAATATAAACCACGTGAAACTCTACCACACTCTTTCTTCTTTCACCCATCAGATGAGGACGAAATAGAAAAACTTATAGATCAACTTAAAATTGATAGCGCCAGCGGACTGGATGATATTAGAGTCAGACAAATTTTACTACTTAAAAAACACTATTAAAACCACTCACTCACATTTTTAACTTAAGTTTGGAAAACGGTATCTTCCCAGACTGCTGGAAAATTGCCTGTGTTCGTCCCATTCATAAAAGTGGTCTTAAAGATCTACCGGAGAACTATCGCCCTATCGCACTCCTGAGCATTCTATCAAAACTTCTCGAAAAAGTTGTAAATAAGCGATTAGTAAATTTTTTAGAACATAACAATCTAATATCTGAAAGACAGTTTGGCTTTAGAAGAGGTAAGTCGACCGAGGACGCTGGTATTTTATTGCCAACTCCATAGCTTCCTGTATCGAAGGGGGCGAACACGTCTTGGCAGTTTTCCTTGACCTAGCCAAGGCTTTTGACACTATTTCGATAGACCTACTCCTGTCCAAACTAGAGGGCATAGGAATACGAGGAAACGCGCTAGATTGGTTTAGAAGTTATTTATCAAATCGCCAGCAACTAGTAAAAGTAGGTGACTACTCTAGTGGATTACCACCAATCAATTTTGGAATTCCTCAAGGAAGTACTCTCGGTCCGACTCTTTTCGCCTTCTACATGAACGACGTCCTTAATACACCGCTTCAAAACGCTGAAATAATTTCTTATGCAGACGACACGACTATCTTATTTCATGCTAAAACTTGAGAACAGTTGTATCATTTTGCCGAAAATGGTCTGCTTACAATCTCCGAGACTCTTAGTAGAAATTTACCTACACTTAACGTTAAAAAAACTAAGCTGATCACTTTCTTCAAAACCATTGCTTCCAGTCCTCCTCGCCAATTGACACTCAAATTTCACACATGCCGCAAAGATCACTATCCACCACTCACAAACTGTATCTGTACTCCTATAGACCGCATTTCCTCCTTCAGATATCTAGGTATCACAATGGACGAAAATTTATCATTTAAACCTCACATACACTTGCTAGCGGGCCACGTCAGGAAACTAATCTACGTTATGAAAAAACTACAAGACTGCACACCTATTAAAATTCTCCGAACAATATACCTAGGCCTCTGTCAATCAGTACTCCAGTATGGAATTTCCGTCTGGGGCGGAGCCGGTAAAAGCATATTTATTGAAATAGAAAGAGCTCAAAGAGCGGTAATTAAAGTGATGCTTAGAAAGCCTTTTAGGTTCCCGACAGATCTACTATACAATGAGTTTCCGGTTCTCCGAGTACGTCAACTATATGTACTTAGTGCTGCACTGCATGCACACAAATCTATTAAAAACAGATCTGACTACCAAACCTTTCTCTCAAAACGTATCTTACACGTCCCTCTTCCTAATGCAATCAGTCTTCTGGCCAGACGTTGCCCCTCTTACTCACACACTCATATCTACAACAAAATAAGCAAGCTCTCTGACACTAAAAATCTTAACATCCACTCGTATACAAAAATTACAAAAAGTTGGCTTCTCTCACTGTCATATAATGATACTGAGGATTTAGTGAGTTAGCACCAAATTCTACAAGCAAGTCACTCACACAAAAACCCACACCTGCAACTCACGAATACATCCCCCACTCACACACACACCCCAACTCACAAAAACACCCCCACACACACACTTACATTATTTAGATTTATTTTATTATGTTCAATTTCATTTTATCTTATCTTGATAGTTCGCTAATTATTACGAACTCTGTCCATTTACAAACATCCTGTAATTAAATTTCAGCTAACGCAAACATGTCTAGATTTAAAATTTAAGCTAACGCAAACATGTCTCGATTTAACGCAACTCAGGCCCCCAAGATACAGGCGCTGCCTAGTTTGGGGACCACTGTTTTAAATACTATGTTAAATATTCTAGTTACAGTAAGCATGCAATATTATATTATTTTTAAATTTACTTTGTAACAATGGCCCAATAAATTATTCTTATTCTTATTGAATTGGCACTTGTTTGTTTGTTGTCATAGACCGTCACGTCACCACACCAAGCGCGCTAAATGGAGGGCGTTAAAATAGCCCGGGTCGGTTGGAAAAAGCAGTTTCAAGTACTTAAAAAAAAATAAAAAAAAACTTTTTTTTTAAGTACTTTAAACTGCTTTTTTGGCGTTGATTTTTTTAAAACTATTATTTGGCGATGAAAACTGTCGAATAAAAAAAAAATACATGCGTATTCCCTATTATGTGCAGATGCTATTAAAATATTTGTAAGTCCATGGCGAGACAATATAGATCATAACCCTATTATTAAGACTAATATGGTACCATGTTTAAATGCAAATAAATATATTATGTACATTCTTTATACTATTCTAAACTTTCAAATATCTCTACGAACCGTAGAAATGTGCTCAAGTTAAACGTTAGCGCTACTGTTATTAGTCGCTGAGCGCTTTGGTTGTTCGTGTCTATGGATATTATCACGATCGTTCTCTTTATCACAGTGAACCGGATCACCAACATTGATATTAATAATTATGATGTGAGTGTTTCGGCTACACGAAACTGCACTATCGTTCGAATCATAGAAATATAGTTCGAATTAACCCAGTTCACTTTGCAACTGTGGTGAAAGTTGTAAAGTACGATAAAAACGATTAATGTCTGCACTATAATAGGATTATGTTAGAGAATAATAATTATGCCCCATTTGTATATCTCCGAAATGAACTTGTAATCTTTAAGGAAGCTATGTCATCTAAGACAAAACCACTTTTAGTTCTAGGAACTCGAATGGTAGGACTACTAAAACTTATATAACAGGAGCTGCTAAGTTCACAACAGAACAACTTTAGACTTAAGTACTATGCCTTAATCCAGCCGCACTCAACCTAGTTATTTCCCGAAATTAGTATCGTTTTAATGAATACACTAACAAACAATAACAAAATTGCAAAATTTCGAGAATGCAATATCTCTCTCATCAGTGTAAAGTTTCTTTCGACGCCAGCAGCTGACACCATCTGTTTTTCTTCAAGCCACAGCTTCGCAAGCTCGGCACACAAACACTGTTCTCCAAAATATCCGCTAACTAAGTTTATCATAGTTTTCACCAAATTAATTGTTCGTTCTAACTCGAACTTCGGGATCGTCTTACGGCGGGGGACATCTAATTCATAATTCTGTTCCGTATTCAACTACAGAATAGTTCCATTTGATTATAGGAAAAGGAGCTTCTTCTGCATCCATACATCTGTGTGATACCGGGCGTCCGGCTCCCTGTTTATGCGACACAGGTACCTCCCGAAGCAACTATGCCCCGAGAGCACCAGGGTCACCCGAAACGACAGGGAGCCGTGCCTCCTCCCGAGCCAGTGCTCGAGCACCGGCCGGACCGCCTCGATGATGTCGAGGCGGTAGGGCGTGAAAGCCTGTCCCGCTATTCCCCCGACTAGGACCTCGCGGAGCTGAGAGCGATGCAGCTCTATGTGTCGTTGCATCGGTTGCTCGCCCCGCGCCCTCGCTTCCTCACGCCACCGATATGATGACGCGAGTACTTTCGCCTCGAGGTCCCAGGGCGGGGATCCGGCCAGTGCACAAGCCACCTCGTAGGAGATCGTCGATACCCCCTGATGACTCTGACGGCCATCGCTCTCTGCGGCCTGCGCAGTTCCGCAATGCTACCAGCCGTCAGGTCAGCCGCCCAGATCGGGGAACTATAAAGGGCCATCGACCGCACGATCCCCACGTAGGGCCGCCTAAAAGCGGCGCTCGGGCCCCTTAAATTGGGAAGCAGCCTTGACAGCGCTTCTGCAGCGCCCAGCAACTTGGGCGCCAGCCTTCGGAAGTGGGGCCTGAAGTCCCACCGGCTGTCGAGCACCAATTCTAGATACTTCATGGAGATAACCTAACCTTACCTAGGTTAGTTAGGTTTGTTAGGTTAGGTTAGAACTGTGACCCCCTACGACTAAAAACGACTAGAATTTAAAGACAAAAATACTTCAATTAGGACACAGATTGTTAGGGTTAGTTAGTTGGGGTTCTAAATACTGGAAGGGTTTCTATAAACGCCGCGCCGCGCCACCGGTGTCCATTATTAATGTCATTGATGCGTAAATATTATTTATGCTGTTGAATGTTATGCTTATATATTATTATGATTAGAGAAAAAATAACTTTAATTTCGGAAGTCGTTGTCTCTGCTTTTCAATTTTCGTTTTTTGCCACCGACTTCCGAAATTAAAGTTCTTTTTCACCTTTTTAGTGTTTTTTTGGAAGTTGGTTGTTTTTTTTGTGTAAAAAGTTTTTAATTATCAATTTTTAGCTGTGGTACCTACCCCACAAAAATTCGAATACCACTACCTGATATGTAAATAACAGTGACGGAGTCAAATAAGATATCGTCTACATAGACTAAGTGGGAAAAATACGTAATAATTGTTGAAGCTAACTCAAAAACTACTCAAGAAAAGTTAATAAAATTTATGTGGGACCACCTCTGAAGCATGAACTACCAAACAAAAAAAGAATCATCAAAATCGATTAATAATTGGCGGAGAAATCGCGTAAAATACACACAAAAAAAAAAGACGAATTGAGAACCTCCTCTTTTTTTAAGAAATTGGTTATAAATATGCTTAAAATAATTATTCTTAAGCTGTTATACGTAAATATAGTTCGGATAAGTAAACAAAAGTATGCCAATGATTCAATATGTCTTAAAATTTTATGCAAATTGATAAGGAACCCAATCAGGGGTAGATCTATGTTCTATGTTAGGGATTTGGTTTCCGTACTCAGTCCTTAAGATGGACCATTGTGCGTGGGCCATGGCGGCCATTTGTGGTTATTCTAATCACCCCACCTCCCTCCAGAAATTAATTAAATCTCCTGGTTTCTTCAGAATATCTGTGAAACATCTGGGTGACCCGAGGGTTTCTTTTCTGATCTGGGTGAAGCCCGTGCCCGTGATCTGGGTGAACCTATTGTGTGAAAGTGTTTGTTCAGCGAGCAGTGTCCCGTGATGGTCCCCGTCATCAGGCGCAGGCCGTTGCTATCCAGGCGTAATCACCGCCTGCTTAGCCTACTATCCAGGGATGGCATAGCCCCCTAGACTGCCTGCAACCTGGTATCGCGGTCCACCAGTTCTACGCTTGTGTGTGGGTAAACTACTGCACCTGTGTATTTGGTTAAAGGGGATGATAGGCTCGGGGCTATAGACTGGGGTACTGGAACCTCTTCTGGCAAGTTCGTCCATTAGGGGTGGATAATTATAATAGTCAAGTCATCAATTACTTCCGGTAACATTATAAATAGATAGCTGACTACTTGAAATTAGAGCTGTCATTTACCATTATTTGATGACAATAATAAGGTAATTTTACGTACAATTTTAGTAGACTCACTCATCAATTACTTATACTAACGTATAAAAATATAGGTGACTTTATGAAATTAGAGTACCTACGTTGAAATAATTGTATAGATGCACTCGATACACTTAACCGCTCAAGCGTACACGGGGCATAAGTTGTCCCAGTGCATGTTTACAGTAGAATGCAAACGGGATCTGTAGTTCCCAACCGTCAGTGATTTCAATTTAGTCGTTATTTTTTCTGTGTTACGGTAGTATTTTTTATATCATGGATTTAGTTTAATACGTTTTAAAATTCTGCGCATTTCGGTGTATGACAACACTAGGTGCGATTTGCTATGACATAAGAAAATATTATTTTGTTTCTGTGGTCAATTTTGTCTCAATTTGGGATGCTTGTAAATAATAAATATTTTACAGTGCAATGTGGTTTTATTTATTTTCTATGTTAAGAATAAACACACCATGCATTTTAAACCTTAAAACATATAGGTCATCACTTGATTTTTATTACTATAGCCATTTATTTGAAATATTTAGTTGCTTAAGAATTGTCACCATGCTGAGGCATATTTACAGTAGCTTGTTTTACAATATGTTATTATGGTTGCTTGAAAAGCGACGAATTAGACGAATTAGACGCTAAAAGTTTGTCGCTGGCCTATTAATTCATTAGGCAACTAAATATATTTGAAGACGAGACATTTTAAAGAAGCTGTGTTAATTAGCACCCTTCAAATCTATCTATATAATATAAAACAAAGTCGGGTTTGTTCAAGCACTTATAACTCGAGAACTGCTGGACCGGTTTTGATGATCTTTGATTTGCTGGATTTGTCTCCGCCCAGAATTGCAGAATAACTATTAAAACAACGGAAAAATTCACAAAATAAAAAATGTAGGTAAGTAGATAGGGTAGGTAGGTAGGTAGGTTAGGTACGTAGGGTAGGTAGGGTATTTATGTAGAGTAGGTAGGTAGGTAGGGTAGGTGCGCCGTAGATAAGTACTTAGTGCTACCCGTGCGAAGCCGGGGCGGGCAGCTAGTAGGTATTATGAATATCAGCAAACTTAGATTTGATCTGTGTAGTACGCAAAGTGGTAATAGTGGTATAAACTCAAATTATATTAAATAAATTTCATTGGCTCTCCCGAAGCGTGACCTGTCGAAATCGAGACAAGTGGTGACCCTGAACAGAACCATATCCGATAATATGATAGCAGAAACTTGTACATGAGCATAACAATAAAATATTACGCTCGCACTGCTCGCTATGTATCGCCAAATATTGAAATGGTACGCAATAGAAATATGTGGCAGTCGAGAATAGTTTTATTCCGATGAGAGATCTGTAACTTTTATATTTAAACTTTTGTTGGAACTGGTAGATACCGCGTGTCCAGAGAATACACACGCTCCATTAGCTATACGATACGAGAAACACGCATTTTTTTGGTGATTTGAAATCATGAAATATCGGTATCAAATCTTTAATTTGCATCAAGGGAAATAAAAAAATGCTTGATAGGCTTTTTCAATTTCACTTTATGCAAATTCGCATTAAATACGGCGAAAATCTAATTACATAATGCTGCTCTTCTGGGCACGTTTCCGGATGACATCGATCCATGTAATAACCCAGTACTTAAAATTCATTGATAAAAAATGGGGCGAATTTATTTTTTTCTTTTTTCATCAAATAAAAACATATACATATATGGACTCTCGGTATGATTCTTAACAACACCCTCACGGATCGGACAGGTGTCCAAAAGTCATAACTTATGACCGCCTATGGTCCGATATGAAAGGGGCACAAAGGTAATGTGCCCCTTTCATATCACAGTAATAATAATAAAAAATACTTAATTGTCATAGATTCAACACCTATGTACAAATTTACCCATGTTTACAAAGGAATTAATGATTTGATTTGATGATTTCATTTGTTTCATAAAGAAAGTCTACAAACACGACTGTTTTGATACGGACTAACGGATAATTAACATCTTTCTCAAAGAAAGCCGTCTTTATTCTCTGTCTCCAGCGTTCTTCTGGTGCCGCAGTAAGCCCGTGGACAAACACATGCTCCCGGGGAGAGGTCCCGCCCCCCGCGCGCCACCTCACCCCCGCGAGCTCCCCTTTATTGGCAAAGTTTGGGAATATTACCATACTTGCCACGACATTGACACACATGCCAGCGATATTGAGCGCCGCGCTGCTAAAAAGTGTATTAACTGAACACATCGAACGGGAAAATCTTCAGGCAATATTGACGAGATTGATGAACAAACTTTATTTTATGTTTCAGTTTAAAACTTATCTATTTATCACATCTTAGAGCTAGACATCTTTCCGTGAGAGAAGTCAATCTTAGGAAGTCAATCAATGGAGGAAAAGGATTTTTGTTTACGATTTTACAATGAATAAATGGATCACCCGGGATGTGTAATGTATACCCAGTAGGTATACATCTATAGGGTAGGTAGGGTAGGGAGGTAGGGTAGGTAGGTAGGGTAGGTAGGTAGGGTAGGTAGGTAGGGTAGGTAGGTAGGGTAGGTAGGGTAGGTAGGGTAGGTAGGGTAGGTAGGGTAGGTAGGGTAGGTAGGGTAGGTAGGGTAGGTAGGGTAGGTAGGTAGGGTAGGTAGGGTAGGTAGGTAGGGTAGGTAGGTAGGGTAGGTAGGTAGGGTAGGTAGGTAGGGTAGGTAGGTAGGGTAGGTAGGTAGGGTAGGTAGGTAGGGTAGGTAGGTAGGGTAGGTAGGTAGGGTAGGTAGGTAGGGTAGGTAGGGTAGGTAGGTAGGGTAGGTAGGTAGGGTAGGTAGGTAGGGTAGGTAGGTAGGGTAGGTAGGTAGGGTAGGTAGGTAGGGTAGGTAGGTAGGGTAGGTAGGTAGGGTAGGTAGGTAGGGTAGGTAGGTAGGGTAGGTAGGTAGGGTAGGTAGGTAGGGTAGGTAGGTAGGGTAGGTAGGTAGGGTAGGTAGGTAGGGTAGGTAGGGTAGGTAGGTAGGGTAGGTAGGTAGGGTAGGTAGGTAGGTAGGGTAGGTAGGTAGGGTAGGTAGGTAGGGTAGGTAGGTAGGGTAGGTAGGTAGGGTAGGTAGGTAGGGTAGGTAGGTAGGGTAGGTAGGTAGGGTAGGTAGGTAGGGTAGGTAGGTAGGGTAGGTAGGTAAGGTAGGGTAGGTAGGTAAGGTAGGGTAGGTAGGTAGGGTAGGTAGGTAGGGTAGGTAGGTAGGGTAGGTAGGTAGGGTAGGTAGGTAGGGTAGGTAGGTAGGGTAGGTAGGTAGGGTAGGTAGGTAGGGTAGGTAGGTAGGGTAGGTAGGTAGGGTAGGTAGGTAGGGTAGGTAGGTAGGGTAGGTAGGTAGGGTAGGTAGGTAGGGTAGGTAGGTAGGGTAGGTAGGTAGGGTAGGTAGGTAGAGTAGGTAGGGTAGGTAGGGTAGGTAGGTAGGGTAGGTAGGTAGGGTGGGTAGGTAGGGTGGGTAGGTAGGGTGGGTAGGTAGGGTGGGTAGGTAGGGTGGGTAGGTAGGGTGGGTAGGTAGGGTGGGTAGGTAGGGTGGGTAGGTAGGGTGGGTAGGTAGGGTGGGTAGGTAGGGTGGGTAGGTAGGGTGGGTAGGTTAGGTTAGTGCTACCCGTGTGGGTCCCTGACGATGAGGCCGCGCTGTATGAGGTGTACTGCGCGGCTAAGGAGACTGTGGCTGGCCATCGGCGAGTCGAGGACGCGAGCCAGGGAGGAGGTGGTCGCAGCCCTCTTCCCAGCAAGAGCGAAGCATACACCACCACCGATGGCTTTGCCCACAGCCGCAGAGTCTACAGAGGAGGAGAACGCCATCAGCGTCCCAGAGGTGACACAGGCAGAGATGAGGGCAGCCGTGATGCGGCTCCGGGCCAAGAACGTAGCCCCGGGGCCCGACGGGATCCACGGCTGCGTGTTAGCCCTCGCTCTGAAGGAGCTTGAGCCCCAACTAAGAGGACTCTACATAGCGCGCCTTGAGCGGGGCCAGTTTTCCACTTTGTGGAAATCTGGTCGTCTGGTCCTGCTCAGGAAGACGGGGCGCCCTGCGGACTCGCCGTCCGCGTACCGGCCCATAGTGCTGCTAGACGAGGTGGGCAAGCTGTTTGAGCGGATAATTGCAGCCCGCCTCGTCGGCCACTTGTGCAGAGAGGGGCCGGACCTGGATGACAGCCAGTTCGGGATTCAGCACGGGCGCTCCACAATCCACGCTGTGTCGAGGGTAAGAGTCCTGGCGGAGGAAGCGGTGTCCCGGGGCGGGGTGATGTTGGCGGTGTCCTTGGACATTTCCAACGCCTTCAACACCCTGCCCTGGAGTTGCATTCGGGAGGCACTGCGGTACCATGGGGTGCCTCCCTACCTCCGCCACATCGTTGGGGCTTATTTGTCAGAGAGGTGTGTCACCTACATGGGACGTGATGGCGGAAACCAGCGCCGCATGTCGTGCGGTGTTCCACAGGGCTCGGTTTTAGGCCCACTCCTGTGGAACATCGGGTACGACTGGGTGGTGAGGGGCGAGCTCAGTCCGGGGGTAGACCTGACGTGTTATGCGGATGATACGCTGGTCACTGCCCGGGGGAGCTCGCACAGAGAGGCAGCGTTGCTGGCGACGGCTGCGGTCTCACAGGTGGTGAGCCGCATACGTCGCCTAGGCCTGGAGGTGGCCCTCAGCAAGTCGGAGGCCATGGTGTTTCATGGCCCCCGGCGGGCGCCGCCACCCGGCTCACACATCGTGGTCGGGGGGGCTCGGATCGCTGTCGAGTCTACCATGAAGTACCTAGGATTGGTGCTCGACAGCCGGTGGAACTTCGGGCCCCACTTCCGACAGCTAGCGCCCAAGTTGCTGGGCGCTGCTGGGGCACTGTCAACGCTGCTTCCCAATCTGGGGGGCCCGAACGCCGCTTGTAGGCGGCTCTACGTGGGGATCGTGCGATCGATGGCCCTTTACGGGGCCCCGATCTGGGCGACTGACCTGACGGCCGGTAGTATCGCAGTCCTGCGCAAGCCGCAGAGAGTGATGGCCGTTAGAGTCATAAGGGGGTATCGCACGATCTCCTACGAGGCGGCTTGTGCATTGGCCGGATCCCCGCCCTGGGACCTCGAGGCGAAAGTACTCGCGTCATCGTATCGGTGGCGCGAGGAAGCGAGGGCGCGGGGTGACCAACCGATGCAGCGACACATAGAGCTGCATCGGTCTCAGCTTCGCGAGGTCCTGGTGGCGGAATGGCGGGAAAGGCTTTCACGCCCTACCGCCAGCCTCGACATTATCGAGGCGGTCCGGCCGGTGCTGCACAAAGCACTAAACACTGAGCAACTTTTAAAAGCGATTTTCTCCTACTGTATTGATTACAATTTTATGTTATTACGAACATAGTATTTTGGAACCTCGGTTATTATGATATAGGTCTCATCTCAAAGTTGTAATCATTATTCGACGAGAAAATCACTTGAATTTTGCTGAGTGTACCTATATATATTTTTGCTCGTGACAGTACGCCAAAACATGACGTAATTTCGGTAAATGTGTTGCTAGTAATTGAAATTTAGCTAACAACTTTTACAGATTTGCTTACAAAAATAATATGTCAATCGTATTTTGCTTCCACATTTACTCGATTTTGTTTGACCGCGTGTCGATCGTCAGTAATAAAGCAAATCTATAGGCACCATACAGACCTTTTTATATGTTTGTCAATTATTTTAATGTAACCCCTATTGTAACAAGCGAACGACACACGAGGAACGCCTTGAGGAGGCTTTCCTTTTATCGGAAAACAATAAATTTTTGTTGGACGCCGAGAATGAGATGCAATATTGTTGTAGAAAAGAAGGCAAGCAAGGGAAATAAAAAATTAAACCGACGAAAAAAGAACTGAAAAGCGAAAAATAAATAACTTTAATTTCGGAAGTCGGTGTCTTCGCTTTTTTAATTTTCGTTTTTTGCCACCGGCTTCCGAAATTATAGTACATTACTGTCGCGGCCTGCAATAAGGGAATTGATGGACGATCGTGAAAATGAGGGCCGAGGCGAAGCCGAGGTACTCATGCGTGAGTCCATCAAAGTCAAAGTCAAATAATTTATTTCAAATAGGCACATAAAAGGCACTTTTGAACGTCAATGAAAAACAAACAAAGAAATAGAATTGATTCTAGTTGCCCATTCCAAAAGGTAGATTTCGTATGGAGAAGAATGGGAAAGAAACTCCACCGTTACTCTTTTCAAAAATGTTTACAATATTTTGTATACATGAATTATATAATTATATGTGAAGACCATGGAGGAGCTCGTGGCTAAGTAATAACAGCCGCATGGGTCGATTCATCAGGTTAAGCTACACTTGCCGGGGTTGGTCCGTGGATGGGTGACCATCTTTACATATCGAGACTCCTCCGTGCCTCGGAAAGCACGTTAAGCCGTTGGTCCCGGCTGTCATTTGTGGATCTTTGACAGTCGTTACGGGTCGTCATAAGCCCGAAAGTCTGACAACCAGTCTTGCCAAGGGGTATCGTATTACCCAGTTACTGGGTTGTGGAGGTCAGATAGGCAGTCGCTCAATGTAAAATACTGGTATTCAGCTGCATCCGGTTGGACTGGAAGCCGACCCCAACATGGTTGGGAAAAGGCTAAGCAGATGATGATGTGAAGACCATGCACCCACAATAAGATTACTGTCCCACAAAAGGCAAAAAAAAAATTATAAATGGAGCAATGACAAATAAATCAGTTATGTGATAGGTACATGGTGCTCACATATTTACAAACATTGTAAAAGTATACGATATTACAATATTCCTAACATCTTTACAAGTAATACTAATAAGTCAGTGCGTGATTCCATGCAATCACAGAGTGTAAAAATCTATGACATACAAATAATAAAATATACAACTAAATTAGCAACCAGTTTGGTTTTGTCCAGACTCTAAATTATTGTCCTATGGAGCAAGACCAGCATGTTTCCAAGCATAGCATCAATTCCTGATTGCGGCCAAGGCTTGTATAGTACTTTTATAAAACAACGCGCGGAAATTCAAACTGAGTAAATTAAATAGAAATTCCAGAATCAATGACGAATAACTATCATTTTCCATGCGCCAATATGTTAATTTGTTTCTTCTTTGTTCTATTTGCAAACCAATTCGAAATTTAAATAAAATATTTGATAAGTTACCTCCTTGGTTGCCGTGTGTTGAAGTAAAAAGTTCGTTCCATTTTTAAATAACACGACAGATATGAGTTTTCATAGTAATTTATTTGGCCGCTAAACACGCCAGATATGGATTTTCATAGTAACTTTGCTGGCCGCATCGTCACTTGTTTTTTTACCAGTACAGCAATTTTGATTTATCTCGAAGAAGGTTGTCAAAATAATGCTCGAATTTCCAAGCATGTTTGAGAAAAAGTTATTTATTTTTACCGACTTCAAAAAAGGAGGAGGTACTATGTTCGGGATGATTGTATTTTTTTTTTTTTTTTTTTTTTTATGTATGTTCACTCCGCCGTTTGTGAACCGATTTAAAAAAATCTTTTTTTGTTCAAAAGCTTATACTTCTGAGGTGGTCCCATTGTCACCAAGTCAGGATCTGATGATGGGATCCTAGAGAAATCGAGGGAAACTTTCAAAAATCGTAAGGGCAACTAGTGCATTCCTTAATTTATTCATTAAGTATTTTACAGCACTACAATTTTATGAAGGTCTGGAGTCGATCTGATGATGGAGCCGAAAGACAGTCAAGGGAACTCCTCAATGGTTTACAGCAGATACCTCGTGTTTGGGCTTGATTAATTTGTATTGATAAAAACTTTACACTTTGATGGGTTGTGACTGTCGTTAGGGGTCTGATGATGAAGACGAAAGACAGTCGAGGGAACTCCTCAGTGGTTTACAGCAGATATTTTGTGTTTGGGCTTGATTAATTTGTATTGATAAGAACCTTACACTTGGATGGGTTGTGACTGTCGTTAAGGGTCTGATGATGAAGACGAAGGACGATTAACGGAACTCCTCAACGGTTCACAGTAATTACCTTGTGTTTGGACTTAATTCATTTATATTGATAAGAACTTTGCAACCATATAAGTTGTAAGTGACATTACAGATCTGATTATGGTCACCTTATAATATGATGATGAGGGGAACTATACAGTGTAAGCAAATGTATAGTGTTCACCCTTATATTCTTGAGAAGGCACGGGAGTCTCATTAGCCAGCCGGTTTCGTATAACATCTAAACGATACTTGCGCTGTTCAGACGACTCGCCACTTAATCGTTTTTGAATAAGATTGAGTCGGCAGATCTTATCATTTGGCGACTCCTGCGACAAATGAGAATGCATGTAATTTCTCATCTGAGATAACCTAGCATGAAGAGCTAACGGTGATTCTTGGGAACCGGACACTCCGTTTGCGATTCTTAGATAGGCGTTCTTTTTCAGCAGTATTAGTCTCTTTAATTCTGTTTTTCTTCATGCGGGCGGCTCCTTTAGTTGGTCTACCCATGGTGATTACAAAAATCAAATTACACAAAAAATGGAAAAATAACAAAACTTAAAAAAAAAAAATTGACCGACTTAAAAAAAAAACAAAACATAAAAGGACTACTGTACTAAAACCAAACGACAAAAGTACTTCTTTAATAATAAGAGAAAAATAAAAAAATAACTTTGATTTCGGAAGTCGGTGGCCAAAAACTAAAATTAAAAAAAAAACAAAACAAAAAAGGACTACTGTACTAAAAACCAAATGACAAAAGTACTTCTTTAATAATAAGAGAAAAATAAAAAAATAACTTTAATTTCGGAAGTCGGTGTCTTTGCTTTTAATTTTAGTTTTTGGCCACCGACTTCCGAAATTAAAGTTAAGTATTTTTTTATTTTTTTATTTTTCTCTTATTATTAAAGAAGTACTTTTGTCGTTTGGTTTTAGTACAGTAGTCCTTTTATGTTTTGTTTTTTTTTTAAGTCGGTCAATTTTTTTTTTTTAAGTTTTGTTATTTTTCCATTTTTTGTGTAATTTGATTTTTGTAATCACCATGGGTAGACCAACTAAAGGAGCCGCCCGCATGAAGAAAAACAGAATTAAAGAGACTAATACTGCTGAAAAAGAACGCCTATCTAAGAATCGCAAACGGAGTGTCCGGTTCCCAAGAATCACCGTTAGCTCTTCATGCTAGGTTATCTCAGATGAGAAATTACATGCATTCTCATTTGTCGCAGGAGTCGCCAAATGATAAGATCTGCCGACTCAATCTTATTCAAAAACGATTAAGTGGCGAGTCGTCTGAACAGCGCAAGTATCGTTTAGATGTTATACGAAACCGGCTGGCTAATGAGACTCCCGTGCCTTCTCAAGAATATAAGGGTGAACACTATACATTTGCTTACACTGTATAGTTCCCCTCATCATCATATTATAAGGTGACCATAATCAGATCTGTAATGTCACTTGCAACTTATATGGTTGCAAAGTTCTTATCAATATAAATGAATTAAGTCCAAACACAAGGTAATTACTGTGAACCGTTGAGGAGTTCCGTTAATCGTCCTTCGTCTTCATCATCAGACCCTTAACGACAGTCACAACCCATCCAAGTGTAAGGTTCTTATCAATACAAATTAATCAAGCCCAAACACAAGATATCTGCTGTAAACCACTGAGGAGTTCCCTCGACTGTCTTTCGTCTTCATCATCAGACCCCTAACGACAGTCACAACCCATCAAAGTGTAAATTTTTTATCAATACAAATTAATCAAGCCCAAACACGAGGTATCTGCTGTAAACCATTGAGGAGTTCCCTCGACTGTCTTTCGGCTCCATCATCAGATCGACTCCAGACCTTCATAAAATTGTAGTGCTGTAAAATACTTAATGAATAAATTAAGGAATGCACTAGTTGCCCTTACGATTTTTGAAAGTTTCCCTCGATTTCTCTAGGATCCCATCATCAGATCCTGACTTGGTGACAATGGGACCACCTCAGAAGTATAAGCTTTTGAACAAAAAAAGAATTTTTTAAATCGGTTCACAAACGGCGGAGTAATCGGTGAACATACATAAAAAAAAAAAAAAAAAAAAAAAAAAAAACAATCATCCCGAACATAGTACCTCCTCCTTTTTTGAAGTCGGTAAAAAGCAAAGACACCGACTTCCGAAATCAAAGTTATTTTTTTATTTTTCTCTTATTATTAAAGAAGTACTTTTGTCGTTTGGTTTTAGTACAGTAGTCCTTTTATGTTTTGTTTTTTTTTGAAGTCGGTCAATTTTTTTCGCTTTTCAGTTCTTTTTTCGTCGGTATAATTTTTTGTAAAAAAGTTTTTTATTTTTCGCTTTTGAGTTACCATCCACTCAGGGTACTCCAGGGGGTTACTCCTGGTTAAAGACCTGGAGTTGATGATGAGTGGTTGTGTCATCAGAACTATGTATGTGTGCGAAATTTCAACAGAATCGGTTCACAGTTGAAAATTCAGTTGGTGAAAAATCAATGAACCCCATTTTTTCTACCTTTAGGGATGGATTATAGTTTCCAATTTTAAATGGGACCAACTTCGAGGTATACCCTTCCCAATAAAAAAAGAATTTTTCAAATCGGACAACTCACTAAAAATTTATGCGAGGACATACATAAAAAAAAAAAAAAAAATATTTACGGGTCGACTTGAGAACCTCCTCCTTTTTTTTTCGTCGGTTAAAAAATACGCCCAAATGAGCATGTTTAATAAATAAGCCTGAGTAAGCCAAGGTCTATATGCGACTTTTTATAGTGACATTATGATAGATATTATTTTTATTTTTCCTTTATTTCATTTTGAATACATACTATTAACATTTTTAAATATTTTGATAAAAAACATTTAAAAATATAAAAACTAGTAGCCCATCAGCATCAGGATCAAGTTCCAAGCTGCCGGTGGTCAGGGCTCCAGAGAGAGGAACCTCCTCACTGTGCCGTGTCCAGGAGTACTGCTTTCTGAATCAAGCCCTTGACCCAGCCACGCAATCAGAGCCTCCTGAGGTGTTGGTCGAGGCTCTCCGCTATTAGGCCATTGACCATAACAATTATCAGTACAATGAATGCAGAGTCCACATCCCACATGTGTGCAAGTCATACTTGATTTTTTTATCTATCTCAGCCTTCACGAGATTCTCGTCATGAGGGATAGCGATAATAGATAAATATTATTATTATGACCAGTAAAACGAGCTTTAACAAGTTTTGGAAGACATGCATCCTTTAACACTTAGCCATTATTTTCGTCAACCCATCAAGGGATTGTGTTTTGGTGATTTTCGTGTTCCGTAAACTAATCTGAAAAAAAAAACGTGTTATCGATATGAATTAAATTTTGTGGATATGTAAGGTTGGTTCAGCTTGAAAGATAGGATAGTTTTGGACCCAATAAGTGGCGTTCTGCTGCCTAGATTTGCGCGACGTAGTCGCGGGCGAATCGCAAGTAATAATAAAAAATAAAAAATACTACTGCTGGCAAAGGACACACACTTGGACTTGGCTCTAAAAAATTAGCACTTTATTTCACAATCGGATCCCTGAAACCATAAATGGTTTCCAGACATTCACAATATTTCTAAACTTCACGTTTTTAGGGTTCATAAAACGGGACCCTATTACTAAGACTCCGCTGTCTGTCTGTCCGTCTGTCGGTTCATGACGTACAGCCTGGTGTATCTCATGAACCGTGATAGTTAGACAGTTGAAATTTTCACAGATGATGTATTTCTGTTGCTGCTATCACAACAAATACTAAAAAACAGAATAAAAGAAATATTTAAGGCTCCCATACAACAAACGTGATTTTTTTGCCGTTTTTATTGATAATGGTAAGGAACCCTTCGTGCGCGAGTCCCACTCGCACTTAGCCGGTTGTTTATATGTAAAGAAATAATAATTTTTTTTTTTTTTTACTAGGGCATCTTGAAGTTGATTTCTGAAATCATGACTTCTTAACCGGACATTCCTGTGGCTGCCTTAAGCTTCTATACTCAGGGCCTCCAGCCAGGGGCATAAACTATTCTAAATTAATATTAAGTGTGTGCTCGCTAAGGGCACCCTGTGGGGTACGAACCTCGGCTCAGGGCAACATCACTGGCGGGGGGACAGCAAGATGGGACAGGCTGGATCAAAATATCATCATTATTATTATTATACGGGGAATTTAAAGCTACGTGTTCAGCTGCGGCGCGGGCTGGCACTACTTCATCGGACAAGGGACGGGGGGTTGGTAAATTTAATCGGGGCGGACGCGAACGTGTTTTGCCTCGACGGCGAGGTCGGAATGACGGGAGGCGTCTGTGTTTGTGCACTGTACTGGTCTCCCTACGGCTCTCCTGGAGGAGAGTTATGGGGTCGTCTGGCTCTGAGAGAGTATGCCGCGGACGGCGAATCGAACTAATATTGGATGGGACATAGCAGGAGGCCTCGACAACCAGAGGGTTGCGATGTGTGACAGCTGTGTCGAAATAACGCTTTGAGAGGCGTTTGAGAAACTGGCGGATGGTGGGGATCTTTAGGTCGAGATGTAGGATCTCGTTACGAACATAAAAGGGTGCTCCCGTGACCTTTCTAAGGAATCTATTCTGGAGTGTCTGCATCCTATGAATGTAGTGGGGTTTTGCTTGAGCAAAGACGGAACCCGCATAGGTCATGATGGGACGAATGCACGCGGTGTAGGTACGCAATTTGCACTTTAGTGACAATTTGCTACGCGCATTTAATATGGAATGGAGTCTACCTAGAGCGAAAGCGGCTCGCGAACGAACCTGCTTTATGTGCTCTCGAAACGTGAGTTTTTGATCCAGTATTACACCCAGATATTTGGCTTGCTTCTCCCAAGGGATCGGCTTGCCGAACATAGTTACTGGAGGGGGACAGAGAAAGCTACGAAGTTGCGGTTTTATAAAGAAAACCGCTTGACTTTTGTCGGGATTGACTTCGATACGCCACTTTTGAAACCAGTCGCCAAGATTGTTGACCGCTCTCTGGAGTGTGGCTCGTATGTTGTCACGACTTCGTCCCTTGTAATAGATGGCCGTATCGTCTGCGAACAGAGCCAACTGCGCCTTTCTATTCTTTGGGATATCACTAGTGAAAAGAGTAAATATGAGCGGGGAGAGCACTGAGCCCTGTGGGACACCCGCACGTATGGGTCGGGGGGAGGATAAGGCTCCTTCGATGCGATAACGAAAGGTGCGATCCGACAGAAAATCACGTACTATGAGTACGAGACGATCAGGCACACCGAGTTGGTATAACTTGTATAACAATCCGTTGTGCCAAACCTTGTCGAAGGCTTTCGCTATATCAAAGAAGATAGCACCGGTCATAGAGCCGTGCTGGAAACCAGCACTTACGTGCTCTACGATCCGGTGGACCTGATGCACGCTAGAGTGCTGAGTTCGAAAACCGAACTGTTCATTGGGGATGAGGCCTTTGGTCTCGGCGTAGTCTCTGAGTCGCTTATAAATAAGTCTCTCATAGATTTTGCCTATGACCTTGAGCAAACTAATGGGACGATAACTCGACGGTGCCGACTTTGGCTTGCCGGGTTTCGGGATACCTATGACTGTGGCTTCTTTCCACGCTTTAGGGAATATATTATTGCTCAGAGCACCATTGAAGATGGTGGTCAGTAGCATTATCAGATGGGCTGGGAACAATTGCACCACCCTATTGGTGATACCGTCTGAACCGGGGGCTTTGCGAATCTTAAGACCCTTGATGATCTCGTGCACCTCGTCCGGAGCGACGGGGAGCAGGGGATCATCAGGGTCCTCTACGGGCGGAAGAGTAGCTCTACGTTCGACTTCAGCGTCCACCTCATCGAGATGAGCTTGATCTACTGGTAGGGTACTGGGAGAGCATTGAACCTCTAGACTATCAGCTAGACACTCTGCCTTTTCTATGTCGTCGAAGGCGACTGACTTATCGGGGCGCACTAGGGGGGGCATACTCGCGACCTGATCGGAGTTCAAGTTCCTAGTCAACTGCCAGAAGGGCTGTTGCTCTGGCTCTAGTTCGCTCAGCATCTTATCCCATCCCGCATTACGTAGCTCCGCTACGCGTTTCTTTACAGATCTCTGTAAATAGCGCATATGGGCCTTGTTTGCGGAACAGGGAAAGTTACTGTAGGCACGGGTGGACGCGTTCTTCTCCGTTATCAGATCACGTACATCCTGCGCCTCCAGCGACGGTCTTCCGTCACTGGAGTCTCCTTTGAACATTCGTTCAAAACAGACTGTACGTGATCTGTAAGAGAGTCGATCGCGGCCGTGGTGTCAGCGATAGAGTCGAATTTATCGGGGATAGAGTCCAATTGGGGGGACGTGTTGGATTTCAGCTTTGCGCTTACTTTCTTCCAGTCCGTGACCTTTTTGGTAGCATTGGGATTTTGGGAGGGATCCGAGAGACCTATGCGGGGGGCCAGACTCATGACTATCGGACGGTGGTCGGAGGTAAGCTCGTCTACCGTTTCTATTGATTTTAATCTTAAATTGACGTTCTTAAGGAGCGCCATGTCTAGTACATCGGGAGTTTGACTAATATTATGAGGGAAATGAGTGGGAGTCATCGGAGCGATGATATCGAAGTTCAGTGAGGCTGAGAGATCGAGCAAGTGTCGCCCTCTGGTGGTGGTGACTAAGCTATTCCAAGCGGGATGTTTGGCATTAAAGTCGCCCGCTATTATAACGGAGCTACTTAAGCCGAGAAGGATTGAGAGGTCATTTGAGAGGACTTGACAGTCTTCCCCGATGCCTGGAGGGTGATAGGCCGATATTATAGTGATCGGTTGATGACCGGTCATGCCTAAGCGGCATATGGATACTTCTATAAGAGAGAGGGACGAGGGGGGCTCTATGGGGATGCAGTACAGCTCCTTTTTATAATAAATGAGGGTGCCGCCTCTGTGACAGCGCGTTCTGTCATTACGAATCAACCGATAGTTCGCTATGGAGGGATTCCGGAGATATGGTTTTAAAAAAGTTTCCTGTATGAGGAGGATGTCTATTTGATGGTCGCGAAGAAAGAGAGCGATCTCTTCTTTTTGACCTTTGATGCCATTCGCATTGAATATACCTAGTCTGAGGGATCGGGGCTTAAATCTTTCTATAATGGCGTCAGACATTATGATTTGACTTAGCGAGGGACTCTAGGGCTTGCTTAATCTCGGGATAAGCATTATAGATCACCGAGATCTGAGCGATGTTACAACTATCTCTGGCTGCCTTGATTTCGGCGGCCATACGGATAGCGCGGGGAGAGAGAAACATCATGTACGTAGATGTAATCTCATTGAACGGATCTAGTGGGGTATTGGCCACGGGAGCGGGGGTGGGGGTGGGACGCGGCGACGGCGCTACGGTAGCGGGTGCGCGTTTTGCGGGAGGCGCTGAGGGCGCGGGTGCAGCTAGGCGGGGGGAGGTAGGCGCAAGTTGCGTTTGAGGCGTATAGAACGCGGGTAAAGAAGGGTGGGGGTGGGCACGGATACGGGGATCCATGAGCGAGTATAGAGGAGTGTGAGGGGGAGGGAGCCTTGCGGTGGCTAAAGCTGGGAATGCATGTTGATGATTTAACATGTTCCAGGGACTAGGCCTCTGAGGGCTAAGTCTCTGTGGAAGTTGAGAGGAGGGAGCGGAAGGGAATTCCCTTTGCTGACGATTGTCAGCACGCTTAGTAAGCTTGGGAGAACTGGATTTGGGGGCTTTTGAACATCCGCGGTAATTCGCTGGATGACCCTCTTGTCCGCATAACACGCAACTGGGAGGACTGAGGCAAAGGTTACGATCTTTGGGACGGTTGCAGTCGGCTGTGCCGTGCTCGCCCAGGCACTTTACGCACCTGGGTTTCGCGTGACAATGCCTCTGCGAATGACCGAATAGTTGGCAGCGATGACACTGCCCTATATTTCCGTTCTTACGGGGTTTCTCGATGAGAAAGCCTGTAAGATTACAGAGAGATTTTAAATTGAAAATGGGGTGATGCCCCTCTACGGCAGAGCAGACGACAAGTATCATGTCGAATGCTTCACCGCCACGCGAGCGGTGCATACGGTGGACTTCGTCCACGGGAACGTTTTGCGACTGAAGGTCGGCTTTTACGTCATCGGGGGAGATTTCCTTCGGGATGCGTTTAATAACGACCCTAATCTGTCGGTCCTCTGGGAGCGAGAAGGTGTGAAATGACACACCTCTGGCTCTCAGGAGTTTGGTCAGTTCGCGATAGTCATTCGCGGTCGGAATCTTGACTTTAATACCCTGTAGGGTGGAACGGGCATTGGTGAATGCGATCTTATGATCGACACACCATTTGGATACATCAGTCCACTTCCCCTTGTCCTGAATGAACACGGGGGGGGGGGGCGATTTTTTATTTAAGCGAGGCCCCGGAGCAACTTGTGCTACTATCGCGGCGGTCGAGGTGGAGGGGGAAATCGCGGTGTCGACAACGGTAGTGCTACTGGGCACTGTACCGGTCACTTGCGCTACGGGGGTCGGGGTGGGGGAAATGACGTCAACGGCGACGACTTTATTTGCTTGACTGGACGATTGTCTCTTCTTCTTCCTCTTATTCCCTTTTCCGGTGACTGGGGTGAACCCGTCGTCATCCGATTGGGAAGGAGAGGAAGGAGGAGAGGCATTCTCACCGTCAGAGGCAATGTTATTATAAATCGGTGTGGCAATCCTCTTTGATGAAGAGGGTGCGGGCTCGGTGACGTCCATAGACTCTACCGCGGGGCTGAAGGCCGGGCTAGGGGAGCGGACAAACGGGACCTCAAGCTCTATGTTAGGGAGCGACTGGGAGATGCCTAATGCATCTGTGAACTCCGCTAATTCAGCGGGACTTGGCTCTAGAAGCGGCAAAAGGAGGTCGACCTCCCTTCGCATGAGAGCTAATTGGTTGTCTGTTGGTTTAGCCAATAGCCTCATTACGAGGGAAAATAGTTTCCTCGTGAGAGGGTCCATTTTTATCGGACTCGACATATCTATAAATGGGAGGGAATGATTCCTACTCCTACCTCCCCGGGAGGATAGCCCAGGGATGTGTAAAAACCCTCCCTGTCGGGTATAGACAGGGAGGTTGTGTACTTAAGGTGAGCCCTAAGCTTGCTTTTGCCCGTTGCCTATCTTATTTGTGCAACGGGGTCCTAACAGGGTCTGGTGTGAAGGGGTAGATACACCCAACCATTCCAGGTGTGTAGCTGTGAAAGCAAAACTGTCACCAATGCCGACTAGGAGATCCCCCAAGGCCGAACACTGGGACCCGTCCAACTTTCTGCCTCACCCTGAAGGGGATCGGCGGGTGCGTCTGGGTCAACACCCCCTTGGTTTCGTTAACACCGTAAGGTATCAGCCGAGGACCACGAAACTGTGGTTTTTAATCCAGAAGGGATCAAAAATACGCGACGAACGTTTTGACAATGAACTCTGTTAAGAGAAATATTTTATTAACTGTGTCTTGAAAAAGACACACAGCTAATAGATCGATGATAGTCGCAATGACTATGACGCACTCGAGAACACTTGATTCCGGAATATCTGTAACGCACGAAACACACACAGGGCAACACGACCGACCGCTGCCGCTGGCGCGCATCGAATGAGAAATAATAATTTCTTTAATTAGTTTATATAGTGCACCACTGTCGGTAGAATGATCGAAGTACATAAGTACTTCAGTAGAGGGCGCGGTTCGCAAGACGACAACTCGGTGAGTAAAGCAGGATGGATGTTGACAACTGCTTTTTCCCCCGTGTCAGTGATTCTATTGTTGGAATATTATAAAAAGGAATTGATATTAATTAATAGACTTTAAATGTCGTTTCTTTGTTTTACAGAGCAACACGTTGTCTTATAGAAATTTACAATTCCTGTTAAGTTCGGAGATATTGTCTTATATACAGGAAAAGTTTTTGACCAGTGCGCAAATTTTTTTTGGTGGTTCAATATCAGTAATAGAACACATTTCCATTATTTATTCAATACTTTTTTTTGTTTTTTTATTCTACTTAAAATCAGCAAAATATGGACACAAACTATTCGTAATAATATCAATGGGCGCGTGCGGCGGCCGGCGCACAGGCGGCGGTGTTGCACGGGGGTGCAACCCCCTCCCGGGCGGCGGCGCCGGGCGCTGTGGCCGACAGTTCGCTCATTGCACGCGCTGTCGTGTGACGTCGCGTCTAATCGCTTTCCCGCGCAAGGGCCGCGCCGCACGTGTCGTGCTTGTACCTACCGGTCACGATGTCGGACTTCAGTAACCGCGAGTTTTACGAGATGGTGCGAGTGTATGTACTGAGTGGTGAAAGTTTGCGAGCAGCTCGCAGAATGTATGCGACGGAGAGCATACCTCCTTAACCCCGCGGTCCCTAATGAAAGGACCATTTTAGCGGCCACTCAAAGGCTGCTTGATCACGGACAGTTCAGAACCCCGAATCATGCACGAGGGTCTGGCAGACCCCGACTGGCGATCGAAATCGAAGAAAGCATTTTTGATTTCTTTGAGCGAGATCCAAGGGCCAGTAACCCACGTAAATACCTACGCCGGCGAATCGAGCGAGCGCACAGCTGATAGGTAGGTACTTTCGCGCGTTCCGCTTCTCCGCGCGCCGCCGGCACCGGTTAGCCATACAACCACTTTTAAAATAAACATCTTTCGTTAACGATTTTTTTATTTTTTTGTATGAAGACGCATTAAAATAAAAAAAATATGTTTAATAAAACTGGTTTAAGGTTAATATGTCAAAATTTCCGCAGTGGATAAAAACTTTTCCTGTATACTCGAATTAGTATGGAAGGTAAAGGTATCCTAAAAAATTTCTTCATAATTTTATTTTAAGCATTTTGTTGGCGTGATTTATAAATATGTATACCCGTGCCAAATTACAGCTTTCTAGTACTAAGAGACTCTGAGCATAGCCGCGGACAGACAGACTAAGGAACCCTACAAAGAAAAGCTTTTTTCTGCAGAAAATTGAAGTTGGATTGGAGTCGTCCAAAATGTAACAATTCCATTATTTGATTTAGTGCAATGCTAAGATTTATCATCAAGACGAGATCAGATTACGAGTCTCACTGGAGACCTCTGTCAAAAACAAAATCAAAAGTCATTTATTCAAACTAGGTTGAGAATCAGCACTTTTCGAACGTCAAAATTACTTACGACAGTCCCCCAAAACGCCCACCCTTCACGAAGAACCCTTCACCTTTCAAGAAGAAGTGGCGTAACAAACTCCCGAGCAGCACAGCTGTCTGTTCAGTTAGAAACAATTTATTGACTCTATACAAAAGTATGCAAAATCATTTACATTGCGCAACATAAAATATAAACGCCAATATACCACCCAAAAAATAATAAGAAAAATACGAGAACTGTATGTACTCAAGCAGAAATAAAAAGTAAATGTAACCATAAATTAACCAAATAAAAGCCTCCAGGCACAAAGGGCGTGCCCGCTTACATATAGCTATTTATAGCTGTAACTGGAGGTTATAAATGACAAACTAGGACCATCGAAGTAAAATAAATAAAAAGTTAATTACTAATAACAATAACAAAACCGAGATCAGCAAGACGACCAGTCACCACAAGCAGCACCCGTTCACGAGCATAACGCAAAGATCAGCCATTACCCCCCTCGCCATATTTGAGATAAGGAGACAACCCGACCCCCGACGCTACCGCAAGCAGTGACATCTAAAGGAGCATGACGAACCTGCTGCTGGTTGCTCAGACGAAAATTATAATTATCAATTAACGAGGTCGCTAGCTATCCACATATTGCAATACAACTCATATAGAAAACATTGTAATGAGTAGATTATGTCACAATAAATTAAATTAAAAATAATATTAAAATAAATTGACTATTCAGTCCAAATAAATATGAACACATATAACCTGTCAGTGGGTAAGCTAATTCTGGAGAACATAAACATTGTCTTGGAATTGATTGTCAGTTTCCTAGCGAGTTGAGTCGTGAAGGACGTGTTGCAACCACCGAAGCTACTTATCGACGTCACGAGTTTCATGAAGTAGGCACGCAAGTGTGCGTGTAATCGGTCATCGACCCGCGACGAGGTTAACACGGTTTCAGGAATAGAGTTCATTTATAACATCGTACCTTTGATATGATGTGAGCGAGTTAAACTACGTTATGGGTTTTTTTTATTTTATATACATACTAGAATCGATCATGGTCCTCAAGGATCACGTCAACAAACCCAAGGCTCCTAAAAAAATGAAGTTATAGTTTTATATTTTGCAGTAGGTCATTGTGTTTTGGTCATTGGCTTGTGCGGCGGCAGTTATCCCGCCGATGCCGCGATGTGCAGTGCTCCTAACTATCTGCAAGTAGGTGCACGTAGCCACAAATAGGCGCAGTCCACACCTGCCACCCCACGCGCGCCGTGTTAATATTCACTGTAAACATAACACTAAATCAAGCGTTATTTATTTTAAATTATACTGAATTTAACTTAGTTTGTTATTTTAAAGGCTTACGCACACTACATCGTAGCACTTTATATCTGACTGTAAACGAAAAGCGTGTGTTAGCGAACAGAGCGGGCGGAAAAATATAGCGTTACAATGGCATGAAATTCCTTCTGAAACATGATGAAGCCAATATCTTGAATTCTGGATCAATACAGATTCGTTCTAGCAAAAAAACACAATGAAAGGGAAAAATACCTTCAGTGATTGAAATTCCAAAAGAAAAGTCTCATGACACGGTATAGAACGAGCTACGCAAATAAAGAACAGACATAATGAATGCTAAAATATTCTCTCTGCAAGGTTTCAGTCGGTATGTCCACATTGTCGAGAATTCCTTGTACTTTTCTTTCACTTCACACACATACTTAGAGAACAGTTTTTTTTCTCCTCTGAACTTATATTTAACCTGTTACAGAGAACATTCAGCTAAGAATAGAGTCCTACATAAGATTTTGTGTTTCGTTTCGGCGAGTATAATTAATTGTTTCTTAAAGATGTTGGAGAGGAATTAACACCACGGTAATGTTTTGTGAACTTAACATGATATGAACCTCCGATTATGAGAATACATTCATAGATGAAGAAGCTCGATGTGCAGCTATCAAACGCGACCACAATATTCTCCGTCTCCTTGTTACACCGCAACGTGTAGCAGTCCTAACGTCAATATAGATTATACATGAAAACGATCCGTGTCAAAAGCTTACGTGTGTGCGTGCTTGTCTGAATGTCTCTGTTTGCATGACTCTAAAGCCGGGCTCACTGTTTTTATTCTCAATAGTTTTGTCAAACAAACACGTGAATTTGATTGCATTATATGTAAAACGCGATCACATTCGACTAGCGCAATTTTGCGATATCCCGCGCGTATGAGTGTGTTTATAAACATTACTTATTCGCTGATCTGTCAATATCATAGAATAGAACCCCTTGTAAGTTTAAAATTAATTAAAGATAAGACTGTAGTAGTTGTGCTTGTATGATGAATGAGATGCGTGTCGAATGATCTGCAAGACATCGGCTTAGTAAGAAAAAGAAAAAAACATAAGAATGTGTCTTAGAAGTTTAAACTATTTACGGAACTAAGATTTTCTCCATAAAAATGATGCTCAGGTACTTAGGTACTCTAGGACGCAGGATGTCATCGAATTCAAATTCAGAATGTTTCATTTCAATTATATCTCCATGGGCACTTATTTTACTTCGAAAGGTGGCAATAAATCGAGCTGCGAATATCGCCGGATACTATGCCTACAACTTCAAGTATTTGTGCGTCAGGATGTGACGGCAGTCTACTACTCATGTTATGATTCGTAAACATTTGCTTTAGCTTCTAACATTTGCTACTGTAGAATAAAGTTGTACCTTGTTTTAAGGCTCCCGTAGACAAGCGCGACGCGGCAGTGCGATGCGACTGTTAGTAGTAGAACAATATATATGACGGCGTCAGCGATGGCTGAACGATAGTGCCCCGTCATCATCTAGATTCGGTGGTACGGAATCCATAGTGCAGGTTTACAATGAAACATATGATACAGCAAATCAGTTAGTATTTCACTTTCAAAATAATTATCACAGTAAGTACAATACTAGTAATGTTCACGCACTACTTTCTACATTCGGACAAACCGACAGTTTCGCAGAGAAGTGGTGGTCTGCATCCGCTTGTTGCCCTCACAAGAATGACTCGTCGCTAACCCACTTCCCTTAACACGACTCTGTTCTAGCGAGCGCGTCACGCCGTTTACCCTCACCTTAGTACTACAATAATCAATTGAGATCGAATCGCTCAACTTTTATAATCTACGACATATATGAAAACTTCATGGAAATTATTCTATTAGAATCGCGTCGCGTAAATAATTCTAAGGGCTAACAAGTTATTATTAATAGACTAACTAGTATACCATTATTTTATTTTGTAAACTGTTACTTAAGTATTTCGAAACGATTATTACTATCACGTAAGTATTTAAACACACGTTAGTTGCTTTTGGAATAATCCTTCGAAAACAAAGTGAACAAAATAATGCTTACATTATCTTTTATTTCGAGCAATTGTACTTGTTGTTTCGTTTTATTTGTCGTGACTGTACTGGCGCCCGCTGTGGGAAGGCGCCGCGCGGCGTGCGTTCGAAGTCCGAACCAAGTTTTATTAGAGCGAACATTATTGTTCACGGACGCGACGTGTCTTCGAAACGTGACAGTGGGTAAGCATGCTTATTGAGACCGGTCCTTTCACTTGGACAACTTATAATGAGACCAGACTTGCGCAGTTTCGGGGAATATCAGAGAACAACTATGAATATTTTATTATTGAGTCTGTTCCTGTATGAACTACTTTTTAACCGACTTCTTCAAAAAAGAGGAGGTTCTCAATTCATCTGTATGTTTTTTTTCTTTTTTGTATGTATGTTACGCGATTACTCCGCCAATTATGAATCGATTTTGATGATTCTTTTTTTGTTTGGTACGTCATGCTTCAGAGGTTGTCCCATAGAAATGTTATTATTTTTGTTTGCTTAATTTTTGAGTTAGTGTAATTAATTACGTATTTTTCCCAATTAGTCTATGTAGACGATATCTTATTTAACTCCGTCACTGTTATTTACATAGCAGGTAGCGGTATTCGAATTTGTGTGGGGTAGGTACCACATCTAAAGAGTAAAAAAAATAAATTGTTTTTTTTGTTAATTGTGGAAAACTTTTCGGACTACCTATTACGACAATCAAAACCTTTTTCCAGAGGATTTAGCTAGTCGAACTGTCCAGTAACACGATAGTTCATAGTTATTTTTTTCTATCTTTCTCTTTACTTTTAGTTAGTCGCTCGCAGATTCAGGGATAACTAAGCTTAAACACTGCAAGTACAATAGCGTCTGCCAGCACACTGCAAGCACATAGCACAGGTCAAAGGCTCTCGTCATACGTCCTGTCTTGAGATGCAAGAGCATCAGTACCTCATCAATCAGCATTCGCCTTTAAAAGCTGAGCTTTAGCCATAAGTAGTTTTAGAAGATGCTATCATAAACCAATGTTTCACGCCCGAAAAAAATCTGGAGCGCTCGTAACTTGATCACCATCCGGCGGAGTCGCGGGCGATATGGCGTGGTGGAGGCAGCGCGTAGACAGTCGGGACACGTCCTCTTAAGCCATTGCCGTTCCGTGTCACAAATAACACACAACCGGCCGGATTACCAGCACAAAACTCTTTTAAGCGTTCCACAAAACAGATTAAATCTTATATTCTGTTGTTAATAAATTTAAGTAAGGTTTGTTTGTACCGAACTAATTAGCCCGTCTGTCTCCATCAACTATACGTACTCGCTGCGCTCCATATTTAGCTAATATTTTACGAACATTCGATTTAAGGCGCCATTCGATTGCACGCGAGCGAATGAAGCACAGGAGGCTAACTAACAACGAGACGTTCTTATGTCTTCCATACGAGTCGTAACTTATCTACGTACCTACTTGCTCAATATTTTACGTAATGTGCGTGTCTATAATGTTATTTATAAAGTTTTCTTTGTTACAGATACGAAATGTGTCGATTTGCGGTCGGCAAGTAAATTACAGCTGCAACAAGAACAGATTGCATGCGGCGCACGTTCAGCTGGCGGGTGAGTGTCGCACGCGAACCGCTCCTTAAAATTAATATTCTTTTAATGCCCTTTTAAGTTTAGAGGTGTTCTGCAGAATGATGTATCGTTGGCTTCCGTTTATAAATGATATCAGTGCACTACCGAAGGCATCTGACGCCACAACTTCCATCTACGACTACCAACTGGAAGTTTCAGTAGATTCATAGAGGCCAAATGAATCGTAAGCGTACGAACTCTGCATGGGTTCGAAACTTTACCGTTTTAAACCTTTACACCATTATTTATGTGTGTGCATAGGAAATGCACACGCATTGTCTCTGTGACTGCGCACGCGCTCTATATCGTTGCTGTGACAACACTCGTCAGCTAGTTGTCTCCATGATTGCACACGCGCTCTCTATCCTTGCTGTGACAACACTCGTCAGCTAGTTGTCTCCGTGATTGCACACGCGCTCTCTATCCTTGCTGTGACAACACTCGTCAGCTAGTTGTCTCCATGATTGCACACGCGCTCTCTATCCTTGCTGTGACAACACTCGTCAGCTAGTTGTCTCCGTGATTGCACACGCGCTCTCTATCCTTGCTGTGACAACACTCGTCAGCTAGTTGTCTCCGTGATTGCACACGCGCTCTATATCCTTGCTGTGACAACACT
This sequence comes from Lithophane leautieri, assembly GCA_949152455.1. Taxonomy (NCBI): domain Eukaryota; kingdom Metazoa; phylum Arthropoda; class Insecta; order Lepidoptera; family Noctuidae; genus Lithophane; species Lithophane leautieri. Next base: position 18,879,647 of record OX424465.1, on the reverse strand, counting down.
CGTCAGCTAGTTGTCTCCGTGATTGCACATGCGCTCTATATCCTTGCTGTGACAACACTCGTCAGCTAGTTGTCTCCGTGATTGCACATGCGCTCTATATCCTTGCTGTGACAACACTCGTAGGCTAGTTGTCTCCGTGATTGCACACGCGCTCTATATCGTTGCTGTGACAACACTCGTCAGCTAGTTGTCTCCGTGATTGCACACGCGCTCTCTATCCTTGCTGTGACAACACTCGTCAGCTAGTTGTCTCCATGATTGCACACGCGCTCTCTACCCTTGCTGTGACAACACTCGTCAGCTAGTTGTCTCCGTGATTGCACACGCGCTCTCTATCCTTGCTGTGACAACACTCGTCAGCTAGTTGTCTCCATGATTGCACACGCGCTCTCTATCCTTGCTGTGACAACACTCGTCAGCTAGTTGTCTCCATGATTGCACACGCGCTCTCTATCCTTGCTGTGACAACACTCGTCAGCTAGTTGTCTCCGTGATTGCACACGCGCTCTCTATCCTTGCTGTGACAACACTCGTCAGCTAGTTGTCTCCGTGATTGCACACGCGCTCTCTATCCTTGCTGTGACAACACTCGTCAGCTAGTTGTCTCCGTGATTGCACACGCGCTCTCTATCCTTGCTGTGACAACACTCGTCAGCTAGTTGTCTCCGTGATTGCACACGCGCTCTATATCCTTGCTGTGACAACACTCGTCAGCTAGTTGTCTCCGTGATTGCACACGCGCTCTATATCCTTGCTGTGACAACACTCGTCAGCTAGTTGTCTCCGTGATTGCACACGCGCTCTCTATCCTTGCTGTGACAACACTCGTCAGCTAGTTGTCTCCGTGATTGCACACGCGCTCTATATCCTTGCTGTGACAACACTCGTCAGCTAGTTGTCTCCGTGATTGCACATGCGCTCTATATCCTTGCTGTGACAACACTCGTCAGCTAGTTGTCTCCGTGATTGCACATGCGCTCTATATCCTTGCTGTGACAACACTCGTAGGCTAGTTGTCTCCGTGATTGCACACGCGCTCTATATCGTTGCTGTGACAACACTCGTCAGCTAGTTGTCTCCGTGATTGCACACGCGCTCTCTATCCTTGCTGTGACAACACTCGTCAGCTAGTTGTCTCCATGATTGCACACGCGCTCTCTACCCTTGCTGTGACAACACTCGTCAGCTAGTTGTCTCCATGATTGCACACGCGCTCTCTATCCTTGCTGTGACAACACTCGTCAGCTAGTTGTCTCCATGATTGCACACGCGCTCTCTACCCTTGCTGTGACAACACTCGTCAGCTAGTTGTCTCCGTGATTGCACACGCGCTCTCTATCCTTGCTGTGACAACACTCGTCAGCTAGTTGTCTCCGTGATTGCACACGCGCTCTCTATCCTTGCTGTGACAACACTCGTCAGCTAGTTGTCTCCGTGATTGCACACGCGCTCTATATCCTTGCTGTGACAACACTCGTCAGCTAGTTGTCTCCGTGATTGCACACGCGCTCTATATCCTTGCTGTGACAACACTCGTCAGCTAGTTGTTTCCGTGATTGCACACGCGCTCTCTATCCTTGCTGTGACAACACTCGTCAGCTAGTTGTCTCCGTGATTGCACACGCGCTCTATATCCTTGCTGTGACAACACTCGTCAGCTAGTTGTCTCCGTGATTGCACATGCGCTCTATATCCTTACTGTGACAACACTCGTCAGCTAGTTGTCTCCGTGATTGCACATGCGCTCTATATCCTTGCAGTGACAACACTCGTAGGCTAGTTGTCTCCGTGATTGCACACGCGCTCTATATCGTTGCTGTGACAACACTCGTCAGCTAGTTGTCTCCGTGATTGCACACGCGCTCTCTATCCTTGCTGTGACAACACTCGTCAGCTAGTTGTCTCCATGATTGCACACGCGCTCTCTACCCTTGCTGTGACAACACTCGTCAGCTAGTTGTCTCCGTGATTGCACACGCGCTCTCTATCCTTGCTGTGACAACACTCGTCAGCTAGTTGTCTCCATGATTGCACACGCGCTCTCTATCCTTGCTGTGACAACACTCGTCAGCTAGTTGTCTCCATGATTGCACACGCGCTCTCTATCCTTGCTGTGACAACACTCGTCAGCTAGTTGTCTCCGTGATTGCACACGCGCTCTCTATCCTTGCTGTGACAACACTCGTCAGCTAGTTGTCTCCGTGATTGCACACGCGCTCTCTATCCTTGCTGTGACAACACTCGTCAGCTAGTTGTCTCCGTGATTGCACACGCGCTCTCTATCCTTGCTGTGACAACACTCGTCAGCTAGTTGTCTCCGTGATTGCACACGCGCTCTATATCCTTGCTGTGACAACACTCGTCAGCTAGTTGTCTCCGTGATTGCACACGCGCTCTATATCCTTGCTGTGACAACACTCGTCAGCTAGTTGTCTCCGTGATTGCACACGCGCTCTCTATCCTTGCTGTGACAACACTCGTCAGCTAGTTGTCTCCGTGATTGCACACGCGCTCTATATCCTTGCTGTGACAACACTCGTCAGCTAGTTGTCTCCGTGATTGCACACGCGCTCTCTATCCTTGCTGTGACAACACTCGTCAGCTAGTTGTCTCCGTGATTGCACACGCGCTCTCTATCCTTGCTGTGACAACACTCGTCAGCTAGTTGTCTCCGTGATTGTACACGCGCTCTATATCCTTGCTGTGACAACACTCGTAGGCTAGTTGTCTCCGTGATTGTACACGCGCTCTCTATCCTTGCTGTGACAACACTCGTAGGCTAGTTGTCTCAGTGGTTGCTAGAAGTTAACATGCCGTGCGGCCTTTGTCCCGTCATAACTCTACACGACCACTTAGTAAATGAACATGTTACAAAATAAATAGATTTCTTTCTTATTTGTTTGGGCTTCCTCTGGATTCTCAGATTTATTTACAGTTCACTCTGACTTGGTTCGAAATTAAACAGGAGGTTTCTGTGTATAATTAACGCTGCTTTGGTTTCGTTGACGTTTGTGGCTAATTCTCAAGTCAAACAGTATGGACGAGGTGGCGCATGGCGCTCGCTCGGTCGGCACGCAATATTTATTGTTTCCTTTAGTTATCGTGACCGATTTAGTTCGTTCGCGGAAGGCGGAGCTAGGAGCCAACTTACAGGAAATAAGTCTAATTCACGAGCATTATGGAAGCACGGTTATTTTATGTGTTGACAATTTATGGCCCATTTGACCATGCTAATAATAGAGTGTCGTAGAACAAGCCATAGTTACAGAACTCGGTAAGTAGGGTAGGAAAAGCTCCCTGTACTTATCCAGTCTGTAAGATTCTTAGGATATTCGATCTTCAGAACTGGACATTTATGGATGTGCAGATTTAGAGGCGTTCGGTTTTCTTCACAATTTATAACTGTCATTGAAACAATACACTTCAAATAAAAAATGTTACATTGACACTGATTGATTTAATGCCATAAATCGTCGTACCGCGCCGCGGGCGCTGTGATCCGTCAAGATCAAAGCATGTGTGACGTCATAACCCACGTTGTTTACGAGCGGTGTCATTCATAACTGTTGCAGTTCAAAGCGCCGTCGAATTAGACCGACACGGACGTCGCGGGTCGACGCTCCACACGCTCCCGGTGCACCGGGCACATTATACATACGTTTTGGAACGATGTACACACGTTTAGATGCGTATACCTACATTAGTAAAAATGTGTGATCTAGTTAGATAGCCGAACATAAAGGCTCTCAGGGACAGGCGCGACGCGACTCTATTAGAAAAAATTATATGAAAACTTTGTGGAAATTGCTCCACGAGAGTCGCGTCGCCGCCACGCTGTCGCATCGGAAGAGTCGCGTCGGTCTCTACGGAAGCCTTGACAGGGGTATAACTCCAGAGCTATGGAAAAATATCTATTTTACACTAGGCACTACAGTGCAGTTATCAAACCTACAATTGGAGGTCCTCTGGTGGACGGGCGGTAATTAAAACATAGATTTTTTTTTGTTGGTGTTTTCTGAATTAATACTATGCTGAGTTGAGTTTAATGCATCTGTCAATGCAATGCTCGCTGATGTGTATGCGTTCTTTTTCTCACAGAACATAACGATTTGGAGATTTGATAGTGTTGTGTATGAAGCACATACGTTAGTTACTCATCTTCTGTGGCTAACGATGTGTAGGTATGTATATAAGGTGTATCTTTTCATACACGAAATCTCTTATGGGGTCATTGTACTCATCATTATGAACAGCTTTCACTATGGGACCAACCGTGATATCGCGAAAAAAAATCAGCTGTTCCCTACATTTATGTTCGCATAGCTCGTCAAAAGGGCTTGTGGCTAAGTAATAACAACCGCACGGGTCGATATAATAACGGGTCGGCATAATGTATAATGAACATTTTCTATAATGCACATTTAAATTAATATTCAATTAGTATAATATTCAGTTACTGTAATATTCGTAATCTGTAAGTAACGTTGAACATAATTTAGAAACACTTACTTTGAATGTATATTTTTCCAAAAACTGAGCGGCCGCCGATCGCCAGATCCCCTCTATTGTTAGTGAATCATTTGGCTTAGTTTAAGTTAGAATAGTGACCACCAGATCCCCTCTATTGTTGGTGAATCATTTGGGTTAGATGAGGTAATAACAGTATGATGTTTCCTGATATTTACTTATTCATTGCAGAATTTTGGCTGAAAATAAGTATCTATGAAAATGATGTGATCTGACGTTATATAAAAAACTTTTAAAAAAAAATTGACCGACTTCAAAAAAAACAAAACAAAAAAGGACTACTGTACTAAAACCAAACGACAAAAGTACGTCTTTAATAATATGAGAAAAATAAAAAAAATAAAAAATAACTTTAATTTCGGAAGTCGGTGTCTGCTTTTAATTTTAGTTTTTGGCCACCGACTTCCGAAATTAAAGTTATTTTTTATTTTTTTTATTTTTCTCATATTATTAAAGACGTACTTTTGTCGTTTGGTTTTAGTACAGTAGTCCTTTTTTGTTTTGTTTTTTTTGAAGTCGGTCAATTTTTTTTTAAAAGTTTTATTATTTTTCCATTTTTTGTGTAATTTGATTTTTGTAATCACCATGGGTAGACCAACTAAAAGAGCCGCCCGCATGAAGAAAAACAGAATTAAAGAGACTAATACTGCTGAAAAATAACGCCTATCTAAGAATCGCAAACGGAGTGCTATGTCCGGTTCCCAAGAATCACCGTTAGCTCTTCATGCTAGGTTATCTCAGATGAGAAATTACATGCATTCTCATTTGTCGCAGGAGTCGCCAAATGATAAGATCTGCCGACTCAATCTTATTCAAAAACGATTAAGTGGCGAATCGTCTGAACAGCGCAAGTATCGTTTAGATGTTATACGAAACCGGCTGGCTAATGAGACTCCCGTGCCTTCTCAAGAATATAAGGGTGAACACTATACATTTGCTTACACTGTATAGTTCCCCTCATCATCATATTATAAGGTGACCATAATCAGATCTGTAATGTCACTTACAACCTATATGGTTGCAAAGTTTTTATCAATATAAATGAATTAAGTCCAAACACAAGGTAATTACTGTGAACCGTTGAGGAGTTCCGTTAATCGTCCTTCGTCTTCATCATCAGACCCTTAACGACAGTCACAACCCATCCAAGTGTAAGGTTCTTATCAATACAAATTAATCAAGCCCAAACACAAGATATCTGCTGTAAACCACTGAGGAGTTCCCTCGACTGTCTTTCGTCTTCATCATCAGACCCCTAACGACAGTCACAACCCATCAAAGTGTAAAGTTTTTATCAATACAAATTAATCAAGCCCAAACACGAGGTATCTGCTGTAAACCATTGAGGAGTTCCCTTGACTGTCTTTCGGCTCCATCATCAGATCGACTCCAGACCTTCATAAAATTGTAGTGCTGTAAAATACTTAATGAATAAATTAAGGAATGCACTAGTTGCCCTTACGATTTTTGAAAGTTCCCCTCGATTTCTCTAGGATCCCATCATCAGATCCTGACTTGGTGACAATGGGACCACCTCAGAAGTATAAGCTTTTAAACAAAAAAAGAATTTTTTAAATCGGTTCACAAACGGCGGAGTAATCGGTGAACATACATAAAAAAAAAAAAAAATAAAAAAAAAAAAAAAAAAACAATCATCCGAACATAGTACCTCCTCCTTTTTTGAAGACGGTAAAAAGAGCATTATACAAATTGAAAATTATAATGAAATGAACGTTATAACTAAATGTTATTAGAGCAAAAGAAGGTTATCTTTACTAATATTATAAATGCGAAAGTGACTCTGTATGTCTGTCTACTGCGCTTTCAAACCAAAAGTACTGAACCTATTTAAAGCTATGGTAATGCCAAACGGGTTTTTTCGTGTTTGACCCAGTTGGCTTGGCCAGAAGAAGATTGGATATAACATACGGCTTATAAACGTTGAGTTTTGTTGCTATATTTACGCGCGGGGAGGGTCTTTGGCCGTCTACGAAGACGGTTGTGCCGGGAACGCTCTCTGTCAATTTTTTATGATATTGGCATGTGGCTAGCACCCCTCGCTTGCCAGCAAAATCGAACTCTGCAAAATCGGTATTTTATCGGGTGGTGCGTGTTGTGTAATGTGTAGTTTCATGGATTATTTTTAATGATAGTGAGTTTTTAAAGTGATGGTGGTGTTTTGTTTTGGTGGTGGTGGTCGCCAAATGTACCTGCAGGCTAATCTGGTGAGATCTTTCCATATTACAGTGACTTGCTCCTCTCTGCAAGATACACGCCATAATTCCGTCATTTTAAGTCACTACAGGTTTAATTGGCTAAATAATGTACCCAACTTTAAGATATAATGCGTAGGTGATTGTGTTCCAAAATCGTTATTGAGATTAAGTGACCTTTTTTTTGTGAGTGGTCAGTGATGCTCTTATTGTCTTGGGCACGCATACATAACGGCTTTGGAAACAAAATTCCGCAGCCCCTATTTAGGAGTATGAGGAACAGGTTGTAAAGTTCACTCATCCACCATAGAAAAGGGAGGATCCTCCGACCAGACGGGTGTTGTGTCTGGCGGGCAACTGCCCAACGATTGATGTCGGGTTCTTGTATACACGCTGAAATTTTAATGGTTGTTTAACCGCAGCGAAATGATTTTGTCTTGGTAGTACAATTGATATAATTATAAAAAAATAAAAATAAAATATAAAAAAATGGCAGATTTAGAATTGTGATAAACGAAACTCGAAAGCGTTCTCGAACTAATAGTATTAAAGCGCGAATGCCCGACTGCGCGAGACAACCGCGAGCGACGCGCGGTCGTTGATCCTCGCACTACAGCTGATAACTACCTACTCCTGAGTGAACGAAAGATAATTTGTTATTAAAATTTTCCCCTTTTACGGTCTTAGGGCCGTCGTAAATACTTTTTTTACCTACAACTTATTGAACACGAAACTGAATAAATTTCTGAATTAGATAATGAAGTATTTTAAGGCGTATTAAAAAATTGGTATCAGCTTATTTACAATGATTTTAATTAACTAACCTACTTTTAGATGTTTGCTATTTACAAAGGTACTCACACTTCCCGGTAACGTAGTAATTGTTCGAAGTCCAAGCCACTGCGTTCCATACACAATCGAGCACGTTTAATTTGATTTTGTTTTTCAATAAAGTGTCTTTGTTACGTGAAGTCACGTCTTACGATATTAAAAACCCATGCCCAAGAACTGCCCATGATCTAGTAGCCGCTTTGTCGTCGCTACGGTACGTCGATACGACGGGCCTGTGGGACTTGAGGGTTCAGAACCCCGCGACGACGGAGCGCTTTCAAGCGTTGTGAATCCGTGTAAAGTCGCCGGGCAGTGTGGGAGTTATTACGAGCCTTAGCGTTGTGTGTGCCATTGCGACGTACTCCAAATTTGAATAATTGCACATCACGTTTCGGATTGCATGATGCACGTATGACGGTCTCCGCGAGACAACTGAGCGAGCCGGGAACCGGCGCGCCGGCGACGGCGCGGGGGGGGTGCGCGGGCGCTCGCCGAGTGCGTGCGGACTAGATTATGCCGTATCACTACGCACGACAGCTTATTTTGCTCTGAACATTTACAAATCCCTCTTCGCTTTCATATTCATATTCATATATTCATATTCATTTATTTTGCATTCCATATTGTATTGTGTGTATTGTGTGCTTTGTTGGTACCGCGCAGCCGCGCATGCGGTTCGAGTAGTACTACGTAATGTATAGTGAACTACTATTGTTTCTCACGCTTTCGAGTTGAATGCATATTTTTTTAATTATTGTAAAACAAAAACATTAATATTTTTTAAGTTTACTCTATGATTCAATAGTACTACTTGGGGCAAATCGTTTTGCCGCGGGAAAACAACCATTAAAATTTCAGCTGGTATATGTCCACTGCACGGTAAACTTTAACTGCGCGATGCAGGATTTACGTGACGTCAGGTGTTTGTGTGACGTCAGGTCTTTTTGATGCGTAGTTCATATGTGGCGATGTAGGTACCGCCACACCTATATCCCTCGCCAGATGTGGGCGCCCGCGCCGACCCTTAGGCTGCATAGCAATTGGTATTTTAACTTTTAAGATACTCACTATTTGGGTATATTATAGAATGCCACAACGGGGCATCTCAACAAATGTGCATGGATGCTATTATAGAATCTGGGCGGTAACAGAAGTGGTCATCTTGTGCGCGGGATTTTGTTTTGAAAGTGATTGGTTATGGGTGTCGGCGATGTAACTATGAACAGAAAAGAAGAATTCGGGTGACGCGGGTCGGGATTTTTGTCGGGGTCTTATTAATAACTTGAGCCGAATAGTGCGCTTTTAACTCAGAACTATATTATTTGCAATCGCATCAACCCGAGCTGAGCAGAGGCGAGCTACAGATTGAACTTGTATGGTGACGGAGCTGGACATATACAACGAGGATCGGGCCGATCGCGATCTGAACAGTGCTGCTGAAAACGCATCAGAACTAAGAAGAAAAGAATCGAGAAAGCAGTTTAACCCCACCAAAAGATTCACCGGTGAAGCTGGACTTGAACCATCCTGACAGAGAGAGTCATCATGAGAGACTTGATTAACCACGCTAGGAATAAACCAAGACAAAAGTAAATGCACGAAATCTTAGAAGGAAAAACTGTTACGAAACACATCAAGAATCACAGGACGTGCTATCTCGCACATGTTCACAGACGCGGCAAACCACACCTTTTATATGCAGCAATGCAGTACAAGGCCAAGTCCAAGAGAGTAGGCTGACCGATTTACGCATGGAACGACAACCTAAGACAGGACATGGCGTGCTTCAACAAGGAAATCAACTTCTGGATGGACATGGCTGAAGACCGATACAAGATCACGAAAGCAGCCAGCGAGATATACAAGAAACCTGAAACGGACAGCAGCGAGTCCTTAGACAAAGACTCAGAAAACAGCAAAGTGTAACACAGCACAACAGGGAGATAGAAAAGAGCCGAGAACGAAGCATATCTCCGCCAATGGATTCAACGGTGAAGATGGAACGGAGCCAACTGGCGGCGACGTCGTAAAAAGATGCCCATCCTTAGATAAATATTACCCGTCTCCCCACTAGTCCATTGCTTACTCAAGGATGCATATCCGGTAGGTTCGTAAATCCTTCCATATCCCGACGGGCACGGTCTATTCCCTACCATTACCCGCGCCTCCCGGTCTACTCTTTGATATGCAATGGCTTCTGTAATCCCATGAACCATGAGGCTCCAGGGGCTAGTGCAAATCCTGGGGTTCATTCGATTTATCGAGTTAGGTTAAGCCACGCTGGGGTCGGTGCATTTCATTCATTCATTCATACGCACGGGGATGCATCCCTCCGAGCCACGAGACACGAGCCCTGAGCCACGCGACTAAGCGGACAAATTTTTATTCATGGAATGGGAGCGTAGGCTTTATACGGAAATAAAAATAAACAATAGCAGAATATTATGTTTTTCAACACACTTGCTCGTAAAGTGTCTCTTATTGAACCGCTTTTAAGTTCATAATGCAGTGTATTATGGAAGCGTGCTTTTTACTTTATATTACCGCACTAGTGCGGTATTGTGCGCCACAGATTACTATTTACTAGTCGGAGTATTGAAATGGCAGTAAGGAATTAGTAAGTACTATCATGGCAGTATGGAATTTGTATCCAATATAAATTGTTTTTGATGAAGCTTTTTACCAAAGACAAGCGCCCAAAAGCAAGTTTTTATTTTAAAAAAAGAAACATAAGCAAAAAAAAATCCCATGCATGCCCATGGGATTCTTTTTTACCATACCTAAACGTCAGTGGGATACTATACATTGCATTAGTATGAACTATCCTACTAATAAATGAGCATTCTGTATTTACACCCGAGCAGAGGCTTTTTTTCGGTAAGTCCGCGGTTCGCACGCGCGCAGGCCTCTTGACCCACCCCGACGAACCGCGCTGGTCTGCCCGTGTGCCACCGCGTTCGCGCGGAATGAATCTCTGTCATTCTGTACTATTAAATAAGGGTTTATATCGTCTGTGACTATTTCAGTCTCAAATTCAAACTCAAAGCATTTATTTCAAATAAACCAATTACAGGCACTTTTGATGAAGAAAGATGAAGCTAGTTGCCCATTCCAAAGCGTAGGTTCCTATGGAGAAGAACGGGCAAGAAACTCCACGGGCACTCTTTTGAATCAGAATATTGTTACAATATATTGGTTACATCATTCATGTTGAAATTATACATGTGAGTACAATGTCCATCCGTAAAAAGATAAAAAAGAAACAAAACAATTCAAAAATTAAAATAAATTAAAATAAGCCGTGGCACCTAAGAGATGACCAGTCCCTACTGATGGCGCCCGTTCACGAACATGACGCATGGATCAGCACCATTTAGCTCAACCATTTTGAAGGGAACTTAATGATCCAACACATACGCCACCACCAGCGAGACATTAAAGTGAGCATGACATACTCTCAGTCGTCAGGGCACATTCAAGTCAATGAAAGACGTACCTAGTAAATGGTAGCTTTAAAGTACTTAGGTAAGTACATAGTGCTCACAGTGTCTATATTGTTCACTACCCTAACTCCATTTGCGTATTATGTATTATTAATTTAATGTCTTTGACATATCTCGGGACCCTGGGGTCCCGGACCTTCGGAAGGCGTACGAGGGGCCGAAGCCAACTCGCAGAGGCCCTTTAGACATTTTTAAGTGTTGAGACACCAACCGACGATTATCGCTGTATCCACTATGCAAGTGCAGCCAAGGACAACCCCCGACTGGTGTAGGACTATTGCATGATATGGAAACAAGGATATTAGATTATGGGTTTAGGTGGCTAAGTGAACTGTTTATCTTGAACTATGGAAAGACTGTGGCCCCTGCCTGACCAATGTTTATAAAATACACAGATAAAATGGCAGGGGGTGACTTGCACACTCAATAATGGGCCCCCGAAAACGGTCGCTAGCACATAGTGACGTAGCGATAAGGGGGCAACATGTCCCGAGGTGCTTAAGAGGAGTGGAAAGGTATTCCACGGCTATCAGGACAATCCCGGAATTACGGTTAAGATCCCTACCAGCATCTTACTGGAATACTTCCTTCCTCTGAGCACGTTTGCTCTTGGGAATCTCCACTCAAGCCGGCCAATCAAGGCAAGAATGAATCATTGTTACCTAATACCTACATTTTACTATGAATATAAATAAGCGCTTTCATCCTCTCTCCTGTTAAAAATTAACTTTTGCTGTGTCCAACAGGGTCCATAATTGATTCGGTGTCTTAACATACCAACTATTATGTACACATTATGGATTGCAATAAAGTATTGAGTATTGAATGAGGTGGGAGCTCTGTTCCTCGTCAGTGTTCACTCCAGCCGGCCAATAAAGGCAAGCCAGAGGTGAGGAACAAGACTTCTCCCAGGAGGTAGGGTCCGTGGGGTCGCTACTGCCCAACAGCTCGCCACATGCTGCCCTGCGGGTTTCTGTATCTCTCTTGGTCTGGCTCCTGATCCCAGACCTGTTCCGGCAAAGTAAACTCTACCGGCACAGACCTAGAGTTCGGAGCGCGCCAGCTCCACCACGACGTCAACGTAGAGATACGGCGGTGGGGGTATTATTAACATTATTATATTTTTATATAGGCTGTTCGGGGGTATTATACCAGTGCCTTTATTTACACCCGCGCGCTCATCGCTAGCCATTTTCCATAAATATTTTTCTGGTTAAAATCATTATTAAAAATGTCGATTTAACGTAGGGAAGAAGAGCGGAATTAATAATAAATAGATTTGACATGGTACGTTTAGTTACAGTATTTTTTTTTTTCAAATCATATTTTTTTGTATAGGCTGTCTAACGGTTTTGCCAGTGCCCTTATTTACACCTATGGAA